>CAEFZP010000115.1:0-75000 GCA_903064625.1 Mallotus villosus | reverse complement strand
CTCCTTCCCCCTTCCTCAGTGTGGAGTTCACTATGTAAGCACACTGTGGGTTGTACGCGTACGAGCCGCAGACGTAGATGCTGCCGTCCGCCAGTGACTCCAGCATGCAGATGTAGTTATGACACTCATCCTGCACAGCCAAGGCACATTTAGCAAGTACATTAATACGTATCAATTCAATATTTATTTGTCATTGTCATGGAAGACAACGAAATTCAGTTTGGAGCATTCAAACACTGCAAAAACTTAAAGTGCAAAGGTGCAATATCCCTTCAATAAACTTCCCATAAATAACCCTTGTGTAAACCTTTGCACAATCAAGACACGTAACAGTGACAGCAACAATATTCCGTATTTAGCAGCATCGTGGAGGGCTTTGACAACATAGACATAGATCCAGGGTTTTATCTCTGTTTATATTAGATGCATAGCCCCCTGCTATATCCTATATATATATGCATGTTTCTCTAGAGTAAGTGAACAAATTGCACATCTCCACCCACCCCTCCCTTTCTCTCTTTCTCTCTTTTACATTTTATTTTATAGTTCTGCAGAGTTTGAGGCACATTTACTGAGACTCAGTAAGAGTTGAGTTAAGGTGAGAGACCCCGGATGTGTGTGTTACTCAGAATACAGGAAACGCCACAGGAAGTTGGCAGTTTTAAGCTTGGTCAGAGTGGGTGATGAGGTTAACCAACGTTGATTAGATGTGTTACACTTCATGCAGCGCCAGGGGCGCCGACAGCCGGCTGCCTTGAAGCTGAGAACGTCATTGGCTGCTTCAAGTCAGCCGGGCTGCAGGCACCTGAAGGCGACGCCGGCGCTGCATGAAGTCGAACGCACCTAAAGTCACTCCTTCCACACACAAGGAAGTGATGTCGTTGACAAATGAGCACGTGTGTGCTTGGTGTAGACACTGTGCTCACCTCTGATTTCCCTTTACTCATGCAGTCCTGCTTCTCCTTATCTGACACCTTCCATTCAATCTGGAAGAACATGAGCACACACTGACCACTGCTGGATCACACACACACACACACACACTGACCACTGCTGGATCACACACACACACACACTGACCACTGCTGGATCACACACACACACACACACACTGACCACTGCTGGATCACACACACACACACACACACTGACCACTGCTGGATCACACACACACACTGACCACTGCTGGATCACACACACACACACTGACCACTGCTGGATCACACACACACACACACACACTGACCACTGCTGGATCACACACACACACACACACACACATGAAAGCCCATAAGCATGTACACACACACACACACATGAAAGCCCATAAGCATGTACACACATAAAAGCCCATAAGCATGTACAGGATGTCTCACCACAGGCCTTTTATGAGTCAGATTTGACGGGTCCAAAACCAGGATGGAGTCTCTGGCTCCTAGGTAGAGACTGTTAGAGGGGGGGTGCAGAAGGAGCACGCTGGCGTTGGACACCCCGATCACCTCTGGAAAGGGACATCAATGTGTGTGTTCCATCAATCACACTAATCAATGACTTTGAAGTACTTCAAGTTTGTTTTGCTGAGGCTTCACATTAGACGCTTTAAACCTTTAAAATGTTCACAAGACATTCAGCTATTCCCAATTGATTCAGCCTTTTCAAATATTCAGCCAATTTTGAATTATGACAGTTTGAAATACATTAAAATGTTTGCTCCTTCTTGAGTTGTGTGAATAAGCAGCCAGCAGAGGTTTGTCTTTGAAGCAGTATCTAGTTTACTGCAATGAAATCTCCCAATGTATCCTCTCTCTAGCTTTGCTTCGGCTAAAGTCAGATGGATGACAATGCATGCATTGTTCACGCTTACGGTGTTAATACAGTCCGTCCACTTTGACACACTTGCAAGAAATGATCCGCTGGTTAGATGTAGCATGATCTATTTAATACCCACAATACTGTAGTTGCAGCAGCAGCATTTATTCATCCACTGTCCTTCCACAAGTACTTTCCAGCTCTGAAAAGAGTTCCACCAACTTCATTTCTGCAAATGTTTCCCTTTTCTCAATTTATTTAGCATCTTTAGGTGACTTCATTTTATAAGGATTGAAAAAGAATTCAAAATATGAACAGAATTCATCTCCCATCTCCTTCTTTAACCCTTCAACTTTTTCTGCTAGGTTTATAACTTTTTTTCAGCCATTTAATCAATTCTGCCTTTGTTCCAGCAAGTTCAAGTCATTCCAGTGTTGTCCTTTTACCTTCAAATTCGTTCAACCCAGACTTCAGCAACTGGTTTTCTGCTACATTTTCTAATTTTCCTGCAGCTCATGTTTCTGAATTTCCCCTCTTTTTGTTTAGCATTTTTCTTCTGTAGTTATGCCTTCGTCCAGCTCCAGCCCCTTTATTAAAAAAAACTTTCGGGCGCTTTGAAGTTTCAGCTTATAACTTTCTACTCTATTTTCAGCTTTTTTTTAGCATGGTCAGCTATCCCCATTCAGGTTTTCAGCATTCTTACTGCTGTTTCGCAGGAACAGCCGTTTCTAGTTATGTTAACCTTTGGGTTTGAGAAGAATTTACAGTAGGTCTATTGTACTCTACTAGTTAATAGTCAATGAATAGCTACAGTAGCTAGCTAGTAGCCTACTGTGCAGTGCCTCAACCACACACAAAAAGAACACAAAATATATCGAGAACTGGCTAGGGAACACTTACCTCCAGACGCAGACTCTGACAGGCAAAGAACTGCAGATGAGATACAAATTATAACCGAAATATAGATGAAACGGTGCATGTTGATTATTAACAGTAAATCCGATCGTCGGTTGATCACTCGAAGAAGTGCGCGTGTCAGGTGCGCCACGCGAGTTAAGTGACGCGCTCGTGGAACTCACAACTAATTAGCTCGAAAAACAGCGGAAACCAAGTTCAGCTCATTATCCATGTAGAATTTATCAGTATTTAATATTCTTATCAATCACATATAATTTTGTTGGTAAAAAAAAATACGACATGGAACGCGTCTGTTTAATGAGCCCACCCCTGGCTGTCACAACATAAACCCAGCAAAGATTTAAGTTTAGAGACGGTTAGGCTGGGCGTGGTTTTCAAGAAAGCAGTTTTCGGGTCGGATTCTTCTGATTTGATTCAACTCCTCAAAAACAATCTCTGACACGCCTTCCAGAACTTAATAGAAAACGGTTTATTGCCACAGTTTATTGAGGGTGACAGTGTATCACACAAGCACAAATCAATAACATCATAGCCTGAAATTGTTTCCAAATTCCAGCCTCTATTTCCAAGATGAAAAGTATTATTTTTTACCTTTACTTTTGAGGCAGGTTAGTTAAAAACATATGAAGAATCTCATATGATGTCTGTAGCCTAGTAGAATGGTTGTATGAAACTCAAGAAACCATGGGAACATTGTCATTTGGATTTGGGTGAGTTTGGTAGCTGAGGTTAATACTGACAACAATAAAAAGCTAACAAGTAAAAACAAATAAAAAAATAGGGCCTAATATAAAGCACAATACACATACAATACAAATGTGTATAGACCAATATATAAAATATCGAGGTATGATAACATTATTACTTTTAGATGATGCCCAGGTTTTCATAGATTACCTCAGGGGACTCATCCCCTGATTTGGAAGGGGGGGTGTTTGTTTGAACTTTGCAGACTTGGGCGTAGAGGTGGGCATAGGGGTCAACCTTTGGCTCCTCCTGAGGGTGCATAGAGCTTAGGGCAGAATTCAAATGTGCCCCTATAGAAGCCTCGGTGTAGATTGGGGCCTCTTTGCACCGGTCCTTTTCCGGAGCCTGGTTCTGGTGGGGATCCTGGTTAGTCTGGACCAGATCAATTCTGTGGTACACCTCATCATAAACCGGTTCAGACTGGTCTCTGGGCTGGGAAGAGGAGAAGGAGATTGGGGAGGGAGAAGGGGGAGCTGGGGCGGCTATTTTAGGAGGTGTCAGGGGGATGTAGTTAATGGGGTCCATGTACACAGGCTCTGTTGGGTTGCCACGGGGACTCACCGATGGGGAGGGGTGTGAAAGTGCCTGGGGGAGGGGCATGTGGGAGTTGGGGGCGGGGCCTTTAGATTTGATACAGTCAGCTGGTTGGGCATAGACACACTCATTGGAGCCATTAAATATGGCCGATTGAGAGTTAACATTCTTTACTAAGTTAATCACATCCGCCGGATCAGAGTACACACACTCCTCGAAGCCAACAGAAGCTGAGGACACCGACTTGCAGTGGTTGTGCCCCTCTAAAATGCTGGCACTGACAGGAAGTTCGGGCAGAGGTGAGCGAGGCCGCCTGGAGCCAATCGTGTCGCTGGGAAGGAGTGCATCTGAGACAACAGCAGCTGTCTTCTGCTCGCTTATAGCGTTTTCAATCAGAGACAATATCTGGTCACCCTGCCGAGTGTCGAAGGTGAACGTGCCGGGCCCCGAGTCACAACGCCGACCTGCCTCGATAGAGAACGTCAGCTGAAACGGGGGAACGTCAGTTAGAACAGGAAAACATTCACTAGAACAGAAGAAGAACAGGAGAACTTCCTTTGAGGCAGAACAAGAGTAACCCAAGAAGAAAATCAGCTAGAACAGGTTCAACAAACAGTCCCACCAATCACCTTGTCTCTTCCATAACGTCTCAGCAGCCGATAAGGCCAGGTCTGTAGGCACTTTCTGGTCTCCGCCTCCTTCAGGACAAGCTCATCTCCTGCCACACGCAGCCAGTAAGCCCCCTGGAGGCCGCACCGCGTAGCTGCATCTGTCTGCTGCACACTCACCCAGAACTCACTCACTGTGAAAGGGGAGGATGGGGGAGGAAGGTGAGAAGAAAGAGAGATATGTATGCAATGGAGTATGAATGTAACTCACAAATACATACTACTCCAGTAACACTAATAAAGAGGAATAAGTGAGGGTGGGTTCTACACACTTTCCTCCGTGGACACATAGATGATGTTTTCCTCCATTCGGAGCTGCTGAGCTGACGACACTAGTCCTCCTTTCTGATGGGTGGAGAGACAAAGAGAAAAAGGGGGAGAGAGAGGGAAGAGACGTGGGGTGATCGGTTTAGAAGGTGAGGAGTTGCATTAAACAATTCAATTCAGCTCATGGCAACTGAATGTGACATTATTATAGGCATCGCCGTGCAGGACAATGAGTCGATCCCAGAGCCAATGATCCCTCCTGTTTGTTTACCTGGAAGGCGATTTCGCACACTTTCTCCACCCAGTCCAAACACTCCTCCTTTTCCGCTGCCATCACCAGCTTTCTGTCATCCGTCTCCACGCAGAAGGCCGCCATGTTGTCCCCAGGGCAGGCCTCGGCGTGGGGGGGCAGACGGAGCACGCTCACACACTCTGCCAGGCGGATCACCTTCTTCTCCTGGTGCCTCCGGACCCCCACAGCCCCACCTGGAGCAAAGGAGCTCAGATCCTGCAGCTCCAGTCTGGCAACACCGCTGCCGCTGGAGGGGTATAGGGACAGCCATAGTTTCTTCCACTTCTAAAGGAGAGAAGAGATAACAAAAGAAGGGGGGGGGGACATTTGGCAAAAAGGGAGAATGAGAGTATGTAAACACTCATTCTCGCATACTAGTGATCCCTTGATCCCTATAGGCTTGTTGCGACATTAGGCCTATTGCGCCATCCCAACTCACACACAAAAGGAAACATTTCACATGAAACTCTTCCTCATAGCCTATATGTACAGGTAAAGCCTAACATAGGTGTGTGCGCGTGTCTGTGTGTGTGCTCAAAACCCGCCCTAGCTGTTGTCTGTGTCCCGCGGTAGTTTGAGGAGCAGGAATGTGCCGTGATAAAACACAGCTCTGTCTGAACACGCGCAAGGTTTCCTGAACACTCAGGCACCACTATCAACACATAACACCTCAAACCTTCTGTGTTTCTATGTCTTAAAGTTTAAAAAAATCATTTATATGATACATTCACCAACTAGTTACAAAGATATGATCATCTAAAAGATTCAAGGTGGTTGTCCCTGTAAACATATGTATCTCTTAATGCTATTGCAGATTACTGTGTAGTTGACAAATTGGCTGAATAATAGTGAAACCACCAGGTCAATAGTACTTTTATTAGAAAACGTTTGTCTGTCCTCACCTTGCCTTGCTTCTGGTGCTGTAGGTAGATCTGGCCTGCTTTCACATGGGTATCCATAGTCCCAGATGAGATGATACCGACCCCTGTAGTTTGGACCTTGGACTGTAGTTAGCCTAGTTTTCCTTGAGCTATGTTTCTTTGGGATTTTAGAATCCCGATTATCCGTCCATGACAAGAGGTGTGGCTTTCGACGTGTCACCAGTGAGTAACGTGAAATAGGACCCCGTAGAGGCGGCCTCACCTGCCTTACACAGCCCTCGTGATGTCATTGCAATTATTTGAATCTACAGATAAATTAACACACGATCATAAAATAACAGCTATAATCATTTTTAATTAACAATTTATCAGATTTGGGCCAATTCCGGAATTATGCTTTAGTATGAAGATGTTATTAGGCATCATCAAAACTGTAATAAAAGGATGAATATAATGATGTGACATTTACTCGGGTCAGTGTTCTTGTCAAATGCCGTGACGTCAAAGTAACTACAATACCGTTAGTTAAATCGTTAACATTCTTTTTAAGTTCATTGTTGCGCAATTTTTCCAGCGTTCCTAATAACACAACCGCTTCTTTCTCCGAAGACAGTTTCTGACAGTTTCTTTGTTTTGACTCCGAGTTGTTCTAAACTAATGGTCAATTTACACATCAAGGAACAAGAGCAACTGAATGAACTCTGCGAGGCAGAACCAGGTGAGGCAGAATATCAAAATTCTATTAATAACACGATGGCCTAAAATCACGAATCCTTCTCTCACCTCTTTTTCTCTTCTTGCCCTCTGGGACCTGCCTATCCACTCCACCTTCAGGCCCTGGGGTCCCAGGCCAGGGGGGGGTAAGCTGAGTATCTACCCTACTATCAGCCCTCCAGAAGGACGGCCTCTCGGCCTGTTCAGACTGCAGGCTGGACCCCCCTTGACCACTCACCAGAAGGTACGCAAAGATTCCCTCGAAACAAGTCTCTGTCAGCTACCCTGTCTACTAGTCGCTCTTTCACCATTTTGTGTGTGTGTGTGTCAGATGGCAGACATGTGGACTCAGTACAACAGACAGAGTTACCAGAGCCAAGTCAATAGATCACGGAACCCCCAGGTGAGTTCCCGACTCGTCACACTATGTTGTTGCTCCTGTCAGGTCTTACATACCTGTCAGACGCAAAGCAACAAACCCTATACTCCCTTCCTCCATTTTCTCTTTCTTTCTGTCTCCTTCTCTCTCCAGAAGGGAAGAACCATGATGTCCACCATGCTGGAGAGTGTGAGAGAGAGGGGGACAAAACCCCACATGGAGACACAAGCACCCCCTTCAGAGAGGGGCCAACAGACCCATGGCCCACCCCAGCATCCAAGTTCTGAGCCCGGGGAAGGGAGAACCGCTGTAAACCCCTTCAACCAGGGTCAGGGACCTGCTCACATTGGGCAGCCCAGGAAAGAAGCCTGGAGTCAGGCTACAGTGGACCCAGATCTGGGGGACCCTTCCTGCACCAAAGATGGACTAAAGGGGTCTGCTACACACCTGCCTCACATAGGCAGTGGAGAGGGTGAGAGAGTATGCAGCTGAGATTATATACGATTCCATAGAAACAATATCATAGGGATACAGGATGGCCAAGCCCAGATTAATCCAATCAGCTCTGTTCCTGATGTTTTGAGATCTATTACTTTATTTAAGTATACCTGTGTGTGTGTTCTTCCAGAGAGCAAGGCAGAGCCCCTCGTGCTGCAGGGCGAGGGTTTGAGGGCGGAGCTATTTCGGAAGAAAATAACACTCTCCACCCGCCACGAGAGCCAGATCAACAAACGTCTCGCCAACCGGTCACACCTTATGCACCTGGGTATGTCCACTAGGAGGAGAAAGAGTCATCCACACTGTGATAGATACACTACTGCCTACTAAAGTAAACACCACTGGCGGGTGCAGTACTAAAGCGAGGAAACACACGGTGAATGAGAATGAACAGGGTGTGTTTCTGTGTGTGTTGGAAGGAATGCCTTTTGATGGTGTGACAACCTACAGCCAGAGCTACACCCCTGTGGACTGCTCACCGACACGCAGGGGGGCCACATGTGCTGCTCCCCAGGCTACAGTAAACTGGTACAGAACACAAACACACATCTCAAAGGCACTCTTAACTGCTACACACGACACATACACATTAACCGTGAGCACACTCACCCCATTTAGACACACACACACATTCGAGCTGTCACACACATGCAGTCTCTCCACCCCCTTTCCCTCACTCATCCATCCATCCACCCACCTCCTTTATCCATCCATCTAGGCATCAGTGGGGTTCAGAGTACTCGGACCGGTACCAGGGCCCCGGGCACTACGTGCCCAGCCAGAGAAAGCCCCCAAGTGGGCTGAAGGCCCAGCCTGCCTCCCCGGACCCCTCCAGCACCCACACCACCACGGAGCAGATACGCAGATACCTCAGCTCAGAGTATCAGAGGCAATACAACCACGGGGTGAGAGAGTAGCAGGCTTGTATGGCGTCTGGGTCTTTTTTCCTAGTCTAATTTAGTTTGTAGAGCTCTTTTCTTACAAACAATATCATGACTTCAGTATGCATATATTTTACTCTGTTAGTGAGACTACAGGTGAAGACTCCATTTGAATATTTGAGTTGGTAGTAGCAGTGTAGCAGTACTTATCTAAACATATGCTCTGAGACAGCTAGTTCTAAAATGACCGAACATTTGATCGTTCAGACGACAAACAGGTTGAAAGAAACACCACACCTTATGATCCTCACCTCCCCCTCCTTTCTTGTCTCTCCTGTGACCCAGGAGGAGTCAGGCCCAACCTGGCCCAAGACAAGCCCGGTCTACAGCCAGCACCACAGGGGCTGAGCGTCAGCTGGTTCCTCAAACCATCCTCCCAACATTCACACCCCTCTAAAACGGCTGGTTCGATTTTAATACACATACACAACAGTACCACAAATCTCAATGAGGCTGGGTTTCTAAGCGGTACACATTTTGGAAATAAAATCAATTGCATACTTCAACCTTGTATATTTACAGCATGTTTGAGAGCAGGGGGGGGGGTCACCCACATACAGCCTAAATCGTGGGCCAGACCAGTAAAACCAAACCTATAAATAACAAACCCCTCAGGAGGAGTTTCTTCTCTGTTGAGTGGATGGAACTGCATATTCCTTCTACAAGCACATAACATCCTGTCAATGTAGTATCCAGGGACCTGTAGCATGAAAGTATATTAAACAACATGTCCATTTAGAAACAAGTATTTTGGATACAAAGCACACAAGATCAAAAGGTTCATAACCATGCAGGATAACGTGGCTTCTACTTAATGGAAAGCAGAATTAAAGCATCATCAAATTAAGTTGAATAAAAACAAGACATGTAAAATTATAATGTTAACATGTAATAACTGAGGAAGCCAAACTAGTGAGTGACCAATAAGGTACCAGATCTTTATTTCATCATCATCATCTTCATTCTCTTTTTTTGACGTCATTTTGATAATGCATGTTGCACACTGTGACAGGATTTCAACGCAGGTTTTTAAAAAACAAAAACGAAGAAACAACAGAATTGTTTACACGGAAATCCCTCACAGGTTCCAAGCTGCCTGCCGTAACTTCTGCCGATGCCAGGGTCCTTCCGCCAGTCGTCAGGCCTCGACCCCGCACACACTCCCAGAGCCACACAAATACTTTCTCTCTCACACACCTGACACTCTCCGCCATAAAACCAGCCTCGCAGAGGAAAAAAAACTAACAAAAAAAACCCGGCAAAACCAAAAAACGAGAGGAAGAGGAAACGGCAAAACACTGATCAGGGTCGAAATCTCTATCCACAATCAAATACCATCACCATGGAGACGCACACTGCATGGTGTCCCCCCTCGATCAAGGAGGAAAAATAATCAAACACTGAACTTCAGCTCTCTTCTAAACCACCCTAAATGTCTGCTGCCTGTATCCAATAGGAACACTTTACACTGAATGATTCCCTGTATCCCCGCCCCCACCCCTCCAACCCCCTGCTCCCACACTTCCCTGCCCAGTTCTCCACAAGGGAACAAAACGGAAATAAAAAGCTTATTGAAGAGTATACACCCACCCCACCCCGCCCCTACCCCAACCAACGCCCCTCCCCCCAGCCCCTTCCCCCAGCCCCTCCCCATCTACCCCACCCAGCCTCAAAGCAGGCAGGTGTAGGGGCAGCTGCTGGGGGCCAGCAGCCACACAGTCTTTAGGAAGGCGCCCCCTTGTGGCGGGACCCTAGTATTTCATCCCGGGAACAAACTCCTTTGCTTCTGGGTTCAAGTTGCTCTTGCGCTGTTGGGAAAAGAAAAAGGGAAGAGGAGGATGTGATGTGAGATATCCAATTTGTATGTATATGTGTGTTAGTGAACCATGTGTCACTAACCAACAGACCAACATATAATATAGACACATGGAATACTCAAATCAAAAAGGATGATTGGTGCTCTAATGTAGGGGTTCTCAAAGTTCACCCCCTAGGGGTCCGCAAACCATAGTCAGGGGGTCCACAAAATAATTTTCCATAAATTATAAAATTGTGCTGCATCATTAAAAGTGAAATAATATATAATAATCTACAGATGGGGACCATTTGCACCATTAAAACAAGAATAGTGTGTCCATTTAAGAGCACAAAGGGTATGCTGAATGGGTGTTACGATTATGTCCTTGGAAAATGTTCTCCCCTGTAAGGAAGGGGTCCCTGGCCCCAAAAAGTTTTGAGAACCCCTAATGCTCTAATGTTACTATATTGAGACAGAGAAAAATACACCTTAGCACTTCTTTAGACAGCAGTGACCATGAGTGGGGGCTGGGCAATGGGAAAACTCACCACTACTTCTGCCGGGTTGCCGTCGGCGACCGATAGACCGTTGAGCTGGTGCTGGATCTGCGCGACCCCGGGGTTGAGGTCACGTGACGGGATGAACCAATCCTGGTCCTCCTCCTCCAGCATCTCCTGGAAACAACGATCCAGAAACTCCTGCTCCAGAAGCTCCTCCTCCACCTGGGAGGGACGCCCGCACAGACACACACAGGCAGGCAGGCATCAATACCTTCAGAGTTCATTGCAGTGCGAAATAACTAGTCGAACCCGCCTTTTGTCCATATTCCTCTAAAAACCAACCCGTCGTTTTCCCCAACTAAACCCACCTGTCTGTTGTACTCCTCCTCGTTTTCCATCCACATGTACTCAGCGAAGGGGTTGGCGTCCCCCTCCTTCAGGCCATTGGCCACCCCTTCCTCCTTGCCCCCAGGCCCCCCACTGCTGCCCCCGGGTGTCTTTGCCACCTCTGGACTGGTCATCTCCGCTGGCTCTGTAGGGAATGGGGACAGACACACACACGGTCAGAACACACATGTGAGAGTGTAATATCAGTTGTATAACACGAGTACTGATAATGGTTGGCAGTTATGAGTTATATTCTGCTAATGTACTATCTGGCATCAAATGGAAAGTCAAGGAAATAGCACGTGCAAGCACTTTTACCCAGGTGCAGCAAACAGGGGAAAAAAGTGCTGGCTGGCTATTCTAATTAACTGTAAGTTCATTCAAATGGAGAATTTATAGTCAAACCCAGGAATCATAAACACAAATCCCATCTTCAGGCTAGGTGCTAGTTAGTGGACTGTTTTGTTAGTACTAGCTTCGAGTGATTAGGATGATGAAACAAACACATTGCTAAGTAGATTGCTTTACTAACGCGAGGCCTACTTGCGTGGAATGTTACAGACTGCAGCCAAGGAAAGCAGCATGGTAGCCGCCGTTGTCAGTAGCTAGTAGCTAACGGTTAGCTAACTTATACGGATTAACAAACTATTGCATAACACAATACAAATAGCTACAGACATTTTCATACTTGGCATCGAAGTCGGCGATTAAAGTCATTTGTTGTACAATTTTAAGACTGTAGATTACTAACACAAACAGGCTATAGATCGTCGCAAACTAGTATGTGGCACATATCAAACAGCTAGAGCTACTATTAACACAGCTCGTCTAGCTAATTTGCTAGTCTACATGCTAGTGCAGTGGGGTTTACAGCAGGGTCAAATTAAACGTCAAGCTAACTACTGTAGTTTGTGCTCTCACACATCAAATAGTCACTACCATCTTTTTCCAGAATATACTGTAGACTAAACCTCAACTACGACTAGATACTATCAAGCGTGCAAGTTGGCTTGGCTAGCTAACGTTAGCTATATCTCAATCGCTGAACGGACCCGTGCCGTACAAATCAACTAGCAGTGATTATGTAATGTTACAATTTCTGATAAAACTAGATTAGCTCACTTGTAGCTAACAGATTACTAAGGAATATTCATTAGATATATCTACACAGGTTATTAGTAGATAATTGATCACCTTAGTCCTAGACCGTTTCGACTAGCTAGCTTAGTGCTAGTAGCTAGCTAACATCATATGAGTGGAGGAGTTGCGCAGCTTGCTAACGTTAGCTAGCTTCTTATATCCACACTACAGGTCAGAATAGAGATGCAAGTAGAAATATGCTTAAGCGAAGATATTGAAACGCACCTGGCATGGTTGAAATTACGTTTTATCAGCAATTGATAGCTTTATCTCCAGTGCTTGGCGTAGAAATCGTCGACTTTCAACTAATTTACTGTCAAGCTCTTGTTGCTCTTGCTACACATTACATCAAGATGTGGACTTCCGTTACGTCATATGTACCCTTATTCCGCAAGCCACAAGTGATCTTGAATTAACAGATACAGTAATATAAATCGTAAACTTTTATTAATGTATTTGTTTTTATACATAAGACACATTTTTACATCAAACATCCATAGTTTTGCAGCTATGTGAACAGTAAATGAGTGTGTGCAATAGTATAGAAAAAGTTTTGCACTGGATTTTTAATCTAATTGTTCTCAACTAAATAATTTTAGTTGAGAACTAACTATTGACAAACAATGTTTATTCATTTTGTTTACAACATTATGTATACAATTAGAGTCCTCAAATCTCTGGAGTTGCAGGATGCAAGAGGTGATAGAATAAAACCCCAGTATTTCTGAATCATAATTCAAGGCACCTCAGTGTTGAGTCAGCCTTCAGGAGCTTCTAGTTATGAAAGAGGGTAGTTTCTTAGCTCTATGAAGGTAGAGGAGGGGGTGGATTGACCCACAGCATATACAGATTGCATTGACAAAGGGGTGTGCTTGACAAAACCAAATCACATCAACATTGTAGAACATAAAACCGAAAACAGTAACAGGTACATAGCTGACCACCATGGTGACTTGGATGATCATGACCGTCCGAAAAGCTCTCATCTTTATCTGGTTGGACACCCCCCCCTCCCTGCCTCCCTCCCCTGGACCAGGATGCTTCAGAGCCCTGAGGACTGAGAGACAGCAGAAGGAATTAAAGAGGAACAATGTGCATACTAAGGCAACATAGAGATATACGACGAAAGGGCTCTCCAACCCACACACAAACAAAGATCCGATGGAGTCTAGCAAGATCACCAGCCAGACCACAACACAGCAGCCCAGCCTGTACCTCAGGGGTCTGTACCTGGGGAGGAGAGGACAGACAGCATCATAATGGTGCATTAGAGCACATGGTAGCAGCATTTATCATTCATTTAAGCTTTCTTCGGTCTAACCATCAACTTCTATTGTTAGATCTTTTAGTGGTGGAACTATAGGAAGTTTCTAGATGTACAGCTACACCCTACCAGACTCTGTACCTGAGGAAGACTACAGGGTGGACCACTGCCAGGTAGCGTTCCAGGCAGATGCAGGTCTGGAACACGGGTCTGACCGTGAAGATTGGGATTGTAAAAAACAACATGTATTTATCTACGACGGTTTTGAAGAGGTAAATGCCGATGGAGATGACGGGCGTGAACAGACAGAATAGCAGTTCATTTAGAGCCATGTTGAACTCAAACACCTCCATCTTGTCTGTCAGGAAGCCAGCTGATGTCATTATCAGCCACAGGACCCAGCTATTGGCTGGGACAGCCAACAGGAAATTGACCGTGAAACCAGGAATATTGAGGGTAGAATCACTGCAGTAAAAACATTGCGATAAGCTTGCGTTCTCCATCATTGGGACTTTTTGTGAACGATGCAAATTAGATGGACCTATGTGGGATAAGCAGAGACATGTTGAAGCTGATATGGAAAGTGTTGAAGTAAGATTGTTATATGAAGTAAGAAAAACATAAGATACACTGAATATCATTGTTCACTGTCAAGTCAAAGACATATTGCGTTATAATTAAATTCAAGGTTTGATAGCCCAAATTCACTATTTCCCTTTTCTAATGTGAAATTAGTAGACCTTTTAAGACTTGATGTAACAATATACAAATGAAACACCCAAATACAGATTCAAATAATGTCAGACCTGCGGCTTCCGTCAATCTTTTTCTCTTTCTCTCTGCCGATTAATCTCTCTCTCTCATCCTCTCTGTGTGTTTCTCTCTGTCAACCCTTCTCTTAATATATTTCACTCCTCCTTACATAACGATGGCCAGGTTAGTCATGCAATTGGAGGACGGAATGTCAAGACTCACCATGGCTGTACTCCTCCAATCACGTACAGGTACGGCCGCTGTTGTTGTTTGTGTTGGGTTAGCCTTTCATCCAATCATCTTTAGGCTGATCTGGTAACAAGCAAATCTAGGAAAATTCACCGTAGTCTCACACACCTGGATTTAGTCTCTATCTTTGTCTTTTGTTTATGCAACATACTGGGAGTGACTATGTAACTTTGTTTAAGTCAAATTTGTCTGGGATTATACCACAAGAAAGTGATTTTATGACAAATTATGAAATTCTTAATCTGCCGATTGTTAAATAAAGTTGAAAGCAAACAATGTTGATCCTTTTATTCAATTTCAGACCGTTTTCATGTCTCTATAAATATAGATGTTAACATATAGAAAATGTTGACTGAGTGAATCAGATGACACTCTAATAGTCGACAATCAACAAAAACAGAATCAGAGCACAGCACACTGATAAAACAAACATCCGTAGAATGTTTCCAAAGACAGGTATAACCACCAAATAACCAGATTCCTTATGCAGACTACACTGCAGACTGTGTCCTTATAATGTTACAATATTTGTGCAAACCCTGGATAATTGAATAAATTGTCCACAACAATTCTTTGTAAAATAAATTACATATCCAGATGCTAAACTATTCAATAGTTTTATTTCTAACAGTTGTAAATATTTTATGTAGAAAAGGTTAACCAAATATGGCCAAGACAATAAGACTTTCAGAACAAGAGTTTAAACAAGAGTATCAGAACAACTCATTATTGAGTCAATGTTCACATTTAGTCATTTATTTAGCAGACGCTCTTATCCAGAGCGACTTAGAGTAAGTACAGGGACATTCCCCCGAGGCAAGTAGGGTGAAGTGCCTTGCCCAAGGACACAACGTCATTAGCACGGCTGGGAATCGAACCGGCAACCTTCTGATTAATAGCCCTACTCCCTAACCGCTCAGCCATCTGAATCCCTATGTTCAGAAGCTGAAGGATGGCAGTTTCCCAGCTCTGTGAAGGTAGAGGAGAGGCTGGACTGACCCAGAGTATATAGAGATCAAAATGGTCAGGGGTAGTGCTACACAAAACCAAGTCATGTCGGGATTTTTGAGAAGGGAAGTCACAACACTAACAGGTACATAGCCAAACACCATGGTGGCTTGGATGATCATGACCGTCCGGAAAGCTCTCATCTTTATCTGGTTGGACACCCCCCCCTCCCTGCCTCCCTCCCCTGGCCCGGGACGCTTCAGAGCCCCGAGGACTGAGAGACAGAAGAAGGAGTTGAGGAGGAACAGGGTGCAGAATGATGTAACGTAGACAATCATGAAGACAGGGGTCTTACTGGAACACACAAACAAAGTAGCAATGGCGGCCGCCATAGTCGCCGACAAGACCAAAACACAGCAGCCCAGCCTGTATCTCAGAGGTTTGTACCTGGGGAGGAGAGGACAGACAGTATCAGCAGCATTTCTTATTATTTTAGGCTTCATCCTTCTAACCACCATCCGTTGTATCCTGTAGTGGTGGAACTAGGAAGTTCTAGATATGCAGCTACACGCCACAAGACTCTACCTGAGGAAGACCACGGGGTGGATCACCGCCAGGTAGCGTTCCAGGCAGATGCAGGTCTGGAAAAGGGGTCTTGCTATGAAGACTGGGACTTGAAAAAACAACATGTATTTATCTGTGATGATTTTGAAGAGGTGGAGACCGATGGAGATGACGGGCGTGATCAGACAGAATGACAGTTCATTTAGAGCCATGTTGAACTCAAACACCTCCATCTTGTCTGTCAGGAAGCCAGCTGATGTCATTATCAGCCACAGGACCCAGCTATTGGCTGGGACAGCCAACAGGAAATTGACCGTGAAACCAGGAATATTGAGGGTAGAATCACTGCAGTAAAAACATTGCGATAAGCTTGCGTTCTCCATCATTGGGACTTTTTGTGAACGATGCAAATTAGATGGACCTATGTGGGATAAGCAGAGACATGTTGAAGCTGATATGGAAAGTGTTGAAGTAAGATTGTTATATGAAGTAAGAAAAACATAAGATACACTGAATATCATTGTTCACTGTCAAGTCAAAGACATATTGCGTTATAATTAAATTCAAGGTTTGATAGCCCAAATTCACTATTTCCCTTTTCTAATGTGAGATTAGTAGACCTTTTAAGACTTGATGTAACAATATACAAATGAAACACCCAAATACAGATTCAAATAATGTCAGACCTGCGGCTTCCGTCAATCTTTTTCTCTTTCTCTCTGCCGATTAATCTCTCTCTCTCATCCTCTCTGTGTGTTTCTCTCTGTCAACCCTTCTCTTAATATATTTCACTCCTCCTTACATAACGATGGCCAGGTTAGTCATGCAATTGGAGGACGGAATGTCAAGACTCACCATGGCTGTACTCCTCCAATCACGTACAGGTACGGCCGCTGTTGTTGTTTGTGTTGGGTTAGCCTTTCATCCAATCATCTTTAGGCTGATCTGGTAACAAGCAAATCTAGGAAAATTCACCGTAGTCTCACACACCTGGATTTAGTCTCTATCTTTGTCTTTTGTTTATGCAACATACTGGGAGTGACTATGTAACTTTGTTTAAGTCAAATTTGTCTGGGATTATACCACAAGAAAGTGATTTTATGACAAATTATGAAATTCTTAATCTGCCGATTGTTAAATAAAGTTGAAAGCAAACAATGTTGATCCTTTTATTCAATTTCAGACCGTTTTCATGTCTCTATAAATATAGATGTTAACATATAGAAAATGTTGACTGAGTGAATCAGATGACACTCTAATAGTCGACAATCAACAAAAACAGAATCAGAGCACAGCACACTGATAAAACAAACATCCGTAGAATGTTTCCAAAGACAGGTATAACCACCAAATAACCAGATTCCTTATGCAGACTACACTGCAGACTGTGTCCTTATAATGTTACAATATTTGTGCAAACCCTGGATAATTGAATAAATTGTCCACAACAATTCTTTGTAAAATAAATTACATATCCAGATGCTAAACTATTCAATAGTTTTATTTCTAACAGTTGTAAATATTTTATGTAGAAAAGGTTAACCAAATATGGCCAAGACAATAAGACTTTCAGAACAAGAGTTTAAACAAGAGTATCAGAACAACTCATTATTGAGTCAATGTTCACATTTAGTCATTTATTTAGCAGACGCTCTTATCCAGAGCGACTTAGAGTAAGTACAGGGACATTCCCCCGAGGCAAGTAGGGTGAAGTGCCTTGCCCAAGGACACAACGTCATTAGCACGGCTGGGAATCGAACCGGCAACCTTCTGATTAATAGCCCTACTCCCTAACCGCTCAGCCATCTGAATCCCTATGTTCAGAAGCTGAAGGATGGCAGTTTCCCAGCTCTGTGAAGGTAGAGGAGAGGCTGGACTGACCCAGAGTATATAGAGATCAAAATGGTCAGGGGTAGTGCTACACAAAACCAAGTCATGTCGGGATTTTTGAGAAGGGAAGTCACAACACTAACAGGTACATAGCCAAACACCATGGTGGCTTGGATGATCATGACCGTCCGGAAAGCTCTCATCTTTATCTGGTTGGACACCCCCCCCTCCCTGCCTCCCTCCCCTGGCCCGGGACGCTTCAGAGCCCCGAGGACTGAGAGACAGAAGAAGGAGTTGAGGAGGAACAGGGTGCAGAATGATGTAACGTAGACAATCATGAAGACAGGGGTCTTACTGGAACACACAAACAAAGTAGCAATGGCGGCCGCCATAGTCGCCGACAAGACCAAAACACAGCAGCCCAGCCTGTATCTCAGAGGTTTGTACCTGGGGAGGAGAGGACAGACAGTATCAGCAGCATTTCTTATTATTTTAGGCTTCATCCTTCTAACCACCATCCGTTGTATCCTGTAGTGGTGGAACTAGGAAGTTCTAGATATGCAGCTACACGCCACAAGACTCTACCTGAGGAAGACCACGGGGTGGATCACCGCCAGGTAGCGTTCCAGGCAGATGCAGGTCTGGAAAAGGGGTCTTGCTATGAAGACTGGGACTTGAAAAAACAACATGTATTTATCTGTGATGATTTTGAAGAGGTGGAGACCGATGGAGATGACGGGCGTGATCAGACAGAATGACAGTTCATTTAGAGCCATGTTGAACTCAAACACCTCCATCTTGTCTGTCAGGAAGCCAGCTGATGTCATTATCAGCCACAGGACCCAGCTATTGGCTGGGACAGCCAACAGGAAATTGACCGTGAAACCAGGAATATTGAGGGTAGAATCACTGCAGTAAAAACATTGCGATAAGCTTGCGTTCTCCATCATTGGGACTTTTTGTGAACGATGCAAATTAGATGGACCTATGTGGGATAAGCAGAGACATGTTGAAGCTGATATGGAAAGTGTTGAAGTAAGATTGTTATATGAAGTAAGAAAAACATAAGATACACTGAATATCATTGTTCACTGTCAAGTCAAAGACATATTGCGTTATAATTAAATTCAAGGTTTGATAGCCCAAATTCACTATTTCCCTTTTCTAATGTGAAATTAGTAGACCTTTTAAGACTTGATGTAACAATATACAAATGAAACACCCAAATACAGATTCAAATAATGTCAGACCTGCGGCTTCCGTCAATCTTTTTCTCTTTCTCTCTGCCGATTAATCTCTCTCTCTCATCCTCTCTGTGTGTTTCTCTCTGTCAACCCTTCTCTTAATATATTTCACTCCTCCTTACATAACGATGGCCAGGTTAGTCATGCAATTGGAGGACGGAATGTCAAGACTCACCATGGCTGTACTCCTCCAATCACGTACAGGTACGGCCGCTGTTGTTGTTTGTGTTGGGTTAGCCTTTCATCCAATCATCTTTAGGCTGATCTGGTAACAAGCAAATCTAGGAAAATTCACCGTAGTCTCACACACCTGGATTTAGTCTCTATCTTTGTCTTTTGTTTATGCAACATACTGGGAGTGACTATGTAACTTTGTTTAAGTCAAATTTGTCTGGGATTATACCACAAGAAAGTGATTTTATGACAAATTATGAAATTCTTAATCTGCCGATTGTTAAATAAAGTTGAAAGCAAACAATGTTGATCCTTTTATTCAATTTCAGACCGTTTTCATGTCTCTATAAATATAGATGTTAACATATAGAAAATGTTGACTGAGTGAATCAGATGACACTCTAATAGTCGACAATCAACAAAAACAGAATCAGAGCACAGCACACTGATAAAACAAACATCCGTAGAATGTTTCCAAAGACAGGTATAACCACCAAATAACCAGATTCCTTATGCAGACTACACTGCAGACTGTGTCCTTATAATGTTACAATATTTGTGCAAACCCTGGATAATTGAATAAATTGTCCACAACAATTCTTTGTAAAATAAATTACATATCCAGATGCTAAACTATTCAATAGTTTTATTTCTAACAGTTGTAAATATTTTATGTAGAAAAGGTTAACCAAATATGGCCAAGACAATAAGACTTTCAGAACAAGAGTTTAAACAAGAGTATCAGAACAACTCATTATTGAGTCAATGTTCACATTTAGTCATTTATTTAGCAGACGCTCTTATCCAGAGCGACTTAGAGTAAGTACAGGGACATTCCCCCGAGGCAAGTAGGGTGAAGTGCCTTGCCCAAGGACACAACGTCATTAGCACGGCTGGGAATCGAACCGGCAACCTTCTGATTAATAGCCCTACTCCCTAACCGCTCAGCCATCTGAATCCCTATGTTCAGAAGCTGAAGGATGGCAGTTTCCCAGCTCTGTGAAGGTAGAGGAGAGGCTGGACTGACCCAGAGTATATAGAGATCAAAATGGTCAGGGGTAGTGCTACACAAAACCAAGTCATGTCGGGATTTTTGAGAAGGGAAGTCACAACACTAACAGGTACATAGCCAAACACCATGGTGGCTTGGATGATCATGACCGTCCGGAAAGCTCTCATCTTTATCTGGTTGGACACCCCCCCCCTCCCTGCCTCCCTCCCCTGGCCCGGGACGCTTCAGAGCCCCGAGGACTGAGAGACAGAAGAAGGAGTTGAGGAGGAACAGGGTGCAGAATGATGTAACGTAGACAATCATGAAGACAGGGGTCTTACTGGAACACACAAACAAAGTAGCAATGGCGGCCGCCATAGTCGCCGACAAGACCAAAACACAGCAGCCCAGCCTGTATCTCAGAGGTTTGTACCTGGGGAGGAGAGGACAGACAGTATCAGCAGCATTTCTTATTATTTTAGGCTTCATCCTTCTAACCACCATCCGTTGTATCCTGTAGTGGTGGAACTAGGAAGTTCTAGATATGCAGCTACACGCCACAAGACTCTACCTGAGGAAGACCACGGGGTGGATCACCGCCAGGTAGCGTTCCAGGCAGATGCAGGTCTGGAAAAGGGGTCTTGCTATGAAGACTGGGACTTGAAAAAACAACATGTATTTATCTGTGATGATTTTGAAGAGGTGGAGACCGATGGAGATGACGGGCGTGATCAGACAGAATGACAGTTCATTTAGAGCCATGTTGAACTCAAACACCTCCATCTTGTCTGTCAGGAAGCCAGCTGATCTCATCATCAGCCACATGACCCAGCCATTGGCTGGCACAGCAAACAGAAAATGGACAGTTAAACAAGGGATGTAGATGGGTGAGGAAATGCAGGGAAAGCAGGTCCTTGTGATGTTCGCCATCACTGGGAATGATGTAAAGAAGATGCACAGGTGAACCTGTGTGGGACAAACAGAGCAAGATATGTTCTATATGGAAATTGTTTCATTTTAAGACAATTAAATGGAAATCTAAAGTAACATAGACAGTAGGGAACACACAAATAAGACACATTTGGAATCCTTGTAGTAGGAGAAATAATCTACAGAAATATTCAGGAAAGTGAGAATCAAAAAAAGGTAATGTACACAAAATCTGCATTTACTTGTTTGCCTTCAAGACAAAAAAAATGGGAAAAACGTATTATATAAAGGCTAACATCAAATTGTTGTTCAATTTATCTTTTGGTTGGAGAGGGCAGTTGAGCCTTGAGGCTGGGCCCCTTCAATTCCTAGAAATATGCTTGCTATTTAAATTGCAGGTGGAAATGAATTTGTTTAATACCTTAACTAGTTTAAATTACAAAGATGATTCTATGCATTTTAATTAAATACATACGGTATCCATACTATGACTAACCTGAGGCTGTGGTCTGCTGGTCAATCTTTCTCTCTCTTTGGATGTCTCTCCCTCTCTCCCTCTCTCCCTCTCTCCCTCTCTCTCTCGCTCTCTCTCTCTCTCCCTCAATCAACCCTTCTCTTTATATGTTTCTCTCAGTCCTCCAGTCAGGATAGTTGGTCAGTCAAATTTCTCTCGTAATTGTAGGACAGGATGTCAAGGATTCATCATGACCATTCCTGTCCAATCACACAGCTGTTGTTGTTTGTACTGCGTTGATTATTTCCTCCAATCATCTTTGGCGTGATCTGGTTACAAGCAAAGCTAGGGAAATTCACACCTATTCTCTCACACATGCTTTTTCCCCTCGTGTATATGCAACATCTATGACAAACAAGGAACTTCTTACTGTGTTAGATGACAACTGAAGTTTAAATACAATAAGATCCCAGTATTTCAGAAGCATGTTTCAGGGCATCTCATTATTGAGTCAGCCTTCAGGAGCTTCTAGATCTGAAGGAGGGCAGTTTCTTTATAAAAAGATAATAAAATTCGTCCAGCCCACACATTTACAAACAGACAAACAGAAAACACACAAACACACCCACACAAACACTTAAAAAAACACGTCACACATCACACAACACATCACTGCACCTGTAGCGGCAGGTTATGCTTCCTATGCAAATGTCCAGATTGTGTTCATTTTACATTTACATTTATTCATTTAGCAGACGCTCATATCCAGAGCGACTTACAGTTAATACAGAGACATTCCCCCGAGACTAAAGTTACTAAAACATTATATGGAGTGAAAAACACACCTGTTATGGCGACAGATCTCTGGATAATCTGTCAAGGTGTTGAGCGGAATGCCAAAACCCTGTCTAGCACAGCTCTGCTGTCACACACACTGACAGACACATACAAACACTCTATATTAACAAAGTTTGCAAGTGGGCTGAAATGCAAATTTAGATTTGTCAGAAACAACCATTAGAGTGACTGATAGTTGTAGATGGAAAACTAATGTCATGCACACAGACTGTATGAAAATGCCTTGGCAATTACAGATTTACAGATTGTTCTTTATAAAACAAAACATGGGAACTTTAAATCAATATCCAATTATTGTCAAACAACTTACAGGTGCTTAAATACCTAGTGAGAGCTCATAGATCAACAGACTATATAAAATAATCGATTAAAGTTCAACTCCTAATAAATAAAAGTCAAAAACGTATGTAAATTATATTTCTTTATTAGATACCATTTTAAAAAATTACACCAAAATTCGATTCCCATAAATTCTTGTTATTTTTCCAATTTATGTATTAAGCTAATATTTACCAAAAAATCCATTAACTTACTATGGGAAGTTTACGGAAACCTTCTTATTTGCAACCCAACCAAATAATAATCTTTAATCTTTAATCAATAAATTCCATAAGAACTGTCAAGACTGGTATTGAGAGTAAGGTCACGTCCAACAATTTAAGTACAGAGGGTTTTGAGACAGGTCATTATCCTAAATCTAGTCACCATCAAAGAAGCAACGTGTATCATAATGGGAGACTGTAAAATAAATGCATGTTTATAGTGGCGGGTGATGTGTCTTTCCTTTAAGTATTTATTGGAATAAAAAAAACTGGTGACTAAGAATGAATGTATATTGAGTTATCACATTGATCTATTAACATCAATCATCAACATGACAGAATACAAATCTGCATCTTCTCTACAAGTCAGTTTATAACATACAGTATACTATACAGTATTGTATATATCCTAGTCAGACTTTAACAGCTATTTTAAGGTTGATGGATGCTTATGTGGTATATACTATCTAATGTCCACCCCCTCCACACCTCCATCCCCCCTCCAACTCCAACCCCTTGATGCTTCCACCCTCTCCACTCCACCCTCCCTCACCCCCCCCATCTGCAGGGCAGTCTCCCAGCCCTGTGGAGGTAGTAGAGGGGCTGGAGCACTCCGCTCAAGACAGAGACACCTTCCAGGACGGGCAGCAGGAACACTTGCAGTTCAGGATCCAGCGTGTACAAGAACATGGACACGATCATAGGGATGTAAACCATCCCCGCATATATCATAAAGAACCTTATGGTATTGAAAGCCCTCTTCTTCATGTCACTGCCCCCCTCCCTCCCTCTCTCTCCCTCCCCTGGCCCGGGACGTTTCAGAGCCCCGAGGACTGAGAGGCAGCAGAACAACATCACAGAGAACAAGATCAGATACAGGCCCATGTACACACAATATAATATTAGAAAACAGTTCATTCTTACTATAAGCACTGAAAACAAACATGAACCAAGAACCATCATCCAGACCGGGGCACTGCAGGCCAGTCTGTACCTCAGGGGTTTGTACCTGAGGAAGACCACAGGGTGGACCACTGCCAGGTAGCGCTCCAGACAGATGCAGGTCTGGAACAGAGGCTGACCGACACAATGGAGTCCAAACAAAAGATTCAGTAGCGTCCACATGTGATCTGACTTGAGGTAATGGAGTACAAACACAGGAATGGCTGAGAAACAAAAGAGCATCTCAATCACCGCCAAGTTGAGGGTGAAGAACTCAGAGGCCAGTGTCCCGCGTACTCCGTTCACTATCAGCCACAGGACGTAGCCATTGGTGGGGAGAGCCAGGAAGAGGTTGATGGCGTGGGCTGAGACTTCAACTTCCATGAGATCAAAGGCAAATCGAGACTGTGAGGTGTTAGTTACGTTGTTCATTTCCTCTCTAATATGGTCTGGAGATTCCTGGAAAGAGAGAGCAAGAAAATCAGATGAAATGTTACTTCAGTGTAGTCCACATATACTGTATGATCTCAACTGTACTTGTATTATTCAAAACTATACTTATTCAATAGGACTATGAATTATCTATTTGATCAGTTGTACCAAATCCAGAAACTAGCATCTAAACTAATGTCTTTGACAACAGAAAAATGAACGCACCTGAGTGAGCGAGTTGGAGTCAGACTGGTGTTTGGTTTTCAAGGTATGGCCAGCTCACACACTCACAGTGAAGTGATGGATGCAGGTTTTCTGACATGCAAATTCAGATGTGTTGAGAACAACCATGACGTGTACCTCAGGGGGTTTGTACCTGAGGAAGACCACAGGGTGGACCACTGCCAGGTAGAGTTCTAGGCATGTGCAGCACTGGAACAGGGGAAGAAAAGCATTCATGAGGCCTGAGCCAAATATCAGTAAAGACTTGAATATGGCTAATGGGTTTTGCAGGTTGATGTAGAAGAACATGCAGAACAGGCAGAAGAGGATCTCCGACACAGCCAGGTTGAGAGTGAAGAACTTGCAAGGCCATGGTCCCGCCGCTCCGCTCACGATCAGCCACAGGACGTAGCCATTGCTGGGGAGACTCAGTAAACAGTTGATAGCGATATTAACGCCGTAGAAAATCTTTTCGGAAGACTTGTGTCCCAGGGAATCCTCAATATAGGAGGAGTTGGTAGAGACGTGTCCCCTATTGCGTCGTCAACGGTAACAGAGATGTTTTAGGTGTCACGTCTCAGAGATGAGTGGTCTCCGGACGAATGTGAGGGATTGGGATTCAATGCCTAGATCTTCACACAGAATACAGATTATAAGGATGACATTTCTCACTTTGTAACAAACTTAGTAGCCTTTGGTCCAATAAGAATATAAAATAAGATGTTTTGTTTGAGAACAATCCATGCTTGATTCAAATAACACACTGATCTGGCTTTTATTCACTCTGTCAGACAAATAAAGAACCAGACTTCAGTGGTCACAAGATAAACTGGTAAAAACAAGTTAAACAGGTAAATGGATCTATAATATGTTTTCAAGGAGAGGTGAGGACTTCCCTGAGGATGTAAAACTCTTCTTGTCTGGGATGAGATGTGAGCTAAGGTAAATCGTCAAGCTAATATTGGACACACACAAATTTATTCTCTCGAAATGGATGCTATAACCACAAAGAAAAAACACACACTAGAAACACACACACACACCTGGGGATCAGATCATTGCACCTGTAGCATCAAGATATGCTTGCTATGCAAATGTACAGAATCTGTGTTTGTAATACCGGATGCTTTGAATGCCTTTACTGAATTTAAATTATTCCTGGTTAACGATTTCGGTGAATGATGCCAAACATTTGCTACCTTGGTCATTTAGAAAATATATGTATGGTCACCAACTATGAAGTGTACATGTATATAACTGCAATGTCTGAAACACACACACGTCATTTTTGGTATCTTATAGTATTTATTAGAATTTAAAAAACAGGTGACTAAGAATGAATGTATATTGAGTCATCACTTTGATCTATTAACATCAATCATCAACTTAACAGAATACAAATCTGCATCTTCTCTACAAGTCAGTTTATAACATACAGTATACTATACAGTATTGTATATATCCTAGTCAGACTTTAACAGCTATTTTAAGGTTGATGGATGCTCATGTGGTATATACTATCTAATGTCCAACCCCTCCACACCTCCATCCCCCCTCCAACTCCAACCCCTCGATGCTTCCACGCTCTCCACTCCACCCTCCCTCAGCCCCCCCATCTGCAGGGCAGTCTCCCAGCCCTGTGGAGGTAGTAGAGGGGCTGGAGCACTCCGCTCAAGACAGAGACACCTTCCAGGATGGGCAGCAGGATGTCTTGCAGTTCAGGATCCAGCTTAAACATGAACATGGACACGATCATAGGGATGCTGACCATCCCTGCATATATCATAAAGAACCTAATGGTATTGAAAGCCCTCTTCTTCATGTCACTGCCCCCCTCCCTCCCTCTCTCTCCCTCCCCTGGCCCGGGACGTTTTAGAGCCCTGAGGACTGAAAGGCAGCAGAACAACATCACAGGTAACATGATGAGATATATGCCCATGTACACATAGTAGACAATTAATTGATGATACATAAATGATGTATAATTGAATTCAAGCACTGAAAACAAACATGAACAAAGAGCTGTCATCCAGACCGGGGCACAGCACGCCAGTCTGTACCTCAGGGGTTTGTACCTGAGGAAGACCACAGGGTGGACCACTGCCAGGTAGCGCTCCAGGCAGATGCAGGTCTGGAACAGAGGCTGACCGACACAATGGAGTCCAAACAAAAGTGCCTGTAGATTCCTGATGTGACCTGACTTGAAGTAAGGGAGTATAAACACAGGAATGGCTGAGAAACAAAAGAGGATCTCAATCACCGCCAAGTTGAGGGTGAAGAACTCAGAGGCCAGTGTCCCGCGTACTCCGTTCACTATCAGCCACAGGACGTAGCCATTGGTGGGGAGAGCCAGGAAGAGGTTGATGGCGTGGGCTGAGACTTCAACATCCATGAGATCAAAGGCAAATCGAGACTGTGAGGTGTTAGTTACGTTGTTCATTTCCTCTCTAATATGGTCTGGAGATTCCTGGAAAGAGAGAGCAAGAAAATCAGATGAAATGTTACTTCTGTGTAGTCCACATATACTGTATGATCTCAACTGTACTTGTATTATTCAAAACTATACTTATTCAATAGGACTATGAATGATCTATTTGATCAGTTGTACCAAATCCAGAAACTAGCATCTAAACTAATGTCTTTGACAACAGAAAAATGAACGCACCTGAGTGAGCGAGTTGGAATCAGACTGGTGTTTGGTTATCAAGGTATGCCCAGCTCACACACTCACAGTGAAGTGATAGATGCAGGTAATCTGACATGCAAATTCAGATGTGTTGAGAACAAGCATGACGTGATGGATAATTATGAGGATGATTAGGATGAGAATGATGATAATAAAGGTAAGATATTAGAATACAATTTTTTTAATAACAAGGCAATTCCTTTTATTTGAATTTATATTTATTGACAACAAGTATAAGACAACATGAGAGCATTTGAATCAGCGTGCAGAAGTGTCACTATTCAAATTTCTTCCTTTTATATTGTAGTCTAAAAAAGAGGCCCAAAGAGAGGCAAGGTGATCATCATGTTAAAGAAAAACAAAAATAAAACTGGGATGTAGTTAATCAATGCTGCCATGATGATGAGGATGATCTTGAAAGCTCTCATCTTCATGTCCCTGCTCCCGCCCCTTTCACTCTCCATCCCCCTCTTCCTCTCTCCATCCCCCTCTTCCTCTCTCCCTCCCCCTCTTCCTCTCTCCCTCCCCCTCTTCCTCTCTCCATCCCCCTCTTCCTCTCTCCCTCCCCCTCTTCCTCTCTCCATCCCCCTCTTCCTCTCTCCCTCCCCCTCTTCCTCTCTCCCTCCCCCTCTTCCTCTCTCCCTCCCCCTCTTCCTCTCTCCCTTCCCCTCTTCCTCTCTCCATCCCCCTCTTCCTCTCTCCCTCCCCCGGCCCGGGACGTTTCAAAGCCCTGAGAACTGAGAGGCAGCAGAACAGCATCACAGACATCACCATTACATACAGAATTATGTAATAATTGTTTTGATAGATCAGTGAAGACAATGGTCAAACATAACCCTCGCACCAACAGCCAGACAACACCACTGCAGGCCATCCTGTACCTCAGGGGCTTGTACCTGAGGAAGACCACAGACTTTAACAGCTATTTTAAGGTTGATGGATGCTCATGTGGTATATACTATCTAATGTCCACCCCCTCCACACCTCCATCCCCCCTCCAACTCCAACCCCTTGATGCTTCCACCCTCTCCACTCCACCCTCCCTCACCCCCCCCATCTGCAGGGCAGTCTCCCAGCCCTGTGGAGGTAGTAGAGGGGCTGGAGCACTCCGCTCAAGACAGAGACACCTTCCAGGATGGGCAGCAGGATGTCTTGCAGTTCAGGATCCAGCGTGTACAAGAACATGGACACGATCATAGGGATGTAAACCATCCCCGCATATATCATAAAGAACCTTATGGTATTGAAAGCCCTCTTCTTCATGTCACTGCCCCCCTCCCTCCCTCTCTCTCCCTCCCCTGGCCCGGGACGTTTCAGAGCCCTGAGGACTGAGAGGCAGCAGAACAACATCACAGAGAACAAGATCAGATACAGGCCCATGTACACACAATATAATATTAGAAAACAGTTCATTCTTACTATAAGCACTGAAAACAAACATGAACCAAGAACCATCATCCAGACCGGGGCACAGCAGGCCAGTCTGTACCTCAGGGGTTTGTACCTGAGGAAGACCACAGGGTGGACCACTGCCAGGTAGCGCTCCAGACAGATGCAGGTCTGGAACAGAGGCTGACCGACACAATGGAGTCCAAACAAAAGATTCAGTAGCGTCCACATGTGATCTGACTTGAGGTAATGGAGTACAAACACAGGAATGGCTGAGAAACAAAAGAGCATCTCAATCACCGCCAAGTTGAGGGTGAAGAACTCAGAGGCCAGTGTCCCGCGTACTCCGTTCACTATCAGCCACAGGACGTAGCCATTGGTGGGGAGAGCCAGGAAGAGGTTGATGGCGTGGGCTGAGACTTCAACTTCCATGAGATCAAAGGCAAATCGAGACTGTGAGGTGTTAGTTACGTTGTTCATTTCCTCTCTAATATGGTCTGGAGATTCCTGGAAAGAGAGAGCAAGAAAATCAGATGAAATGTTACTTCAGTGTAGTCCACATATACTGTATGATCTCAACTGTACTTGTATTATTCAAAACTATACTTATTCAATAGGACTATGAATTATCTATTTGATCAGTTGTACCAAATCCAGAAACTAGCATCTAAACTAATGTCTTTGACAACAGAAAAATGAACGCACCTGAGTGAGCGAGTTGGAATCAGACTGGTGTTTGGTTTATCAAGGTATGGCCCAGCTCACACACTCACAGTGAAGTGATGGATGCAGGTAATCTGACATGCAAATTCAGATGTGTTGAGAACAAGCATGACGTGATGGATAATTATGAGGATGATTAGGATGAGAATGGTGATAATAAAGGTAAAATATCGGAATATTTACATTTACATTTACATTTATTCATTTAGCAGACGCTTTTATCCAAAGCGACTTCCAAGAGAGAGCTTTACAAAAGTGCATAGGTCACTGATCATAACAACGAGATATCCCCAACATTGCAAGTAGTCAAACATGAATCATACATTGTGAAAAAAAACAAAAATAAGTGCCATAGGGAAAAATCATAAGAGCATGAAGTTAAACAAGTTACAATTGGACAACATGAAATATTTGTAAAATATTTGAATATTTGAAACATTTTAAAATGACAAGGCAATTCCTTTTATTTGGATCTATATTTATTGACAAAAAGTAGAAGACAACATGAGAGCATTTGAATCAGTGTGCAGAAGTGTCACCATTCTAATTTCTGTAATAGAAACACACCCTTTCCAACGTCCACCAGTACAATGTCCTTGCTTAGTTCAGAAGCTATGACCAGCACTATCCAGGGGAGGTAATATATCATCATAGACATCAGGATAAGTAGGAGTATCTTAAAGGCCTTCATCTTAATGTCACTGCCCCTATCCCTCTCTTTCTCAAACTCCCCCCGGCTTAGACCGTTTCAGAGCTCTGAGGACTGAGAGGCCGAAAAACAAGTTAATGGACAAAAAGAACAGATATCGACGTATCATGAGAGAGAATGGTATTTAAAGGCACGGGAGTGACAGAGTGTAGCCGTCTCTTCGAGGTAAGTGCTGACTGTCCTCTGATGGGACTCTAAATACAGACCTTGATATACTGTACAGGTGCTTGGCATATAATTAGAATATTCTCAATTTATAATGCAGATTTCAATTCCCAACAGGACTTGGCACCTGCACACAGTGCCAACCTGGTTTAAGGACCATGGTATCCCTGTTCTTAATTGGCCAGCAAACTCGCCTGACCTTGAAACCATCGAAAATCTATGGGGTATTGTGAAGAGTAAGATGGGGGGATGGGATTTTCCTTAGTTGTCAGTTATAATCATCCAAATTTAAAAAAAGAAACATTTGAATATATCAGTCTGTGTGTGATGAATGAATATAATATACACTTTTCACTTTTTGATGATATTTAAAATGACAGCACTGTACTGATGGAATAGTGAAATAAATCAACTTTTTGATGATATTCTAATAATATGACAAGCACCTGTACTTGACATAACCAAATCCCCATCCCATCTCTCATCGCAGTCTGTTTGTGTGAGTTTGTGCAGATAGAGCACTGACAAACATGGAAATCAAATCAACATTTATTGACAATAAGTAAAAGACAATGTGTGAGCACATGATTCAGCAACCAAAAATGTCATAATCACTCAAAATAGCAGTTGGGAGTTCTTACATTTAGTCATTTTGCAGACGCTCTTATCCAGAGCGACTTACAATAAGTACAGGGACATTCCCCCAAGGCAAGTAGGGTGTAGTGCCTTGCCCAAGGACACAACATTAAGGTACAAGAAAAGTTTTACAGAAGTATACAGAAAGAAAGGAAAAAGAAAGAACTACGAACTTCAATCATTGACATTGAAAATCCTTAGTCTAGTTGAGGCCTTTGATGCAGGGAAGCATCCCGTTCCTGTGAAGGTACATGAGAGGCTGGAGGAAGCCTGTGATCATGGTTACAGAGAAACAAACCGACACACACAGATAGAACACGTTGCTGGAGAGGACACCTCGCAGGGCAATGGTCAGTACTGAGGGGAGATAGCAACACACCACAGACAGCATGACGATAAGGATGATCTTAAAAGCCCTCTTCTTCATGTTACTGCTCCCCTCCTTCTGCCCCTCCCCCGGCCCGGCACGCTTCAGAGCCCTGAGGACGGCGACGCAGCAGAACAGCATGGCCGCAAAGAGGAAGATGTAAAAGATCAAGAGAAATGAGAACCAGATTGAGTGTGGAACCATTGAAATGATGACACAGAACCCCAGAATTAGCATCCAGAGCAGCCATGCACAGCCCAGCCTGTACCTCAGGGGTTTGTACCTGGGGAGGAGAGGACAGACAGTATCAGCATGGAACATTGAAGCACCTTGTAGCACCCCGATTTGGAACATCTCCCTCATATATGGCCATGGGTGATCAGTAATGTCTCTATTCTCAGTCACGTAGACATCGTTAATTCCCTCTGTGTCATTCATAACGTATCTTTTTAAATTGAATTATTCTGCCTTTTGAAAATAAAAAAAACAGATATGTTTTTAATTGCTACACCCCACCAGACTCTGTACCTGAGGAAGACTACAGGGTGGATCACTGCCAGGTAGCACTCTGTACCTGAGGAAGACCACAGGGTGGATCACTGCCAGGTAGCACTCTGTACCTGAGGAAGACTACAGGGTGGATCACTGCCAGGTAGCGCTCCAAGCAGATGCAGGTCTCGAACAGAGGCCGGCCGGCCCCTAGAAACACAGAGAACACTTTCAGGGCACCCTTCAGAGCCTGGTGCTGGAAGTGGGAGTCGAACAGGACTAGAACATTGAAGAGACAGACAAACATGTCCGACACAGCCAGATTGAGGGCAAAAAACTCAGAGGAGACGGATGACCCTGATTTGCTGGCTATCAGCCACAGGACATAACCATTGGTTGGAAGGCTGACAATTAGGTTGAATGCGTTAGTGACTGTGTAGAGGAGATGTGTTTGGAGCTGGAGATTGGTGGTCGCAGTCATGTGATTGGAAGAGTTCAACCAGGGAGAGAAGGTGGAGGAGTTCATCTTCTTTCAGGAGGATCTTGGAACAGGATGTGTTCTAGGTGTTGTTCGCCAGGGGTTGCCTACACAGCTGGGAGTAAAAACAGATCATAGGGTGGTGAGGATAAAAACATTGTTTAATGTTGCTTTCTTTTGGGAGAGGGAAGGGAGGGTGAAGAGAGAGGGAGGAAGGAAGGATAGATGGAAGGAGAGAAAAGGCAAGAGACAGAGGGAGTGGCGATGATAGAGAGAGAAGGGAGGGAGGGAGGGAGATTGGGGAGTAGAAGGTAAGGGAGAGAGATGTAGAGGTGAAAGAGGGTGAGAAAAAAGGAAGGAGTAACTAACAATGAAAATAAATTGATTATCAAAAACATCTATAGTAGAGAGCTGTTTGCTAAAACATATCCCAAGTTGTCATTGAAACATACACGGATGTACTGTAGTACAGTAACTGTACGGTACATAGAAGATTATTGTGAAACTCACCTGATAGTTAGTTATGACAGAATAAGGTTTTACTCTACCTTAAATGTTTCAGAGTATTCGCTCCTCTTGACAGCGCAGAAACCCAGTCTATCAGACATCTACCCAGCTTGCTGTCTCACCTTCACCGCTGGCCATAAGGAAATGTAGATATCTCACTCCTAGAATGGACACACTATCAAAAGGCTGAGCTCGGAAAGGGATGAGTGCATGTGTGTTCTAGAAAATCCTACTTCTAGGTACTCCCACCTCAGAAAAGGGCGAATGGATCCAATGCAAATCCCTACAGGCTTGGCTGCACCCTGCACTTCTACACCTGGACACCATGAGGTCAATGTTTTCCAGTGAACCCAGGAGTCTGTTGGTTTAGTTCATGTTGTGCACTTTGGGAATCACAGATGATGCAAATGCTTTATTTTACAGGCACTCATCAGCAAGGACTACTTTTGAGATAGTTTGGATATAGATTCATTACCCAAGCAACGCAGGGACCCTGAGTAGTCTATGTTCAACCTACTACTACTACTCAAATAAAAATGTATTTTTATAGCCCCTTTTTACACGCAAGCATGTCACAGAGGGCTTCACATACGCCCATAGAGCTGCCCCTTAACCAACCTAAACCCTCAAGGAAGACAAGGAAAAACTCCCAGAAAAACTCTTAAATTACTACTAATAATAATAATGATAATACAATTTATATTTAAAGCAATCTCAGAGTTCCTAGAGAGCATGTAGTAATACAAATGAAAAAGAGTCAAAGTTAAGAATTAAAGATGTAAAAAGGTCAATAAAGAATTAAAAGCTAAACCTATGAAACACATTTAGTCAAAAGTTTATTTTAAAACATATGCTTTTAGGTTTCCTTTAAAAACATATGTTGTCTGACTAGCTGATGATCAGATGGGGATCTGCCCTGTCTGAATGGTTGTTGTGGATTCAATAAAACACACAAAATATCCAATTGTAGATTACATTTTTATTAATTTCAGTTCACCTAAGATCAACTTCATCAATTAACACAATTACAATATATGTATATTCAACTCCTAGACCTGAGCAAGGGTCTATGATATAATGGAATCTTCAACACCTGTAGCTACACCACAATCCACATCATAACCTGTACCCCATTAACAGGAGTCACATGGCTGAGCGGTTAGGGAGTCGGGCTATTAATCAGAAGGTTGTTGGTTCGATTCCCAGCTGTGCAAAATGACGTTGTGTCCTTGGGTAAGGCACTTCACCCTACTTGCCTCGAGGGTATGTCCCTGTGCTCTGGATAAGAGCGTCTGTTAAATGACTACATGTAAATGTAACACACATCTAAGCTTGTCTAAATTCAACCTCAGTGGCTAATTCACAATGATTATAAAAAGGTTGGGTAACATAACTAGGATGTTCCTTAGAGGCCTCTGATACAGGGCAGTCTCCCAGTCCTGTGGAGGTAGAGGAGGGGCTGGACGAAACCTGTCACCACGGTGATGCTTAAACACACGATTCCAACATCCACCAGTACAATGTCCTTGCTTAGTTCAGAAGCTATGACCAGCACTACGAAGGGGAGGTAATATATCAGCATAGACACCAGGATAAGTAGGATTATCTTGAAGGCCTTCATCTTAATGTCCCTGCCCCTATCCCTCTCTTTCTCAACCCCCCCCCTCTCCCGGCTTAGACCGTTTCAGAGCTCTGAGGACTGAGAGGCCGAAAAACAAATTAATGGACAAAAAGAACAGATATTCAGCCAGATACATCCGAAATAGAAAACGTGTATCGTACCCATAAAGCATTGAGATATAACAGAATGTTATTATGAATGCCCAGAGTACCAAACAGCAGCCCAGCCTGTACCTCAGGGGTTTGTACCTGAGGAAGACCACAGGGTGGACCACTGCCAGGTAGCGCTCCAGGCAGATAAAAGTCTGGAACAGTGAACGACCAAAGTGTAAAAGACCTGAACAAAATGCTATGAAAGGAAAAATGCTCAAGTAAGGAACATAAATAAAAACCAAATTGAACACATTGGCGAAGCAGAATAGGATCTCCGACACGGCCAGGTTGAGAGCGAAGAACTCCAAGGCCAGTGTCCCGCCCGCTCCACTCACGATCAGCCACAGGACGTAGCTATTGCTGGGGAGACCCACGACGAGATTGATGGACATAGATATGCCCATAATGTCTCTTGCATACTCTTCGAGTAAAAAGGGATTTGAGGAATTCATTCCAAAAACTGTTTTAAGAAAGGGATAACAATTTAACAACATATACAAGTGATGGGGGTAATCTGGTAGTAAAGCATTTGACTGCAGTTAAAGACATTACAGATTTGAAGCCCTTCCGTAAGTCGCTTTTGCTAAAAATATCTTTACAAGTGTGCAAGGGAAGAATGAATTGTACATGCCTGTACAGTCTTTTTTTCTTCTTCACAACATCTTTAAAATACACACATAACATAACTCCGTACACCATTAAAATCCATTGAAAATGTTTAAATTAATTTAACAGACTTAGACATGTACACACCTTAGCAGTCCTTCTGCATATCCTGACAGAAGGTTCTAGCTTGTCACCTGCACCTGTCAGCCTTAATGTCATTCCACACCTTTTTACTAATCGTTCCTCTGTAGCTCCACCCTTCCTTTTCACCAATGCCGTCCTCTCCCTCCCCCCTTTCACCTCTCAAGCGTCACATGACGTGCAAATACCCACACGAAACACGAAAGGGAAGAAACAAACTCTGATCAAACTCCTATCAATTCTCTATCCTACCATTTGACCACATCTTTCTGGTGTCTAAGGCCTACAGTGCCGGATGCTGTGTACACAAAGAGTCTCGTTGAGAGCTTTGAGCTTTCCAACCCTCTGGAGGTAGAGGAAGGGCTGGACAAACCCACACACTGTGGTGACAAAAAACGAGATGTTGATGGCAAGGTAGAACTTTTCCATGCTCAAACTAAACTTAAGGGACCAACTCGCAATACAAGGAAGGTAGGACACCAGCATAGTTAAAAGGATGAGTAAGATGATCTTAAAGGCCCTCCTCTTAATATTACTGCCCCCCTCCCTCTCTCCCTCCCCCGGGCCGGGACGTTTCAGAGCCCTGAGGACTGAGAGACAGCAGAACAGATGCACGGACATCAGAAGTGGGTACAGGACTAAGGTAAAAACAAAAAAAACTCTTCCTTCGTTGTCAAATAAACAATAAAGACATGCCAGAATAACTACCATCCAGACCAGGCCACAGCAGCCCAGTCTGTACCTCAGGGGTTTGTACCTGAGGAAGACCACAGGGTGGACCACTGCTAGGTAGCGCTCCAGGCAGATGCAGGTCTGGAACAGAGGGCGGCCAGTGTATATAAAGCCAGCGAAAATCCAAAAAATACGTTGAGACAGTATAATTTGATGGTATAACCCAAGTATTTGGATTAAGTTTATCAGACAAGACAAGATATCAGACACAACCATGTTGAGAGTGAAGAACTCTGAGGCCATGGTCCCGCCAACTCCACTTGCGATCAAAGACAGAACATAGCCATTGATGGGGAGACCCAGGATCAGGTTGACTATATTGGCAGCCTTGAGAGCTGATAAAGCTTGAGAATAACCCAGGGTGGAGTTGGTGGAGACGTGTTCTGCTGTGGTATTCATCTGCTCTCTAGAAGAGTAAAATGCAAGAGATTTTTATGCTGAATCTTGAGCATAAAAATACACATCAAATGCAGTCACATTTTCAGTATATATGGGCATCTTTCTCTCCCCAAAGACTACAATATCCTACAGCTAATTAAAGATAATTTCATGTCATTTGATATATCAATCTTACCCCAACAGGTTGTCTCAAACCTTGTAGCTCAGGAATGTCTGGTAAAAGCGTTTTCCTCTCATGTATTCTCCTCTTGTCTCTAAAGAACAGTGATCTTTGGTTGTCTCTCTCTTACTTCCCTGCCTCTACCCTCCCATGCAAACGATTCCATTTATACAAATAAATGTGTTTTGATTCAGTGACATCTAGACTGATGTCTGACTCCAACCCACAGGACAATATTCTCTTCCCGTATTCCTGTGTTTGTAAGGATTGACAGCAAGGAGAGAATGTTTTCACATGTTTAATAGGACGTGGGATAAGACCTGTACATAGTTAAGATATCAACTGAACTTACATAAAACACTACATACACAACAATTAATAAAACATTGAAACATAATGTCAGAAGTTGGGTTGAGATACAAACTGTCAGATACTGTAAGCATGAAGTCAGACAGACCATCAGGAAGACAGACAGGCTGTCAGAGGACCTGGCCCTGAACCAGGTCGGTGTCGTAACATCCAATTTGTACCTCAGAGTTTTGTTTCTGTAGGGCCCAGAGGGCAGAGAGTTCAGGGGCAGGTTAGAGAGTACATCACTTTTCACAGGACCAAACAGTCAAACTAACACTAAACCAACCCAGAGACACGAGTATGATGAATGATGACGTGTTTGAGTCGACCGGTCGACCACACCCAGTGTTTCTACTCCAGCTGAGAGGGGACAAACGTATTCTTGGGACACCTGACCACCACACCTACAGGAGTTTCTTGTACTCATTTCAAAACTACAGCCCCCCCCCCTTCCCTCCAGGCATGCCTTGTTTGGAGCCAGCGATGTAGTTGAACGTAGGCAATGGGCCATCCATGAGCTGCACATGGAAATCACAGCATTTCCATGTGCACACCTGGCTGGCTTTCCTCCGTATCTCCCTCCCTTTCATCTACCGAGCATTTACCTAATCACACGTTCCTCCCTTCCCCAGCCACTGGATTTACCTATCCACACATCCCTCCCTCCCTCCTCCCAACCCTCCATTCTCTCCTCCCTCCCACTCTCTATCAATCCCTCAACCATAAACCAGAGCCAAACAGATGAACGTAAGGCAATGCGAAGACACACGTACATATGGCAAAAAAATCTGCATGACTACCAACAGGGAATCTGACCAAGAAAACACAGACTCTTCCAAGTAAACTTTTATTCCATCAGTCATTCAGGACCTCCAAATCATGTGTACACAACTGTCATCTTCTCTTATTATATTTCAAAAAAAATAATAGAATTATTATTATTATTATTTACATCATCTAATGACAGTATGGACCAATGGAATAGACAAATAAATCAAGGCAAACGAAGGATGGAGAAAGGAAAGCAAAGGAGAGGAATGTGTGTGTGAAGTGTTCCTCGAGTTCTTTCAGGAGGGCCCTGACTTGTTCTCCTTACATCTCCACTGCTGCAGGGATTTCTACAGACAGAAAATCAAATCATTTTATTTGTGTAGCCCCTTAACGTGTTCACATAAACATACCAATAAGACTAACCACCAAATGTAGAAATACATTCATACACACAAGACAAGACACTAAAATGACATTATAACAAACAATTCTCATGTTCTACATAAATGCATCCATATCTTCACCTCGGAATGTTGAGAGGATGATATTCTATGAGGGGTTTGAAAGGTTCTCTAGTTACTTGGGTACACACCTGGAGGTTTTGGTAGTGTTTTATGCTCCGGCAGTGGGTCTTTTCAGCCTCCTGTGTGCCGGTGTAAAAGCGGCTACACACCTTGCAGAAGAACCCAATCTTCGGTTCAAGGAACTCCATGCCTGCCAGACCAGAACACAGTCAGGTTAGTCCACTGGGCTAAGGACCAACCCCAGCCTGATGCTGATGATGTCAGCACAAGTCATGTACAGAGATCCCGAGAAGAGAAATGAGGGAGGAAGACAGGGAAGGTGGAGAGGGAGGGGGGTAGTGAGAGGAAAGAGACATGTAAGATGGAGGGAGGGAGGGGAGGCAGGACTTACCCACGGGACATCTGGGGTTGAAAGGAGGGAGGGTGTAGTCTTTAAGAAAGAGAGGTTTGGTCTTCTGCTTCGGCTCCATGCTGTCCTCCTCCTCTCTCTCCTCTTGGGATTTACCGCTCTTGCAATCTAATGGGCATGGACACTTTTGTCAACACAAGCTTCACCCGTACGTATCTGGGTAACTAAATCCAACACTTATTTAGTCATTTAGCAGACGCTCTTATCCAGTGCGACTTACAGTAAGTACAGGGACAATCCCCAAGGCAAGTAGGGTGAAGTGCCTTGCCTACAGACACAATGTCATTTTTAGCACGGCTGGGAATCGAACCGGCAACCTGCTGATTGGTAGCCAGATTCCCTAACCACTCAGCCATCTGACCCCCATTACGTGAGCAAGCAGGAAACTCTGACCTAATCCTCTACCACAGGTTTGCATGTCATGTCCCGGGCTATGCCACCTGGCCACCAGGTTATAAACCACAAGCCACTTAACCAGGCCTGGCTGTTCCACCAAACTCATCTCCATAAAAACAACTAGCTACAGCCTCTCTCTCACCACATCTAAACAAAGGCCTGCCCGGTTTGGACAACTGATGATGCAAAACGGCGGTGGACCCCATTGTGGGTGTATCCCAACCACTCCAAACAACCTAAAGCAAATAACCATCTCTCCATCACATATCACCAGAGTGGCAAACCAGCACAGCCAGGACCTCAGAGGCCAGTCTGACCCACAGTGCATGACACACAGGCCAGGCTGACCCACAGTGCATGACACACCTATAACTACTTTGTTCTAGCAGGCTCTCTTCTATTCTATCCCAGGGGGATAAGGGGGCTAAAGAGTGACATCAAGTTATTCTGCTGTACTTTCTAAATGCATTATTTGTATTAAAAAAAGTCTGCTAACTGAATAAAGTGCCAATGTTTGTGTTGGACTGCACATGTCCCTGGCTTCTAATTCTCACCTCTCCCTGCAGGCATTTTGTCCTGTTCTTCCTGCTTCTCTTCTTGCTCTTTCTTCTGGGTTTCCTCCGGTTCCCCCGCTAATCGCTGCTCCTCCTCTACCGTCGGCCGGTGGTCAGAGAGGGGTAACTTCTGCTTTGCCATTACGACAAGTGTGGACGGGGTCCTGGGCATGGATCTGGCTCGGCACTCCTCTAGTAATGCCTTCAGGATCTCCGGGGTTACATTGGGCAGTTCTGGGGTCACTTTCGGTTGTTCGGAGGTCAACTTGGGATTGTTCAGGGGCACCTGGCTGGCAGGCCAGTCTTTTTGACCTGGATCGGCAGTAGCTGCAGGCTGGTCCACTAGTGGTGTGTGCTCTGCTTTTACAGTTTCCATAGCAGTAGAGGGCTCATTAGATCCGGGTTTAGATGCAGGATCAAGGTCAGATATGACCTCTTCAATCTTCTCGGTCTTGACCTTCTCCATCACCTCACACCCAGGTAGGTCCCTCTGTGTTTCAGGAGATTCTTCCTTCACTCCAGCAGGCTTGGACACAGCCTTACCCCCGCTCTCCTCCTTCCCTAAATGGATGGACATGGGCTCCAGGACAGGTGTGGGCGTGGCCTTAACGACAGGCATGGGCGTGGTCTCTGGGATATTTGCGGGAGTGGTCTTTGGGACATATGTGGGCATGGCCTTCATAACAGGTGTGGGGATGGCCTCCGGGACAGGTATGGGTGTGGCCTCCAGGGTAGGTGTGGGCATGGCCTCCACGACAGGTGTGGCCTCCACGACAGGTGTGGCCTCCAGGACAGGTGTGGCCTCCAGGACAGGTGTGGGCGTGGCCTCTACGACAGGTGTGGGCATGGCCACCAGGACAGGTGTGGGCGTGGCCTCCAGGACAGGTGTGGGCGTGGTATCTGGGCCATTTGCAGTCAGGGAAGTAGTGTCTAAAACAGGTACAGGTGGGGGTGCGGCCTCTGATGCAGATTGGGGTGTGGTCTCCAGGGCAGGTGTGGTTTCTGATGGAGTAGCTGCTGATACAGTTGTGGTCACAAGGCTGGGTGTGGCTGTGGCCTCAGGGGCAGGGGCAGACTGTGGCGGAGCTGTGGTGTTGCTGCCTGCTACAGCTGCGTCAGCAGGTGTGGTCTCTACGCCTGGCGTAGGCATGTCAGGGACTGTGGTCTGTGTGTGGTGAGCCCCCACCTCCATCGCCTCCTCTATAGCATCACCCACCTCGTCCACCGTCACAAAGTCCTCCATATTGAAAGCCATGAACTCCTCCTCTTCATCCCTTGTTTCTTGATTCTCCTGGGCAAAAGAGAAAAGCAAGAGATAGGTGCATGAGAAGAGATAAAACGATGAGAATACTTTTTTGTTAGAATCTACAGAGTTCCTAAACAGTTATAGAACTACGGAATCTCACATAGCTTCAGAAACTGAACAATGAATAACTAGAGGATGAAAACCTTCTCACCTTTTGGTCCCTGTGAGCCACTGTGGTCAACGTGTCTCTCTTGGTGGAGGATTTGGTGCTCCTCCTACTGACCTCTGACCTCCCAGATGACCTTGACCCAGAGGACCCATCTCTGTGGGACCGCCTCCTTTCCTCCTCTCTCCTCCTTTTCTCCTCCCCATCTCTCTTCTCCTCAAGCCTCCTCGTCTTCTCCTCCTCCTGCTTTCTCTTCTCCAGTTGCCTCCTCTCTCTCTCGTTCTTAAGTCCCTCTTCATGGGCCCCCGTCTTCTCTGGCCCCTCCTCCTTATCCTTCCCATTTCCGGTTTCCTCCGGAATGTTGTTCCCCTCCTGGCTCAAGGGAGGCGCTGGTGGTCGGATGGCTCTACTGGAGGACCTGGCTCGGCACTCCTCTAGTAATGCCTTCAAGATCTCCGGGGTTACTTTGGGCAGTTCTGGGGTCACCTTCGGTTGTTCGGAGGTCAACTTGGGATTGTTCAGGGGCACCTGGCTGGCAGGCTGGTCTTTTTGACCTGGATCGGCAGTAGCTGCAGGCTGGTTCACTAGTGGTGTGTGCTCTGCTTTTACAGTTTCCATAGCAGTAGAGGGCTCATTCGATCCGGGTTTAGATGCAGGATCAAGGTCGGATATGACCTCTTCAATCTTCTCGGTCTTGACCTTCTCCATCACCTCACACCCAGGTGGGTCCCTCTGTGTTTCAGGAGATTCTTCCTTCACTCCAGCAGGCTTGGACACAGCCTTACCCCCGCTCTCCTCCTTCACCACCTCCTTCCCTTCTCCGTTCAACAGTGAGACCTCCTGTCCTCCAGAGGGCGCTGTGTCAGGAGCGGGGCTCTGAAGCAGGGCCGGGACCGGCACCACAGAGGCGCTGGCGTTGCTCTTCCTGGGATCAGCCCGGCGGGAGAAGGTGAGCGGGTTGTTCTGGATGATGCAGGGGTACTTCTGGAAACGCTTGAAGACCGCCAGGGCCACAGCTGACGTGGTCATCTCAAAGATGATCTGGAGGATTTGGGGGAGGAAAGATGGGTAGAGTCATAATGTTAAGGTAAGACAAATATACACACTAAAACACATCCCAAAGCATTTCAAATGTACATTTATTTATTTACTTGACAATTTTATCCTAATGGACAAAGAGTGAAATATGTCATAATATATATAAAAGTTATATTAAATGCAGCAGATCAAGGATTAGAAGTGCACATTTCTGCTCAGTGTTTAGTGCCAAGGAACGGCTTGTACTTTACAAGATAATGCAAAAGTAACACAATATTCTGCTAATAGGATAGTGCAACAATAAGATCCATCATCATATCTCACAAGGTAAACCTTTGCAGGTGCAGTTTGTTACAAGACAGTACAACTACAGGATCTGGAAAAACAACATGGAAAACAGGCTGAATGACACGGTTCCCTCACCATGTTATGGTTGAGTACCAGAGCCTCCTTGAAGGCACCAAAGCGCTTCACCAGCTTCTGGACCTCTGCCGGGCCGGTGGGTGTTTCCGGAACGTTCCGAACCACAAGCAGAGTGTTCCAGATCACCGGGGCCTTCTAAAACACAAGTGAACAGAAGAAACTATTACAAAAACATTTCCTTCCAATATTACTAGGCTTTTTACAAACCCCAACAGTCAACATGAAACAAATGCTGGTATTAACTAGGGATAATTTACCTAATCAAACTTTTGAAAGAAAAATATGAATCTCAAATGATATGGAAAACTTACAATGGCATCAGCTGGTCCAGTAAAGATGTTGTAGAGTGCCACCTACAGAGCCGGAGGAACAAATCACAATACAAGTTTAAAAAAATAAACACACAAACACACACACACACACACACGTGTGTATACGTTCTGAGTGTAAATATTACAATATTGAGTGTGAGGAGGAAAAGGAGTGATGAGGGGAAGAGGTGACGCACCGGAGTGCTGAGGTCTACAAGGTGCCTCATACAGCTCATCCTCAGCTCAGCCTCGTTGATCTTGACAGGGACAAAGGTGTGGACCTTCACCATCTCCTCTGCAGTTTCTTCATCAAGTAGAATGACCAAGGCCTGGGACACATACACACAATTTCAATCTATGACACTATACATGACACAATCTAAACAAATACATCAAAAATATGAAAGTTGGAAGAATTATATTGGAGTCCTCCACAGTGCCAAGTAGCACGCGCACGCACGCGCACGCACACACACACACAAACACACAGTGTGTAACTCTTTACCTTCCCTAACTCCGTAGCCATGACGACTTCAGAGGGTGTTCCAAAGGGCTGGGCCAGTTTGATGATGTCACTCTCTGAGTAGCCGCTTTCAGGAAGTCCCAGGATAAGAACCACGCCCATCTACGAGAGTCAGACGGCTGAGCGGTTAGGGAATCGGGCTAGTAATCAGAAGGTTGCCGGTTCAATTCTCGGCTGCGCTAACAGACGTTGTGTCCTTGGGCAAGGCACTTCACCCTACTTGCTTCGGGGGGAATGTCCCTGTACGCTGGATAAGAGCGTCTGCTTAAATGACTAAATGTAAATGTACGGGGTGGTGCAAGGAACAGAAAGCATATTAGTACTTTCCCTTTGGAACATATTTGGCAGCATACCCTTCAGCGTGCACAATAAAACATACCTTATCTGGAGCCTTCTGGACAGCTTTTGTTTCTGTGGAAAGAGACACCAACCCATATACCCAGAGCACAAATGTTACAATAATATTTCATGTTTGGATGTATTTTATAGTTTGGCAGAGAGTTAGTGAGGGAATTAGTGAGTGAATTAGTAAGTCCTTGCCTGGCTTTTTGGCAGAAGGGGATGTTGGCTTGGCAGAGACTACCGTGGTCTTGGGAAAAATCACCACTTGCCTGTGAAAACACAAACACACAACTCGACCTTGTAAATCATCAACAGGTGGACTGTTTGAGTTTGTTTCTGGACTCTGAACTGGTATGGGCCAATCAAGGGGTTAAAGGTCACGTACCCTTTAATAATGACCGGTATCGTTTGCTCCTGATCCGATTTCTGCAGGGAAATGAAGAAATGGAACGTGATCAGATCTATTACACGTACGTTTTTTTAAATAACATTAGATTTCTGTAAAGTGAACGTAACACTTTATCAAAACGTCTGTGAACCTATACTTGGTTAAACACTGAAATTATTGGTCAAACTTTCCAGATCAGAACTTTTTCCCAAACTTGGTCACTCTTTCTAACACATGATTCATCTCTACACTTTGGCACACTTCACATCAAAGATCTACGCTTTGGTCCAACATCTGAGGGTTCCTAACCTTGGGGGCGGAGGCTAAGACAGTGCGGTCTCGTATGGAGAGCCTGAAGCACTGGACCAAGCTGCGGGCATCCTCAGCTCTGGCCATACACACCACCGCCTGCGGGGGAAGAAAGAGCACCTGTGTCAGTAATCCTGTTTTATGGCGATACCCCAAAACTGACCACCATGTCAAGGCAGGAGTTTAGACGGGCCTCCTTACATTCTCATTTGCCTCAAACTATCTTTTCAGACACACTTATAAAGTGTGATATCAGAATGTGATATCAGAATTAGAATCGTGGTTAATCGCCAAGTGGTCCCAAACAAGGAATTTACTTTGGTGGGCAGGTGCATACAGTGAACATTTAAAAATTAAAAAAATGTAGACAACTACTGGCAGAGCTATACAATATAATACAAAAATACAATATAATATAAAATTAAAATATACAATTTAAAATACAATATATATATTTTAAAATTTATGATTAAATGTTTAAAGTGGTAACCTTGGCCGAGGCTTCCTGTGCCTGCCCCTGTGCAGGGCAGGGACGGAGGTTGATACTGCGGATCTTGCCGAAGGACTCCACCGCCTGGCCCACTTCCTGCTTCGAGACGTCTGCAGGGAGGCCTGCGAGGTAAACCAACCGGGAAGGGGACACACCGGCTGCCGCCACGTGTTTCTTCTTCTTCTTCTTTGCTGGAGGAGGATTGACCACCTGCAGGGCAGAAGAAGAAGAACCAAAGTCTCATCGACTACTACTGCGCCTGACTGGGACTAAAGTAGCACTGAGTGACATTACAAATAAGGGCTTTCCCTGAACATACCCGATCTTTGGGGGATGCCAGGGGCATTCTCCATGGTTTTATTCTCTTGAAGACGGCCTTGACTGGCGTCTTCCCTGATGATGGTGATGATGGTGACTTCCCAGCAACTTTAGGCTGACCTGCCTTTGTAGTGGAGGCAGAGGCGACAGAGGAAGGAGAGCGGTCGTTGCCAGGCATGCGCTTAGCTGGGTTGCCGCGGGAACGCTTCAAGCGACCTTGAGACGAGCTGCCTGTAGATATTCCTGAGAGGGTATGGGAAAGATGTAGGAGACAGAGAGGACAGTGAGATATTGAGAAGAGGGGTAACCTGAGAGTATAGGGGTCAACTGACCACTGTTGGGTAAACTGTGAAAAGTATCTGTGGTGTCCTATCTCACCTGACGATTCGCTGGTCCTCTTCTCAGGCCGTTGGCAGCTGGAGGAGGAGGAGCCCCTGCGCGACTGGGCGTGAGAGGGGAGGGGAGAGTACGAGCGCCTGTGGTGATGTCGCTCGGAGAGGGGAGGGGGGAACCTCCGGCCCCGCCCGGAAGGGGGGCTGGGGGAGGGAGACCAGGAGAGGGAGCGGGAGATTGAGCGGGACGGGGAGCGGCCCTTGGGACGCCATCGGTGACTGCCATCTTTGGATGGGGAGGAATTGGTCCTAGATTGGACAAGAGTCCGGATTGGGAGAGGGCAGAGGATGTCAGCCAATGAAACACAGAAACAGTGAATACGAAGATACTTCAACAGTTAACACATACGGACAAGGTACTCACCTGGGTACATCAGACCTCCACTCTGGGTACCTAGTAGAAATGACAGGCCTCAATCAAATCAATCTCTTAATTATCATCCAATCACCTCCAACTCCATTCTATCATACCACTCCACACCTTGAATCCTGTTGCAAAAAAATCCCACTGGAGCCGTAACATGGATATGGGCTGATTGCACAGTTTGAGGTATCTAGCTAGCTGCAATAGCTACATGAACTCACTGGTTGCGGAGTTCTTGACAGGTATCTAGCTAGCTGCAACAGCTACATGAACTCACTGGTTGCAGAGTTATTGACAGGTATCTAGCTAGCTGCAATAGCTACATGAACTCACTGGTTGCATAGTTCTTGACAGGTATCTAGCTAGCTGCAACAGCTACATGAACTCACTGGTTGCAGAGTTCTTGACAGGTATCTAGCTAGCTGCAACAGCTACATGAACTCACTGGTTGCAGAGTTATTGACAGGTATCTAGCTAGCTGCAATAGCTACATGAACTCACTGGTTGCATAGTTCTTGACAGGTATCTAGCTAGCTGCAACAGCTACATGAACTCACTGGTTGCAGAGTTATTGACAGGTATCTAGCTAGCTGCAATAGCTACATGAACTCACTGGTTGCATAGTTCTTGACAGGTATCTAGCTAGCTGCAACAGCTACATGAACTCACTGGTTGCAGAGTTCTTGACAGGTATCTAGCTAGCTGCAACAGCTACATGAACTCACTGGTTGCGGAGTTCCCTGCAGCTGGCGGTGTGGTTGACTGTGTTTATGTGGTTGAGCCAGTCCTGAGGGAGGGAGAGCAGAAAAAGCAAGGAGAAAGCGAGAGAGAGAAATAAAGGGCAAGAACAGAGAGATGAGAAGAGGACAGGAAGAAGACATTGTTAGGGACTTTTTCTGAGACTAGTAACAGTGTTCTGAAAATATAGCGACCATGAATACACAGTTACCTATGTTTAGCACAATGAAAGTCCCACAGAATCTCAAACACAATCAATGATGAAAAAGAAAAAAAAACATGTTATAATTTTCAAATATTTAAATAAAACCTAAGCAATATCTATGCACACCAATTCTCACAAGAATGGTGTGGAGAGTTGTAGAACATTAAACACTAACAGAAGAGAAACTTATTTTTCAGGTCCCTCTTTCCCATCTTCTTTCTTACCAACTGGAGGACGCCGTGTGTGGTTCGCATCAATTCCATTTTCCCAACTGCTCATATATTTGATCATTTACATCAGTGGTCTTCAACCCTGGTCCTTAGGGCTGTCTTAGATGTTTCCCTGCTCCCAAATCAGGTGTTATTATCAAGCTCTGCAGAAGCCTGATAACAACCTGTCATTCTGGAGTGCTGAACCAGGGAAACATCTAAAGCACTCAGGGCGTTGGGCCCTGAGGACCAGGGTTAAACACAACTCATTTAAATGATGATTTGATTGACGGCTTCTCAATAGTTTACATGACAATAGTTTTTCACAAACACTTTGCAACTGGGGATATCACTGAAAACAGCATCCTTAAGAAGCCTATAGCATTGTTGTAGACAAACTACAGTTCAAAAGATCATGCATTCCAACGGCCACCAATTCTGCACAGACTTGCTGGAAACCCCCAGGTAAACAGGTTACTATTTGCGTTGAAACATCTTAAGAATGATTCAGAGGTAGAATCAGTGAAAGGTCTGTGCAGAAAATGTGGTTCCAGTTGTGTCACTTCGGCACGATCCTTTTGAAATGGAGTTGATGTCTGCATGTGTAGGTAAAATATTCAAATGAGATTTACAAAAGTCAAGAAATCACCAAGAGCTGACTGTGAGTACATCATCATTTGGAGACTTGAAGACAAATTCGTTAAAATGTCATACAGAACTGTGAAACACCACTGGTAATCTAACCACAATTATTTCCATCAATATACAGCACTTAATAAATAAAAGGACAAAAATGGTGCTATTCCTTGACTTGGCTTATTATCTTCCTGGCATTGACAGACATTCATACACGACTAAAACAGTTGGAGTTAACAAGGACTCAGGGCAGTCATGTGTGGCAGGTGACAGCCTTTCACTCAATGATCAATATGTCAAGGTTGGGTCAATACCATGAAAATGTTTTTAAACTGAACTTAGTTTAAGAGGTTACAGCTTGGTCAGACAAGCAAATGGAGAGAACATGGAGAACCCTCTGAAGTAATTGTCCCTTTTATCCCTGACTGTCAGATGTATTTAATAATGCATACTGTAATGTATGCTATAGCAAAGCACTGTTTTGTATTGCCATGTGCCATTTTAGTTAGGGTTGTACTGCACAGTCCTGCCCTGGGTCTATGTCAGAGTTCCCAGAGCTTGGTGTTTGCAGCACACTGGCAAAGCTGGGTCTGGTCACTCACCTTAGCTTGCTCACACCGCTTATGACACAGGGAGCAGGTGTGGGGGTACACCTTGGGGGGCTCCGCCCTGAAATCACTAATCATGGTTGGAGAGGGCAGCTGCCTGGGGGCACCAGACCTTCCGCCGCGCTGGCGTTTTGAGACCATCGGGGGTCTACCAGAACCTTTCGACGATGCTGCTGTCGAAGACGACTCGCTCCTGGACTCTGACAGGGGTCTCAACTTGGCACCCTCGCTGTGAGGGTGGAGATGATGGGTAAAGTCTTCCGGGCGGGATTTAACTGGCGCAGATGCCGGCAATGACTGATCACGTACGGGAGTCCATTCGGGCTGGAAGCCATCGATTTTTGGCTGCCCTCGTCTTCGGTAGTCCTCGTTGCTGTACTTTTTAGCGTCCGAAGAAGAAGGGGTGGAGTCTTGAGACTGATGTCTCCTGGAGGGGGACTCTGATTTACGTTTGGATGAAGGAGAGGGGGAGGAGCCTGAGATCTTAGGCCCAGCCAATCCGAGCACATCTTTGGAGAGGGGTTCCCGTTTGAAGCCATCCTCCAGTGCTCGGCTGGCATGCCCATAGTCAATGACCTTCCCCCCTGTCTGGGTCACGGTAAGCATGCTGGGAAGGTCCGGCGAGCCCCCACGATTAGAGTAGCGATGGGGGGACGAACGACCACGAGAGAGGGGTGGGGGCATCTTGGCGTGTAACTGGAGGGCCTTAGACTGGGCATTCCTGCCTCCCCGACCGCTGGCTTTGTTACGCTGGATGTCACGGAGGATAAAGGGCAGGGTGTCAGGGGTTAGCTGGTCATCAGGGTAGTGACTCAGCAGCTCCAGGTCTTCATTGGACAGACCAAAACTGGCCAGGATGGTGCCTGCACTCTCTGGGGTGTGAAGGCCCTGGAAGTCCCCTCCACGAAGCTGGGAAGTGGAGTCCGAGGCTGAGGAAGAGCTCCATGCCTGCACATTGCCCCCTGGAGGATTGGAGTGGGACTGCCCCTGCTGTTGTTGGGGTGGACAAAATTGTTTGCTGGGTGGCTGGTACTGGGTCCAGTCCATCCCTCGTTGGTGGCCTGGCTGGTTATCTGAGGTTAAGGGGACGGGAGAGGAAGAAAAGTCTAGCCTCTGGCCCTTGCCGGGTCCCTGGTTGTTCCGCATCGGGGGGTTTAAGTGGGACAGGTGTCCCAGTCGTGAGTCCTCATCCCTGGGGCCCCGGATAGCCAGGGCTGACTCCAGCTCATCTGGAAGCTGAGTCGGAGGGGGGAACTGGCCCACCTGGTATCCCATCACCTGGGAACGCCCTCCATGGCCTGTTTCAGGTCTGCCCCGGGAAAAGGGCGCCCCTGGTGGCTGTGGGCGGTACATGACAGTCTGCAAAGGATGCTGATGATGAGGATTACGATAAGGGGTGCCAGTTGCCGCGGTAACTGTGCTTGTGGTGGCCGTCTGGTGTAGTAGATTGAGGAGGGTGAGGGGCGAAGGCGTCAGATGGGTTTGGTTACGGGCCACCGCAGTTGCCGTGGCGATGGCGTTGATCTGATGCAAGGCGAGCTGGGCCTCAATCTGGGCCAACTGGAGAGCAGCACCTGCCGGTCCAAACAGGAAAGGTGGCGGCCGGCCGCCGGAGCCAAAAGCTGTTCCGCCCCAGCTTAGCAAAGGCAGGATCTGCAATTGACTGTCTGTCAGCTGAGTGGAGCTGAGAGGTGGAGAGCAAAAAATAAGGAATATAGATGAAAGACTGATGATTAGAAATGCCGACTCCTTTTCTCTCACAGAACTGTTTCCCCACTGTTTTGTATTTTTTTGTGTATAGATAGTTGGAGGGGGACAGATGTCATGTCTGCCTTTGTCTCCTGGAAGGGCGTCTTCCATGCTTCTCTTGCAGGATGGAAAAGCAGAGCAGTGTTACGTGTCAGGTCACTGTCAGGATACAGTACAACACATCTAGTTGAGTTGAGGAGTTAGGCCTAATCAATAATGCTTTATCTTACCCTCCAACCACCTATACAGATCAATACTGAGAACCCACAGGTAACTAATAATAATGATGTAGCCTGTTAGCTTTGTGTCATGTCCAACAACATTGGCAGTTAATTACTGAAATAATTTCAAGGTGTTTGAAGGGTCTAAGACAAAGCATAACTGAGTAGCAGTTTCCACTCATTTGAAATTGAGGTTTAGGGTGATTATTAACTTATTTAAAGCAGTTTCAATTTAGTAGAGTATTACTAATTCAATAATATGTGATCTCCAGGGACAGTTTTCAGAACATCCAGAGAAAACGTAGCAGTTTTATTCGGCCCCCATTCGGTGGGACATAAAATATTTTCAACCAAATGTCATTAACGGAAATAAACCCGAGTAATCTGAATGGTGTGGAAAACCCTGCACACAACAACCACTGTCAAATGTAGACTGAGCGTAATAATCACTGGTGTCGGATAGGCATCTAATGATATGACGTCTTCAGAGACCCCAGAAGAGAATAGCCAATACATCATGAACGAAATAACGTCGATTAACATCTGTTAAGACGTCAGCTATAACCGTCTATACAACCACGTTTGCCGCAAATCTCTTCCAACAACTGAAGCAGTACTACATACTAACTTTGTTTAAGGTACTAGTAAATGGGTCCGCGGTCTTGCTAGCTATAATAACAGCAATATGAAGAGGTTGCTGAAACCATACACGCTTAAACTCTGACCCGTGTTCTTCCATTTGATCCCATCCTTCAGATTGTCCTACCAGGGCTTACTGTGCATGCCACCAAGGTTAGCCCTATAGTTTTGTGCTACTACGGTAGGAAAATCTGACACGGTACTACTGTAGGACAAATCGGCAGAAAACGGCCGCCCCATATCTGAAGCACGTCACCAGCTCAGCTGATCTGGCTAGCATGGTATGTTAGGACCATAAGCATACAGTACCTTAGTAGTACAGTAGCAATCATGTCTTTTGATATCACGCAATAGGTTGTACCTAAAATGCGACTTTGTTCTTTAAGATAATTATTTTATATTTTATCTTCATAAATGAATTAACACGCAATAAACATGTCATCTCCCAATGGGGGCTAGCTAGTTTTAGCCAGCCAACTCTTCATTTTTAGCAAGTCAGACAGACTAGCTAGCCACCTACCTAGCTAGACTAGTAACCATCAATGCTTTATAGTCATAACAACAAGGTACTGTAGTTAGCATGCTACTGTATCAAGTAGCAAACAAGCAAGCTTGCCATTTCATTATTCATCAATATCAGATCATTGCTTTCGATATTTCCTATCGATATCCTCCTGTGTCTACCGTGTGTACTACCTTTATACACTACCTTGCATAAAACAGGCTGTTCCAATTGTTTTCACACACCAAGAGCTAGAAATCTTCTCTTTCGCTTTGCTATTAGGGAGGACAGACCAAAAATTTCCTATCAGTTTCGCTCCGTTCTTTTTCCAATTCCGTGTGTAACCTAACCTAACTTAAACTAATCTGAAGTCAGATTTCAGTTACCTCTATTAGTTTTCTCACGAATCAATTTTTTAGGCGTGATTTTGGCCAATTTCTTTAAACGTTCCACCGCTTTAAACCTTGACTTTTGTGGCACCGAGAGGCTGTCAAGCTCCCTTTAAGAACGCCATTGTTCTACGTCACAGAGCTCTGCTTCTAGCCAGGGCGGGAAATATGACTTGCATTCTCTGTACATTGCGAGCTAACGGTGTCCGGTACTTCGTTATAAATAATGATGTTAAATCGAGACCACAGGTATGCAAATGTTTGTCACGTTTGGCGCTACTGCTGTAATGTAATTTTTTGGCCACTTGGGGGTGTATTTAACCCTGTGCAGGGCTTGGGTGTTGGGTGCTTGTTGCGAAATTGCCCATTTCTGTTTGTTTATGATGGACAAAAAGTATAGGCTACACTAATTGTATTATAATTAAGTACGGATGAGCCCCTCCTGATTTAAGGGTTGAAACTAACCCCAATTTACCATATCTCCCTTAAAAACTGTCTCCCACATATCTAAAGTAACACCTGTTTGGTTTGCCAGTCCATCAATGACATGCATCCCACAAAACAATTAATTGTCTGCAGCAAGTTAGAGTCAGGTAACTGAGTATAACCATCGACTATTTCTGGCAATATTTGCATACGGTACTTCTTCGTTGTTCTAGCTCGGCAATTCAAGCTAAATGAAGCCTATACCGATGTTACTATTATAATGATGATGAGTGTTGCTTAGGCTAGGCCTACTATTACCAGCGTATTGTTGCCATCGTTGTGGTGTTAACTGACATAAAGTTCTAACAATATAACGACCATTTTTATATATTGTGGTTATTATCACACATGTTTATTCATCTTCGTCTTTGCTCCAGAATAACATGTCAACAATCTATAATGACGCCGTAACATGCCACGATATTCACTAATTATATTAGGCTATAATTATGTTTGGCATGCCATGAGCATATTGTTCATTACAACATGGTTAAATCTGCTTTAAAATAACGAAAATAAACTCTACAAACAAATGCAGCCATTTGTAAAACAAATGTGTGTGCAGCCATTTGTAAAACGTGCTACAATAAAGGCGGGCAACTGTAGATTATGAAATCCTTTCTCATTGTTGTCCTTCAACTCAAGTAAATCAACCACTTGCTGATGTTTCCTCATGTGCTCGTCACCTGTTTGTATCTGCGAACACGTTTCCAGGCAACTTTTCTTGACATAAGCAAATCATTGGGGTGCTAGTTTACCCATTTTGGATTGTTTTCTAATTTAGCAAAAATCAGAAAAGGTTATTATATGAAAAAGCTAGTATGAGCCAGGTTCGAGAATCGAACACAAATTATTGGGGGAGATAGTTTTAGATATCCGGAAGAGCCGGGTACCTAATCGGCAATGCAATACCACCTACATCCACCGGGGCCTTTGCTTCAAACCGAGGGGCGAGGAGTGGGGGTCTGTCTGCAATATTCGCGCTTTTTCTTGAAGCTTTGCATTTCCTGACAGACAAAAAGGCCAATGATTGGTTCCAATTTGTGCTACGTGACAACAAGATTTGCATATCACTACCATGAATAATTTCGGTCGAAATATGTCTATAAAAAGTCACCAAGAGAGTGGGTTTTATATTTACAATGTTTGTTTTTTGTTTCAATGACTGAAACAATACATTAAAAGTGTCTAATATATATATTTTTTAAACCAGTAACCATGACCCTTACTTGCATCCACATACGCGTATATAAATCAAGGCTTACAACTCGTCAAATATGTAATTCAATCGGTGGGAGCATTGGATGGAGCCTTTGTTTAGTCAAGCGCGGGAGAATCTGAGGTAAAACTGTCTGACGTCACAGGTTGCTAGAAGACTCTTTCAGGGAGCCAAAACATAAAATGTATATTCTTCGATTTTTTTTAAAATTTGACTGGTGACGTGTTTCCACCCAACCTAGCTTTACAGGAAGTGCCTATGTTGTGCCGACATGCTGAAAAAAGTTACAAAGGAAAAACCAACCTTTTTCTCAACAGAACGTTCAGATTTCAATGCATTCCTATGGGATTTTCAGCAACATGACTTCAACTTGATTTTTCTCAAAATGTATATGTTTCAAAATTGACTAAACATAGCTTATTTTGAAGAAAACAACCTAAACTTTCGTTTAAGATATGTCTCCCGGTTGTGCCGACCTTCTATGAAAGGTAGCCAAAGCAACAAAAACTATAACCATTATTTTCATACACTTCCTCAATGTGTATTGCAACCAACATTTGATAGCATCAAGGGGTAATTGTCTACATGTTAACTGGCATGTTTGTTTTTAATATCTTGCTAGTAGTCGTTAGTTATAGAGCTAAGAAAAGGACGTGGACCTGAAAATTCCGGTGCCAGATTTCTCAGTGGCGTTCTTAGCCACATAGAGGCTAGCTTAGCATTCGATTCAATGCGTTTGCTACGGCGTTCCACAGTATTCGACAGTTGGTTAGCCTTGGCCCAAAATGACGCGTTCTATTGTCCTCCCTATTGCTATATGAGGTGGGTCAGCAGGTACAGCGCAAGCAACCCAGAATGACCGAGTAATCTTCTTCTTCTTGATTTACGGTGGCTGACTTCGATCTTATTGGTACATTACTGCCACCGTCGGCTGCGGAGTGTTTACTCTCAATGTAGGCGGCTGCATATATGAAAAAACAAACACATAAATTAAAAAAAAAGCGTTGAACAAAAGATTTCTCAGCTGTTTTTTTTGGTAGTATTATGTGTCCTTAATAACATACTAAAAGTTTACCAAAGTTTGACTCCTAAAAAGGTGTAATTTTGTCCAAGATGGGCAGGAAGCCCTTAAAATATCCTAGCTCCTTCATTTGACCAAGCCCAGTCATCTTGGTGTTTAACCCCATGTTTTCTGGGTCTATGAAGCCATTGGACTTGTCTAAATTGACCCATCTTTGACCCTTATCTGAGAAACATTGTAACTGGTGTTGTTGCCAAAGAGGAATAGACCTACGCATGAGTTGGAGACTGTTGACAATGAGATCATTGAAAAAATGATTGGAAAACCCGTTTTTGGAATATCCTTCAAACGGAAATGTGTTACAGCACAACTTTTGGTGTCCAGCCCCAGGAACTGCTCTTGAGAAATTTCAATTTATATCAGATATTATTAGCCCCTGCCCCAAACCACATAATCTCACTCTGAACTTTTGGCGGCCCTGCTCCTACATGGATATCAACCATACAAAATAGTATTAGTATTCATTAATACACAGACATCAGACTTCAGCTAAACCAATCAAGACGGTCAAATCCATTGATCTTTTTCTACAAGATGCCTAAAATTTTACTTAACTTCTGCCTATATTGCCAAGCACATAGCTACTGTTCACCAAGGCATGTGTGTGTGTGTGTGTGTGTGTAGTGGTGACATGCAAAACATATATTTTTACATGTTGTTTTGAGATCTTGTCGTAGCAGGTTATCAGATTAGATTAGGATTTTTGATATTGGTCCGCCATTAAACGCTGACCTAATTGGTTTAATCCTGACATGTAATCCCACACTGGCAGTAGGCTACAGTACACCTGCCACCAGTCTGACCTTCCTAACTGGATGTAGATGCATGAGGAGTATCTGCACCCATGAACACGAGATTGTGATGATGACATACATGCAGGAGCGTGATAATGATGATCTGCACACATACTCTGACCTTCGACTTCAAGTTAGTCATGAGCTCTGTCATGATGCGGAATGTACGATCACACCTCTGCCAATGCACCCACCCTTTTCATTCCCCCTCCCTCCCTCCCTCCCTCCCTCCCTCCCTCCCTCCCTCCCTCCCTCCCTCCCTCCCTCCCTCCCTCCCTCCCTCCCTCCCTCCCTCCCTCCCTCCCTCCCTCCCTCCCTCCCTCCCTCCCACACTGTCTCCCTTTTTCTCCCTTTTTGTCTCCCCTATCAATCCGTCATACCATCTTGTCTCACCCCGTCTGCGTGCCTCTCCCTCTGTCTCACCCTGCCTGCCTCGTACACCCTACACGCTTGCTTCTCCCCCTATCTCTCCCTTATCTCCCCCTTCTACCTCATGACCTCCCTCCCCTCCTTTGGTAATGCTCACCCATAACTCTGTATCAGTTTCACCACATGTCCAACAGGTCTTCTTTCACCCAACTCACCACCCCCTGTCTCGCCCTCCGTCCCTCGTCCCTCGTCTCCCTCTCACCTCACACCTGTTCCTTCGTTCCCTGGCATTGCTCGCTCTTAGAGGCGTGATCGACGAGGTGAAAGATGTCGGTCGTAAATTGAACCCCTTCAGCCACCTCCTGTCCTCTCCCCACCCCACTCTTCATCTCCCCCTCACTTGCCACCCTCCACACCCCCAGCCTCCAGGGTGTTATTCTAATAATTATTTATTGGACAGCTATCCGTTAGCGAGCTGTCTGTCTGAACAAACAGACCATGGCCGACGATGATGTCATTAGAACAAACCTCAGGGCAGGAACCAAACAAGAGTGGTAGAAAGAGGACCCTACTGGAAATGCAAAGGTTGGTTTGGATGTTAGCTAATTAGGCTTCTTGTCAGCATGTGTACACACTTCACTATAAATACCAGGATATCACAAGATGGACGCCGAGACCGGAGGAGCATGTGATGACAAGTCGAACGGTGCCGCCTAACCGACTCAGGATCGTGGGTCAGTTACCGTTCTGTAGGCATCCACCCCTTGTAAGGCAGCAGTGATGACACACACGTACACACACGTACACACTGGCAACTTCCCTGCAAAGCCAGGAGAGATTGGGTTGATGCAAGGTGTAATATCTAAAAACATATTTTCCAATCCAGCATACTTTTTAAATGTCATCAAAAATTGTGATATTTAATAGGGTTAGGGTACTTGATACTGATACTGGGTACTTTTAATCTGTTTGCTGTCAAGACTGTATGAGAGAGCAGCATAACTCACTCACTGTGAATCTAGAACTAAATAAGATTAGCATGTGTCTCTACAGGAATATCCCCGACAGTATGTTCAAGCTATCACCGTTCATCCAGCTCTGCAGACGTGACACACTCTAAATCTGCCCTGCTGCTATCATCAGGTTACCCAACTGTGGATCTGGCCCTAGCCCCCCCAGCCTTTGCACCATCCCAGCCTTAGCCTCAGCCCCTCCCCTGCCCTAGTACACACACATTCACATGGACCTACCTGGCATTAAACTACCATTGTTGACACCCTGGTGGTGGGATCTAGACCAGGAGACCCCAGGAGACCCCAGGAGAACCCTCCCATTTTAGTGAGGTGTCTATAAGTATGTGCTGTAGAGTAAGTGAGACATTGTTCCTATGCCAACCGTCATCATCCTGTGATTATCACGGGCTGTGGGTATCCTGTAACAGTTGCTCACGGGGGTCTTGTAGCGGTAGCCGGACTGGTTTCTCTAAAGCGTGACGGCATCAAAGACGAGAGGCCCGATGACGAGGCCCAGTTTGACAGCTAGTCTGCGGTGTGAGTGTGCTGTTGAAAGGGCTGGTGTTGATCCAAGGTATAATTACTGCCGGGATCACAGAGCAACATTTATCACTGAGGACCAACCACAGGGTGACAAATACCGTCCCCTTCACCCCCCCCAAAAAAGAAGAACCTGCACAGAGAGCATGAAGTTGACGGAAAAGTGGCTTTCCTGCGCGTTAACCAATCACAAGGTGGAACTCACTGATCCTGCAGCTATGTAAGCTGTCCTCGTGGTGCACACGTGACCGGTCGTCAAGACGACGTGACCGGTCGTCTTTTATGGATGTCTGAACTCTGACAAATTTAGAGGGTGTCAGATGGCTGAGCGATTAGGGAGTCAGAGTATTAATCAGAAGGTTGCCAGTTCGATTCCCGGCCGTGCCAAATTACGTAGTGTCCTCTTCACCCTACTTGCCTCGTGGTGAATGTCCTTGTACTTACTGTAAGTCACTCTGGATAAGAGCGTCTACTAAATGTAAATGTAATAACACTACTTATTTACAGATTTGATAAGACATAACATTTAAATGACATTATTGGTATGCAATGCCAGTTGATTGACGGGAATCGTCTAACTGGTCTTTGACTCGTGACACAGTATGTCCGTGTTTGACAAGGTTTATGAGGTCTTTACTGGAACACTCAACAAGGGCTTCAGAAGAGACACACACATACATTCCCACACACCCAAAAGAGCCCATGACATTTTCTAAATTGTTAGTTTTGGTTACAGACACACACACACACATCAATCCTGACGTCTAGCCTTCTTTTAAAGAGCTAACGTGCGAAGGTCCTAATATGGACGACCTATGTGAGTTTATTCTGGTGCCTGTGGGTTCAATGTGTTAGCACAGAGCCTCGCAAGTTAATAGGGAGTAAGGGGTCAGATGGCTGAGCGGTTAAAGAGTCTGGCTTTTAATCAGAAGGTTGCCGGTTCGTTTCCAGGCCGTGAGATAAGACATTGTGTCCTTGGGTAAGGCACTTCACCCTACCTGCCTCGGGGGAATGTCCCTGTACTTACTGTAAGTCGCTCTGGATAAGAGCGTCTGCTAATTGACTAAATGTAAAGTAAGTCACACACAATGTGTCTTACTGACTTCCTATTAACCTGTGTCTGTAGACTGCCAGATGAGGGTTCAAGTCCTGCCAGGTGTTAAAGAGGAAACCGAAGGGTTATGAGATCAAAGATCATGACAACAACCGTCTCAAATAAAAAATCTTCTTGTTCTTCATCTCACCTAGAAGCTTCATCACATTTGACAATGAACAGACAGCCTCGTTATCGAACACGAATGTGTGTTTGATGTTTCGAACATACGATATTTCCAATGTGACCTTTTATAAAACATACTTTAATTATATTTACGTTGACAAAGCATTGAGGTAAAAGAAGTAATTATTTAATTAGCTTTTTAGGACAGAACGACAAGCAAAGACGGGTGCTGTTTTTAAGACCAGAATGCAACAGGTGAAGACAGAGAGCAGTCTGACTCGAGATCCTTTCGCATGACCGGCCCTGGGAATAACGACTGGCTTGGCTGCTCATCGTAAAAGCTGACGTGATTTGTGGCGCCCCGAAGCCAATGAAACCCCTCCCCTTTTCTCCCTGACAAGGAGAGAACCCCTACAGAACTGGGAGCCAGGCCTTTGAGGACACACACACGCACAAACATTTAAATACACACACACGCACAAACATTTAAATACACACACATTCACACACACGCACAAACATTTAAATACACACACATTTACACACACACGCACAAACATTTAAATACACACACATTCACATAGCATGTACAGACGCTGCCGGTGCCACAGTTTTACGATGTTGTTTGTTAGCTGTAGGAATGACCTTATGAGGGTGGTTGACTGGTTGCATTTCATTTCAATCATGCCACTTCTACCCCCACCCATCCACGCTCAATGCCACTCAAACCAACCAACCAATAATAGAGATGCCATTTTAGGAAATTGGTCTCCAAGACCCTGGTGTTCACTACATGTAACCTGTTTTTTTGTTAATGTTCATTTATTTATATAGCCTTTATATGTCACCATAATTGGGAGAGGGGGAGGGAGAGGTCAAAGGTCATAAATACTGATGATACTCAATGTCAGGTAGTACATTAGTTGTGCAACAGTGCTAGAAGTTTGCTCATCCATCTGTTAGTCTTGTCTGCCTGCCTGCCTGTCTGTCGTTTTCTTGTGACGCACTGGCATCCAGAAGCCTGTCTGTCTGTTTCTTGTGACACACTGGCATCCAGAAGCCTGTCTGTCTGTTTCTTGTGACGCACTGGCATCCAGAAGCCTGTCTGTCTGTTTCTTGTGACGCACTGGCATCCAGAAGCCTGTCTGTCTGTTTCTTGTGACACACTGGCATCCAGAAGCCTGTCTGTCTGTTTCTTGTGACGCACTGGCATCCAGAAGCCTGTCTGTCTGTTTCTTGTGACACACTGGCATCCAGAAGCCTGTCTGTCTGTTTCTTGTGACGCACTGGCATCCAGAAGCCTGTCTGTCTGTTTCTTGTGACACACTGGCATCCAGAAGCCTGTCTGTCTGTTTATTGTGACACACTGGCATCCAGAAGCCTGTCTGTCTGCCTGACCTCCAGCAGGTGTGCTGATGCTGTGCCCAGGGAGGGGTGAGGCTTGTTGTTGATTTAAACTGAGCCTCATCAGTCATCGTCGTTGAGACGTGGTGCACTGCAGGACTTACAATAAAACAGTGATGACAAATGTGATCCCAGGGAACCAACACTGGACACATCGTTGTCAGCACCAAATAAAACCATCCAGTTCACACATGCACACTCACTTCCTGATAATCCTAGATCCCCTGATCGAATCCCTATCTTTTACCACCCTAATAGAGCATTATCTATTTAAAAAATTGCTCCTCCGGAATTAAATGTGGAACTTGAGTTGATCCAGTAGTTAATACATGCTGGTTAACCACTGTACTGTAGGTGACTGTGAATGTGAATACAATTGTATTCATATAATTTATTACATGCGACAAACTCCAGACATGTCAGGCAGTATTATATTTAAGTGTTAATAGGGGTAAACTTCTCCACCCAGCCAATCACAGGTATCGAAACCTCATACATTTTTGTATGAGGACATACACTGATGGTACACACACAAACACACTCAATTCCACATGCTTTCCGCAAATCTTTCATTATTACACACTAGTATTTACAGTTGTCCCCATAATGCCCCGTTCTGACCCTTGACCCCAACTCAGACTCACTGATTCTTCTTGCCACCAGTGGTACAGTTGGTGGTTCCCTGTAGAATGTTGGTCTGGACGCCTTTCTTCTTCTGGTTCTTCTGCATCTCAAAGCTGGACCTGATTAACACTCCAGGAGCAATATCTAACCAAGGTTCGAGCTAAACGACAGTTGTAAATTGAAAATATGGCGAAAAAATTCGAAGAAAATATGACAACTACAGGAAAAGTTTGATAACTCAGATGCAGCTTTAGATGTTCTTCTTTAGAGGAGAGTTCTCCAGGAAATGTTGAAAAGTTTCTGCTCTGAGTATTCCTCAAACCATCCATGTGCTGCCAGAAGAGTTCAAGTTAAAGTGACACGACTGCCGTCTCTGACTCATTCTGGCTTGCTCGCTCTGTCATGCTCTCTCGCTCTCCCTATGGTATTTGCCCCCACTCACCCCCCCCCCACCCCCTTCTCGCATTCACCCTAACCACTCATCCTCAGTGACACACTCATTCCTGCCCCTGCAATACACACACACCTCTCGTCCACCTTTCCATGTTCTCCCATTGTCCTCTCCTGCTGTTCCCTATACCCATTTCAAGACTAGAGGAGAGCGATCATTCCGAGCAGTGGCCCCGAGGTTGTGGAATGCCTCGCCTCCCTTTATACGGTGTGCAACTTCTGTCGAAGCTTTGCTATTCGTTAGTCGAGGGTTTTTTATGGTTGTTTGTCATGTTTGTCATGTTTTCTATTTAAAATGTTCCTGTATTTGTAATTTGTAGTGTTATATTGCATTTTGTCGTGAAGCACTTTGTGTTTTTTTTTATCTGCGAGAGGTGCTATACGAATACATTTGACTTATTACTTACCTACTACTGTACCTATCTGTCTCTCAGCTTGAGATGTTGAGCAAAGGAAAGTCTGACCCTGTGTACAGGCTTGAGGAACAATGTATTTTGAGGTGGCTGTGGACCCATAGGTCTACAGCCTTTGAGGCAACCAGCAGGTAGTACACACCAATGAGACGCAAGCATAACAGCACTACGAACCAATGAGAGGCTTGCATGGCAGCAATACAAACCAATGAGAGGCTTGCACGGCAGTTCAGACCAATGAGAGGCTAATGTGGCAACTGTACTGCCCATATCAATCAATGACAGCCTTGACCAGGACCTCAGATGTTCCAGGGGCAAGTCTGGTGCTGGAGGTATGAGTGGGATCCCAGTCTGAGGGGAACAGCCAGGGGCCCCACAGCAGTAACTCACATTGGCAGGCTAGGTGTCCCCTTTCAACAGACTGCTGATTGAGAGGTAAACATGAAGCGTGAGGACACCAGTTAAGGGGAGGCAGCATACAGCTCTCTGAGCGGGGTGTGTGTGTGTGTGTGTGGATATACGCTGTGTGTGTGTTTGTGTCTATACGTTACTGTATGAGTGTGCCTGTGTGTTAGATGGTGTTTTTTTTGGGAGGTGTGGGACAGTGCAGCTGTCACAGAGCTGGGTCTGTAGAAGTAGAAGCGGGGGGGTGGAAGAAGGACAAGAAAGGGGAAGGGGGTGGGGACGGGGGGGTGGGGGGGTGGGGGGTGGAGGGGTGGGTGAGGGAGGGAGGGAGATCCCAAGTGGCTTGCTGACTATGCAGTCATTACCAAGACACATTAGCACGTCCTAAACCATTACTGGTGCTCTGGTCTGTACCCAACATCCAAGGTCACATCTTTCTAACAACAAACTTCTAATGTTGGCCCCTGCAGAGAGGTTGATTATCACACTGAGAAGCACAGTTTTCGCAGTGCGGCCCCCCAGTCTCCCTCATGTTCTCCCTCATGTTTTCCCTCATGTTCTCCCTCATGTTTTCCCTCATGTTCTCCCTCATGTTCTCCCTCATGTTTTCCCTCATGTTCTCCCTCATGTTCTCCCTCATGTTCTCCCTCATGTTCTCCCTCATGTTCTCCCTCATGTTCTCCCTCATGTTTTCCCGCATGTTTTCCCTCATGTTCTCCCTCATGTTCTCCCTCATGTTCTCCCTCATGTTCTCCCTCATGTTCTCCCTCATGTTCTCCCTCATGTTCTCCCTCATGTTCTCCCTCATGTTCTCCCGCATGTTTTCCCTCATGTTCTCCCGCATGTTTTCCCTCATGTTCTCCCTCATGTTTTCCAACGTGTCCCCACGTGTCTACGTGTTCCTGCCCCTACAAGTTTCCGTGTTGTTTTGATGAGTTACGTAAGCATATACCTTAGTCTTTGATATTTTATAGATGGCTAGTGAGAAATGGAAGCTATTTGGCGGACTGCGTGGCGCCGACTACAACACGGACATATGACGGGCCGCAGTTGGCGCCCTCTGCTGGTAGTGCGTTTGAAACTAGTTTGAAAAAACTTGGATGCACTCGGATGCACGGAAATTGCCGCCCCCCTCTTCATGCTGCATTAGGCGGCTGCCTTGGCCGCCCCCCTCTCCATGCCACCCTAGGCGGCTGCCTTGTCTGCCCCCCTCTCCATGCCACCCTAGGCGGCTGCCTTGTCTGCCCCCCTCTCCATGCCACCCTAGGCGGCTGCCTATGTCGCCTGTAAGAAGGACCGGCCCTGCTTGCGCTGCACACCTGACAAGGACGTCTCTGATGCTGTACCAACAACGCATGCTTCATTTGAATGCTCATTAGGAGCCTAACAGGCGCAGACACAAACATGCTTCTATGCACATAAGACTTCCTTTCAATTATTTTGGAAAACCCATACATGTGTCTTTTTCATAAAAAGTAGAAAAAAGAGAAGATGTGATTATGTGTAATGTCATTACAGAAAGTAACTAGTGCCAGTAGGATATACAAAGAAACTACTCGCTCCTATCATTCAGTGACGTGTACGTCACCAGAGTTGTTTTACTGATCCTAAGCTAAATGTCCTCCTTTGCATAGGTGTGTGAATGCAGTCAATGCTAGGGGCGTTGGGGAGGGGTGACATGTGTGGCAGATCGTACAGGTGTAGAGTGGGGTGGGGTAAGAGCGGGCAGGTCCAGCAGGAGTTAAGGATGGGATGAACATCCTCACTTCGCTGTTGTTCTTCGAAGAGAAGTGACAACTTCATCGGAGCGTTTCCTGCGCTACAAGGTCTGAAGCTGTTCTGTCTGTGACTGGGGACAATAGGATCCATCATCTTTAAAACGTATTTATCTTAACATTCTTTTATATACTGTTTACTGAAAAAGCTTAGTAAACTATCTGATCAATTAAAAGTTTAAATTCTGGGGAAGTTGTTTGAAAGAAGGGAACAGAGGAGAGGGGAAAAAACACCCCTTTCTATATCTTTGTTTGGTTGTACAGTTTATACATTATATGTTAAAACTACTCAACTTTCTCACAGACCCCGGTTAAGACCAGCCCTAAAATGGTTGGCTCAGACATCAGACCAGCTCTTCTCAAAGACCAGATGAACACCACAGAAGGACACGTCTCCACCAACACCACCATGGATGCCATTATGGATCTTTCTCAAATCAGTTCAGTTTCCTTGACTGTCGGTATCATCAACCTCATCCTGGGTCTCCCTACCAATTGCTACGCCCTGTGGGTGATAGCAAACAGAGCAGAAGGGACCATGGCCTCTGAGGTCTTCACCCTAAACATGGTCATATCTCAGATCTTGACCTGTGTATCTAGTATGGGCCGAATATTATTGGTATATGTTAAAAGTGCAGTTCTTTTTTACATATTGTTTTTTTTATATCCCATTGTATATGTGGCCAGTCCCATGTTCCAGTGCTGCACCTGTCTGGAGTGCTACCTAGCGGTGGTCCACCCTGTGGTCTTCCTCAGGTACAAACCCCTGAGGTACAGGCTGGGCTGCTGTGGCCTGGTCTGGATGTTGGTTCTTGTGATGTCTGTCTTTTGTGGATTTAACACTTCTGAAGAAATGTTTTATTTTGTAAACTTGGGGCTGGACCTACTTCTGATGTCAGTGCAGCTGTTCTGCTGTCTCTCAGTCCTCAGGGCACTGAAACGTCCCGGGCCAGGAGAAGGACAGAGGGAGGGGGGCAGTGATATTAAGAGAAGAGCCTTTAAAATAATCTTACTCATCCTTGTAACCATGCTGGTGATATACCTTCCATTTATTGTGACTGTATGTCTCATGAATGTTTTGAGTCGGGAACGGTTCTATTTTGCCATCTACATATCGTTGTCTCTTTCTACAGTTGGTGGGTTCGTCCATCCCTCCCTTTACCTCCACAGGAGTGGGAAACTCCCCTGTCTCAACATGGCTCCTTAGTAGTATGCTCAAAACAAACCAGAACGCAAGGATGTCCACTTGGCCAAATGGTTAAGGCACTTCAGAGTTGGGTTTGTTCTCACATTAGTTCTAGATAAATGTTTGGTTTTATCTACTTGTATACTGTGATTTCCTTATATTCTGACGTGTTAAGATACAACAAAATAATAGGACTGACTTTCCCATTACATTGTATCCGATACTTCAACAAACATACCTACTTGTAGTAAATGTAAAGCAGGTGTTTAATAACCAATAATTTAAGTTCATAAATGAATTTCATAATGAATGGGGGCCACAATTAAAAACTGTTTTTGTGTGTATCTATTTATCTGGTATATTTGTATTCTGCATATTTTGGGCCTATTTACCTGTTGTACTTCTCCTTAAGCCAATGCAAACATCCTCTGTCTCCGATGATTATGTTGGATAATTGTAATGGTTTATCTATGGTTTATTCATATCTTAATAAAATTCAAATTAATTCTCCAGCGGATAGTGTCTCTCAGGAGTTTCTTCACAAAAAGGAAAACATAGTCAAGTTTACAGCCTTGCTTAGTCTGACTTATCAATATCTCTCAGCCAATGGCCTAGTTTTAGACTACACTGTGTAGTTGTTTTAACATCAAAAGAATTGCAATGGTTAAGATTACTGGATAGAATTCTGAACTAACATGAATTAACATGACTGCTAAAGTCAAATAGAATTCAATTCCCATTCTAAAGCACAAGATCCTGTTGAGCAGGTAACTGTCAATCAATACGCATTCAAGTGGTCTGTTGCACATGCTCCGTTCTGATGCTGTCTGCCATAGATATATATACATTCTGTATTTATATATATCTATGCTGTCTGTCCTCTGCTCCAAAGGTGCAAACCACAGAAGTACATGGTGGGCTGCAGTGCCTGGGTCTGGATACTGCTTCAGTTGCTTCTCAACCTCCACTGTTCTGGGAGACTGTTCTGTATGAGGGGACTCTATTAGATAGATGTCCCCCATTGTAGAACTGCCAAATGTTTCTAAACTTACATAAATTCATAACAAGAGATTGTAGTGGATTTGTTGAATTGAAGGAGAAGACAACTGGACAAATAAAGTGTATATTTTGCTTGTACTGTCATTTCACACTTAAGATCAAATTAAAAATAAATAAATAAATAAAGCTACTTGGTAAATCTAAATATGATATACGCCTCCATCTTAGTCATTTGTGTGTGCCTGTTTGGACTATTTGCATGGCATGTGGTGTGTGGAGTCTGAACAGGGAGCCCACACAGGGTATGATGCAGCACACAGATAGAAGGATGGCACGATAGAGACATGAACAAGAGTGGAATGACAGAGGAGAAAGGGAGGAGTGACACAGACGTCAAGGCTGTATAGAGGGGAACATGACATGTTAGAAGTTTCTGACGAGACACATAGAAGGACTGCTGAGGTAGATATGTGAGTATGTTGTGTAAATGTGAACGCTGTTTGAGTTGTGTTTCAGTGTATGGCTGTAAAATGGTTTGAGCAAGCTGTGTGAAGTGTGTGTAAACGTATGTTACATCACATTTTGTAACAAATAATTTATGTTTAGCTGTTCATATTTGTATTTTAATGTGTATAGAGTACAGTGATGATGTCTAATGATATTGTGTGTTAGGGGGTGTGAGAGTTTACATGTGTAAAATTATGTTAACAAATGCTAATTATACAGGGTTAATATGTGTTCATATGAAGAAGTGAGTCTATGTTCATATCTCTCTCTCTATGTCTATAACAGACCTTCCAAACTTCAGACTGAAAGATGAACTCCACCAATGACTCTTTTGTTGCTACGGTAACAGTGTTAACCAAAGCCTCCACCTCCCTCAACCTCATCCTGGGTCTCCCCACCAATGGCTACGTCCTGTGGTTGATTGCGAGCAGAGTCGGGGGGATCAAGGCCCCAGAGATCTTTTCCTTCAGTTTGGCCGTGAACGAGATCCTCTACTGCTTGTTTTCATGTGTGTTGTTTCTGGAAGAACAGCTAAGAAAGATGCACCTTCAAAATGTTGTCTCGGTTTCTTCAGTTTTAATCGGCATGGGCCGGCCCTTGTTTCAGACCTGCATCTGCCTAGAACGCTACCTGGCAGTGGTCCACCCTGTGGTCTTCCTCAGGTACAAACCCCTGAGGTACAGGCTGGCCTGCAGTGCCCTGGTCTGCATGGTCCAAACTGTGTACGCTTTAGCCTTTTTTGTCGTTGAGGATCAGATATTGTTTAACATTTACTTGACCCAATATATTTTCTTGGTGAGCTTAAACCTGTTCTGCTGTCTCTCAGTCCTCAGGGCTCTGAAACATTCTGGGCCAGGGGAGGGAGAGAGGAAAGGGGGCAGTGATATTAAGATGAGGGCCTTCAAGATAATTCTATTTATCCTGGTAACTATGATGTTAGCCTACTTTCCATGGATAGCTGTAATCATTGCTTTTCAGAGAAACTGGGAAGGGGACTTCATCAGAGCCAGAAGTCTGTGTTTCTCTGTCAACGTGATAACAGGTTTCGTCCAGCCCCTCCTCTACCTCCACAGGACTGGGAGACTGCCCTGTATCAGAGGCCTCTGAGGAACATCCTAGTTATGTTACTCAACCTTTTTAATTATCATTGTGAATTAGCCGCTGAGGTTGAATTTAGACAAGCTTAATAGTGTGTGTTAATGGGGTGGATGGCAACAGGTGGTGAAGAATACATTGTAAAGTAGACCCATGTTCAGCTGTTTGCAATGTAATTGTGTTCATTGGTGAAGTTGATCACAGATAAACTGAGTATAATAAATTATTGTTAAATGTACAATGTGATGTCTTGTGTGTTGCATTGTATTCAGACAGACAGAGAGAGGTAGGTGAGTTCAACGTAGTTCACTCAAAATGGTCCTTTGTTTGGTCCCTAAAACTGACCCTAACCTATTCTGTGTCACTTGAGCTTTGAATTTGTATCTGAACCAACCACCAGCCTTTGCGAACGAAGCGCCTAAAATGTAAAGCTTTGCATCGTCTGTGATTCCAAAAGTTCACAGTGGAAACTAAAGCGACAGACTCCTGGGTTCAGTGTAAACTAATGACGTCATGGTGTCCAGGTGTAGAAGCGCAGGGTGCAGCCGAGCCTGCAGAGATTTACATGCAGCCGTACACCTGTCCCTGTAAGGTGGGAGTACCTAGAGGTAGAGTTTCTAGAAGAAACCTCTGAGCTCTGGCTTTTGATGGCGTGTCCATTCTGAGATTTCTATGTTTCCATTTTGTGGAATGAGATTGATACATTTCTAGTTTTGAGGGTGGGATAGTTCTCAGGGCAGCAGACTGAATAGATGCAGGAAAGTGGAGCTCTGGACAGATTGTCTCAGAAACAGGAAGATGTAGAAGATGAGGTTTCTTCTATTTGTTTTGTCAACTTTCAACTTTATTTATCCTTAAAAGGGAAGTTACTGTGCAGCAGGGGTCAGATACACAGACACAGAACAGCACCACCAAATGTCAACAACATTACACATTTACACATTTACCAGCTTTGTAAGCTTACGCTTGCTGATCATTGGAAGACCACTGTACCACACCACAATGCAAAATGTCAAGACAGATTCAATAAAACACTACTAAAACAAAGTAATCAAAGTTGTGCACATCCTGAATGATTTCATATTTCTCAAAAAGAAAAGTCTATGTTGGGACTTTTTACAGACGGCCTCTGTATTGCTCTCAAAAGATAATTTGTTGTCAATGATGGTTCCTAAATATTGATATTCAGCTACAGTGTCAACAGTCTTGTTGTGAATAACAGTTTGCGAAACATTGTGCTGTGACTTACGGAAATCAAATATCATGTCCTTGGTCTTGGGAACATTGATAGACAAACAAAAGTTGTCACACCAAGCAATGAAATCATCAACTACAGGACCATGCCCACTCCTCCTCATTGTTCAGAAGTCTCACTATGACTGTATCATCTGCAAACTTCACACATTGCCTATTCTCACACTTACTCCTACAGTCATTAGTATAAAAAGCAAAGGGGAAAGGACACAGCCCTGAGGAGAGCCTGTGGAAGGAAACACTTTTGAGGATAAGGCACCATTAACCCTCACACACTGCGATCTTTCTGACAGAAAATCCAGTAACCAGCCAATGAGGGTAGAATTCAAGTTAAAAAGAGCCTGGAGTTTCTCAGCCAACAAGTATGGCTGAACAGTGTTGAATGCTGATGAGAAATCGATAAAAAGGGATCCTAGCATGAGATTTTAGGGCCTCCAGATGTTGAGGAGTCAGGTGGCTGAGCGGTTAGGGAATCAGGCTTACTCATAAGGTTGCTGGTTCGATTCCTGGCAGTGAAAAATGACTTCACCCTACTTGCCTTGGGGGTGAATGTCCCTGTACTTACTGTAAGTCGCTCTGGATAACAGCATCTGCTAAATGACTAAATGTGATTTTTGCATCCTTTTGCAAGTTAGCAAGTTTTGCATCTTCAACACCTTTGCTAGCCCTATAAGCAAATTGCAGTGGATCTAACTGTTTCTCTACCTGCTCCAATAACACCTGCTTAAGGATTTACAAGATGTTTACAAGATGCAGACGGTTAGAGACGCAAACAGTGCCAATAATTTGGAAACATGCTATCATCATTCCTGTGGCTAAGTGTCTTGAATGACTTTCGACCTGTAGCTCTTACTTCTTTGGTGATGAAAAACGTTAAGAAGTTGGTTAAAGCCGCCCTTTAGTGGTAACATATGTTGATATGTGTGATCACAATGTCATTATACACCAATTACAGGACAGGATTTTGTTGATACAGATTTTGAGATATCAGATTTATTATTTGCACACACACACACACACATAATAATTTGAATATGTAAAGTGTAGATCCTAGTAAACACAGAGCCACAATCGACTCAAACCCAGTTTGAGGAGAAAGCTACACTCAAGACAGTCCAGGTTGGTGGCGTTCCAGATTACTGAACAAAACAAGTTTTTGATGTTTTACTTATAAATGTTCTAAGATTGTTAATAGATTGCTGTCATGTTAGTGATCCTTTAATACTTTGATTGCTGTTAAACTATAGAAGTCTGACAATGTGACTAAGAGCACGGACACAAACTGTGTTCCTGTACTTACCTACAGTTTTCTTTATGGTTTAGGTGTTTTCCAATAATCTAATGTAAAAAGCGTGTCCTGCTGCTACATACTTATCTAACTTTGCCTCTCTCTCACCAGACTCTGACAATCCATTCTATTGAATAGGAAGTATGAACATATCCGGAATCAATACTACTGAGACCCCAGCTCTCGACCAAGTCCTTCCTTCAAACATTGTATTGGTCTGTACTTATGTCATCACCATCATCCTGGATCTCCCCACCAATGGCTACGTCCTGTGGCTGATCATAAATGGACTAGGCGGGACCATGGCCACTGAGTTTTTTGCAGTCAATCTGGCAGTGAACGAGATCTTGTTCTGTCTGTTTAGCGTTAGCTCCATTGTCTATGGGTATGTCCAAACTGAGCCTCTTAGAGTGATGTCTTACTTCTCCTTTGGATTCTTTAGTTTTGGACGCCCCTTGTTCCAGACCTGCATCTGTCTGGAGCGCTACCTAGCGGTGGTCCACCCTGTGGTCTTCCTCAGGTACAAACCCCTGAGGTACAGGCTGGCCTGCAGTGGCCTGGTCTGGATGATGGTTCTGGGTTATTGCAGCATCTCCAGCGTCGGTTCATATTTTGATCAATTATTATATGTTAGTGGTGCTTTGATCATGGTGACCTTTGGTGTGATGCTGTTCTGCTGCCTCTCAGTTCTCAGGGCTCTGAAGCGTCCCGGGCCAGGGGAGGGCGAGAGAGGGGGGGAGGGGGGGCAAGGCCATGAAGACAAGGGCCTTTAAGATCCTTCTGATCATCCTACTGTGCACTGTGATCCCTCAACTGCCTTTCATAATGATTACATTTTTTAGGGCAACCATGACCCGACTCACATTTCTACTTAGCTATTAAAGTTAATTTTGCTTTCTTTGTGGTGACTGGGTTTGTTCATCCCCTTCTCTATCTCCATAGAGTTGGAAAACTTCCCTGTCTGAAAGGACTTCTTCAAACGTTTTGTTAAACTTTGAACAATGGAATAAAGTCCTTATAGAAACAAAAAATCTGCGCAGACTTTTGTCTTTGGTATTTTGAAAGTCTGTTTTCCTCTCTCCTCTCATTTTCTCGTCTCTCCTTTCACTGTGTGTGAATTACCTTCACATTCTCCACCACAATGAAAGCTCAGACATTTCAATTCAACTTTATTGTGGAGTGACACATTTACGTACCCACAGATTCAATTCCTTTCCGACACAGACACACATACAGACACAGTAGTCGCGTGAGCTCTGGGGTGGGGCTATTTGGTCATTAATAAGATGATATTTTGCATGATGACAAGCTTAAATAGCAAACACTAAACACTCCAGCAAGGACACACATCGTCAGCACAGCAGGTAAGAGACCCAAGGAACTCCAACTTCTAACATTTCTAGGATTTAAAAGAAAATTGAACTTTGATCACATCAAGTCCATCTTACATGATTGTGCAAAATTGTAAGATTATGTGTGTTTTGGTGAATATGAATTATACAACGTTTAGATACAAAAAAATAAAATTATGGTATGTTTTTTCTTGATTTTTTTTTCCAGAGAGCACAAACATGGTTTATGGAAACTCCACCTCCCATTTGTCAATCAACCAAACTGTAATCACATGCAACCCCTGCAGTAATTTATTAATGCCTGCTTACTCAGTAGCATATATGGTCAACTTCCTGGTTGGTGCTCCAGCCAATGTCTGGGTCCTGTGGCTGATGTCGTTTTCTACTAGTTTCATAACAGACAAGATGGATGTGTTTGAGTTCGGCTTGGCTGTCAATGACCTCCTCTACACCTTCATGTCTCCTGCGGTTCTCGTCGGTTTCCTTCGTTTTGGACACTTCTCAGAGTCTTTCCTGGCTGGCGCCCATAGCCTCATGTACCAAGGCAGGTCCTTCTTCCAGACCTGCATCTGCCTGGAGCGCTACCTAGCAGTAGTCCACCCTGTGGTCTTCCTCAAGTTTCGGCCTCTGCGCTACCGGGTGGCCATTTCGGCTCCGGTGTGGTTGATTAACATTTTGCTATGTTTTGTCTTTTCCTACCTGTGTATTCGTTCAAGCATTACTTTGAGATATGTCTTCAGCCTCTATCAGTTCTTTGTTTTCTCCATTAACTCCTTCTTCTGTTTTTCCGTCCTGTGGGCTCTGTTCCGGCCCGGCCCGGGGGAGGGGAAGCAGAGGGTAGGAGGGGAGGGAGAGAAAGAAGGAATGAACCTGATCAAGAAAAGAGCTTTCGCCACTGTTCTGATCATCGAGGTTGCCTTGGCTTTTGCCTACTTACCAGATGCAGTGTCAATGTTGTTGTTTTTGAACATGTCCTTGAAAAGATACTGTATCTTCAAATGCCTCTTTTACTTTTTTAATATAGTTATGGGGTTTGTCCTGCCATTCCTCCACCTCCGCAGGGCTGGAAAGCTAGATTTCCTCAGACAAGTCTAGATGGGACATGGGGAAAAGAAGCACTTTGATCAGCCTGACTTTACATTTAAGTTTGTCACATCATCATATCATTAGCTGTCTTTTATAAGAACAGAAAACCTAGGTAAAGTGAAGCAAATATATTGTGAATACTGAAAAATAAAATAAAGAATTTTCTGTGCCTCAAATTGTTTGCTAGTGTGAAAATGTTTCTAGTTGTAGATCGAATCATGTGATTAAATCTGATATTTTGCTGTAATGGTGTTTGTTTGACTTGTCTCTGAATGGCTTCAGAAATAGGATGTTTTTTATATGTAAAGCCAGATTTCAAGTGATATTAAAGTCATTAATGGGGTGGATGGCAACAGGCGTTGAAGAATCCATTGTAAAGTAGACCCATGTTCAGCTGTGTGTAATGTAATTGTGTTCATTGGTGAAGTTGATCACAGATAAACTGAATATAATAAATGATTGTTAAATGTACAATGTGATGTCTTGTGTGTTGCATTGTATTCAGACAGACAGAGAGGGGTAGATGAGTTCAACATAGTTCACTCAAAATGGTCCTTTGTTTGGTCCCTAACCCGTAACCGAAGCGCCTAAAATGTAAAGCTTTTCATCGTTTGTGATTCCCAAAGATCACAGTGGAAACTAAAGCGACAGACTCCTGGGTTCAGTGTAAACTAATGACGTCATGGTGTCCAGGTGTAGAAGCGCAGGGTGCAGCCGAGCCTGCAGAGATTTACATGCAGCCGTACACCTGTCCCTGTAAGGTGGGAGTACCTAGAGGTAGAGTTTCTAGAAAAAACCTCTCTGAGCTTGGCCTTTTGATGTTGTGTCCGTTTTGAGATTTCTATGTTTCCATTTTGTGGAATGAGATTTACACATTTCTATTTTTTAAGTTGAGGGTGGGATAGTTCTCAGGGCAGCAGACTGAATGGATGCAGGAAGATGGAGCTCTGGACAGATTGTCTCAGAAACAGGAAAAGGCAGCAAGGTTCCCTGAAAATCACAAGTTGTTGTAGAAGCTGAGGTTTCTTCTATTTGTTTTGTATCCTTGAAAAAAATCCTGAAAGCCGCCCTTTAGTGGTAAAATATGTTGATGTGTGTAATCACAAGTCAATATACACCAATTAAAGGACAGGATTTTGTTGATACAGATCTTGAAATATCAGATTTATTATTTGAGCACGTCAGCCGTATGGCCCCTCCGTGAATTTAGGAATGCCCAGGTCACAGAAGTACCACAAGATAAAAATGGCTAATTTATGTTTTAAAAGCAGTCTTCGAATAAGTTGAACATCCACAAAGTGGTTCACGAGCTGTCAGAATCACGAGCTGTCAGAGAGCTGGGGTCCATTTGCAGCGATTTAGGAGTGTGATCTCCTTGGTGTAGAAAGCCCCCCTCAGGAAGATGGAATTCCTCTTTTTATACTCCTCCTCTTTGCCCCTCGATCCTGTTGATAGGTTGGTTAATAACTGTCCAGGTATCCATGTCAAAAGTGAATTAGCAATTGGCTAGCCCCAATACGAAGTCTGTGTGAGGGATAGTCCATGCAACTCACACGGCGAATACACATACGAGATCACAGCAATCACATAAATGTTACAGCAATCAATAAATGTCACAGCACACTAGTGACTGCAAACCAGAAACACACCATAATTCACCCACACATTCCCAATAGGCTGACACACACACACAAAATAATTTGCCTATGTAAAGTGTAGATCCTAGTAAACACAGAGCCACAGCCGACTCAAACCCAGTTTGAAGAGAAAGCTACACTCAAGACAGTCCAGGTTGGTGGCGTTCTACAACAATTGCAATTTTCTATGTATTCGATGTTTAAAGATTGTTAATCGATTGCTGTCATGTTAGTGATCCTTTAGTACTCAACACAAATTGTGTTCTTGTACTTGCCTACAGTTTTCTTTATGGTTTAGGTGTTTTCCAATATCAGGGTCATCAATGTAAAAACGTGTCCTGCTACATACTTATCTAACTTTGCCTCTCTCTCACCAGACTCTGACAATCCATTCTATTGAATAGGAAGTATGAACATATCTGGGATCAATACTACTGAGACCCCGGCTCTCGACCAAGTCCTTCCTTCAAACATTGTATTGGTCTGTTCTTATGTCATCACCATCATCCTGGGTCTCCCCACCAATGGCTACGTCCTGTGGCTGATCAAAATGGACTAGGCGGGACCATGGCCACTGAGTTTTTTGCAGTCAATCTGGCAGTGAACGAGATCTTGTTCTGTCTGTTTAGCGTTAGCTCCATTGTCTATGGGTATGTCCAAACTGAGCCTCTTAGAGTGATGTCTTACTTCTCCTTTGGATTCTTTAGTTTTGGACGCCCCTTGTTCCAGACCTGCATCTGTCTGGAGCGCTACCTGGCAGTGG
>CAEFZP010000114.1:0-246131 GCA_903064625.1 Mallotus villosus | reverse complement strand
ATGCCCAACGAGCATTGTGTCTCATTTAAGATGCTTCCTGTGTCCGCAAGCTATTGCACTTCATGGCATTGCTGTCCTCTTGCCTTTGCAGGAATAACATATACTTTTGGGGATTTTCTTTGGCTGCGTGGCTGACGCCCATTGATCATTGATTTCGCCATGGGGTCTAAGCGCCAAACACATTCATCTTTTGTAAAAAAATATCACTTCACTCATCCCAGGCCTCTTCTGATTGAAATCAACACCAATCGTATGCTGCCTTCACGTACTAGTCGGAAGATCCCATTTCCCATTTGTTAAATCAAGATTACAAGGACGTTATGTGCTTTTGTTGTCGGAGCAATATAAAAAATGGCAATGCAGTTCCCAATGCGTCAAACTCGTTCTGATGAGCCAGGTGAAAACTGACACTAAAATGCCCATCTTCACCTCTGAGACACATCTGCCAAAATAGAGGATTAACATTTACATTTATTCATCTAGCAGACGCTTTTATCCAAAGCGACTTCCAAGAGAGAGCTTTACAAAAGTGCATAGGTCACTGATCATAACAACGAGATATCCTCAACATTGCAGGTAGTCAAACATGAAGCATACATTGTGAAAAACCAAAAATAAGTGCCAAAGGGAAGAATCATAAGAGTATGAAGTTAAACAAGTTACAATTAAACAACATGGACCTCAAAAGTGCAAGAGTGTACCTGTGGAAAAAGCAAGCAATAGTAAACTACTTCACAGCGAGTACAATCATTTAAAATCAATTACAGCTAACCAACAAGAGCAGCAAGTCTCTAAGTAAGAGTCATTGTGATCCTGGAGGAAACTAACATCATGTCCAGCAGATCTTTCCTAGGTACCGTTGTATTCCCGGAACAAGTGTGTCTTGAGCCTTTTCTTGAAGGTGGGGAGACAGTCAGTGTCTCTGATGGAGGTGGGGAGTTGATTCCACCACTGGGGGGCCAGACAGGAGAAGAGCTTGTGTTGGGACCGGGCGGTCTTGAGCGGTGGGACCACCAGACAGTTGTCAGAAGAAGACCGTAGGTGGCGGGTGGGGGTGTAGGGCTGGAGGAGAGACTTGATGTAGTCGGGTGCAGTCCCATTCACCGCTCGGAAGGTCAGTACCAGGGTCTTGAATCTGATACGGGCCGTGACGGGTAGCCGGCGAAGGGAGATGAGTACACTGATTCGGTATGTAGAATTCCAATGCCCAATATATTTGCGCTTTGGAATACGTTGTCCATATTGAGTTGAATGCAGTCAAGTTGATGCTATACTGTATTTACTAGTGAGGGTTGGCCAGGTTGAAGGAAGTTTGAAGGGCCAAAGCTGATATTCAAATTCCCATGAGAACAATAATGACATTCAAATATGCATTATTCATTGTTTCTTTTTTATTAAAAAATGCTTTAGAAATTGTATTTTTCTTTTCCTATTTTCATTTTGGTCTCTATACAAATTATGTCTGTAATTACACAAGCGTCATTGAAGCAGGCAGAAAGAAGATGAGACAAAAAAATCTATCCCATAACGGTGAACAACATAGATTTGTCTTTTTAAGTTTTACAAGCCCCCAAATGTTCCATAAAAGCAGGAATGTCAGTTAGAGTTGTCAGAGTAGTCCAGTGTTAAACTATAAAACTGTTATGTGTTATTGGACTTGAACACATTTAAAAAGAAATACTACCCATGACAATTGGGACTTGTTCTTTGATCAAGGCATATATCCCAAGTGACTCTAAAGGCACATTAATATTATTTAAAAAAACAATAGAGGGAAAACAGAAAGCAGTCATAGAAAATCGAGAATATCCCTCCAACTACACCCAATCAGCCGACCACATATTGCACCAGAATAAAACGCAGTCGGTAACTGTGTCTGACCGTTCACACTATTCCTCCACTCTGTGTACAGTACATATAGCCCTGTGTGTGGTTGTATTAATACTGAGATTGCTCCTCGGAAATCCTTTTGCCTATGTACAATCAAACTACAAAGAAAAAGACACTCATATTCACTCTCATCAAACATGCCCACGCTGTAACATTCAGACACACAGATTATTGGTAGTAATATCCTTGATCATGAATGGATATGGAGGATGTGAAATTAAGAATGGAAACCAAGAAACATGAATGAACCCTCAGGCTAAGAAGTGGAATTTTGTCTTACAGTAATTAAAAATACACAAGTCTGATGATGGACGACAAAGTAAAATAACCAATAGTTAGTTACTGACTTCATAGTGGTGCTGTATTTGAGGTTGAAGAATAATTTCAGAAGAAAATGAGATGATTCCAAAAGCATATACACATTCCAGTTCAATCAAACTAAACTTTCCAAAGACTTGATAGTACATTTCAAGACCAAAGGAGAGGCATACTTTATTGTTGATCAGAATTAAAACCTATATTATTTAATTTCACTAAAAGATAGGAAGGCCATTCGTTTGACACTTGTTCATTGTGGAAGTGAAGATTAATCAGGGCTTTTCAGCAGATGAAATCTGAAGGACTCAGGAAGTAGCTGGTATCACCCATGTCTCCAGGTTAAGATGGTTTTGGTTCCTCTCAAAACTTAGGTTGACTTTACTTCATACAAGGCATATTGTACAGTTCTCCCATATTCAGGTCAGCAAACATTCAAGTATGGAATAAAACAGAGGAAATGGAAGTTGTTGATAATGGACTGCTATTTCTAAGTTCGTAAAACAGAAAATACATAGGACGATTTAGGGAATGTGTGCCGTTTCGCCATTCTTCATTTTACACTGCCTGTTTTTTTATCTCATCGGCATTGAGGCTTGTGCACTTTCAGGGTTCTCAATCTATATCAAATAAACATGGAAATCATCTTTAAGCATATCGGTGGATCCAGTATTAACAGACCAAAATTCTGTGATGCTCTGATATTATAATATTGCTCTGCATAGGCTTAGTGTCACACAAATGCTCTAATAAAAGAATTCACAAACCATGTGAAGCAGACAGATTCATTTGACATTAGGGAAGAGGATGGTGAGGTGGCATTCATATGTGTGTTGCTAGGTAATCACTTGCCCAGACAAAATGACCGCCATCTTAGATAATTTACTACATCTGGAAAGTAATTGCTGTCTTTCACAGGTTAAAAGTAGGAGAACAATAGAACTGATACAAAGAAAAATACTTTGTAGTAAAAATACAGTAAAAATATATAATCACCCCCATAATACCCCCCACCCCCCCCCAAACACACAAATCATTTCACCAAATGGAAAAGAAGCAGCATGATCAAGGTGCTTGTTCATTCATACTTAACCCCCCCCTCAGACTGAAGAGATAACTACACTCAAACTCGAGGCACAGTGAAACCTATCTTAGTTCTGTGTATGCATCCCAGCCTTGTAGCAGAATACAGATCCATTTCTTTAAGACATTAGAGAGCAGTGTTGATGGCCATTGTAAAAAATGGCCTAGAGATCAAAATAGTGCTATCAGACTCAGCAAATCTCTCTTGATTGCAATTGTGCATAGTGTGTACCTAGGGCCTGCAACTGTCCATCGTGATCAATAGACCAGGCTTGCCCAATATGAGACCTACGTAGCATTTACACAGATGCCTTGTCTGTCATGGTCTTCCTCTGTCCATTACATTTAGTCATTTAGCAGATGTCTCTGCTAAATGTCTCTGTCCAAATGTCTCTGCAGTAGACGTGCCCAGATGACTGTGGTCAGATGAAGCTATGGTTCTGTGTGTGTACACACCCCTTCTCACACAACCCGTTTCCTGATGGTCCCTGCTGACGCTGGCAACGTTGGCATATGGAGGGTAGAATGGAAGACAAAATAGAGGTGTGGAAAAGTATGTTTCTCTATCCACAGCCACTCTTCTCTGAGAGTCACACAACATCTCCTACCAAGACCCAGCCTTCTGGGCAGGGTCACCTGGGCTTCAGTCCACCCACCCCCCGTTTAGCCTCTTTGGACAGGGGGCTCAGAAGGGCTATAGCCGCTCGATGTCGCGGTACTTCTTCCTCAATATGGACACCTGGTCCTTGAACAGCACAGGGTCCAGTCTCATGCGGGAGTGGACCAGGGGCATGGTGCCAAACCAGCTGGCAAACTTGTTCATGCAGGTCTGCCGCTGGGCAAAGTGGTCTGGGTCTGCCCACCGAGAGGATCGCGACGACTGTGAGGAGAGAAAGAAGATGAGAGAGGGAGATAGATGAGAGAGAGAGAGAGGGAGAGAGGAGATGAAAGAAAATTTTAAAAAATGTACTCAAGGATAAAAATGTATTGCTTTGTCTAATGGTGAGTTAATAGGGGGGGGGAAACCAACTCAGTAGCAGTGAGAATAACAGGGTCTAAGGAGGAGTGTAGCATTGTTCAGTTCTTTAACAATCAGAGCCATCACAATAAAAAGAAAAAGGCCTAGGTGATTTTTCTTGCAAACTAAAGTAAACAAAGTAGTAAATAACAAAACAGTAAACAATAAAGTACCAAGACAGACTGTGTGTGTGTGTGTCTTTCATGCGTTTATGGAGGAGTTTTTGGCGCTACTTGACATGTTCTGCTTAGACAGTCTGTAAACTAGAGTGTGCTTCTCTTCCCCTCACCTGTCCCATCATTGTCTCTTTGTACTGCTTCTTCTGTGTTACTTTGATGGGTGGTAGCTTGGTGACTGCCGACACCAGGAAGTTCATGAGGATGTCCTCACAGTTGGATAGCTGGTCTACCATGCCCTTCAGACTAGTAGGTAGGTAGTGGGTATACAAGTGATTGTAATATCTAGAGGAGAGAGGCCACCAGTCAAACTCACAATCCTCTGTTAGCTTAGGATAGGTCCGTATTGAATACGGTTTAAAACGCAGCACAAATATGCATCACAAATACGTAAACAACATTTTGGGAAACAGTCAGAGATGAAGGCACAGTGAACACAAAATATCCTTAGCTCTTGTCATCCCCATGTGAAAACAGGTCCATGAACTGGTTAATCAATAACAAAAAACAAGCACCAGTGCAACAACCGGGTATGTTCAGTAAAATCACTACAGTGGCCTGCAGTAGCGGACTGGCCATCGGGAGCACTGGGAGAATTCCCGGTGGGCCGAAACACTACTGGGCTGGAAGGCCGCTTGCCTTTTTATAGTAATAAATAATAAAAATGTTGGCAGAAGATTGAGCAACATGGTCGTCCGGCCCCCCTTTCCCCCGGGCCAGTTGGTCTATTCCAAATGAACGTCTATGCAGCCCTTATCCCCTCCCCCTTTGTCTCGCTTACACACGATAGTGACACTGACAGATCGAAAGCTAGCTAGTAGAGACTATATATCAATGGAAAACCAGGCTAAGAAACGTAAGGGTGGGGCTGAAAAATTAAGAGACAAAAATACATCACCTTCACTAGACAAGGTTTTACCTTAAGGTTTTTTTAAAAACGGCTATGTTTATTTTACATAAAGCTCAAAAACTATTTTACGCTCAAATAAAGGCCACCATTTTTTGCTCACGTGATGCGCACGCTCGCATTAAGTCTGGAACTCCGTAACTAGCATCACATCAAACACAGAAAGTGCATGCATTGGCAGGGCAGCTGTGGTGGCGTATATGGTGGCCGGTTCCGGTGGGCCGGTCTGGATCAAAGTCCTGGGCCTAGTTTTACTCCCAGTCTGTCCCTGGTTGCCTGAAGACTCTCAACTTTCAAAGAATGAACTGTCAACTGACAAGAGTTGACAAATACATAAAGATGAACCTATAACCAAATTAGTGGAAAGAGGAAACAGTGAAGAAAAAGGGAATTATTAATAAAATGGACATGTACATTTAACCCTTGTGCTGCCTTCGGGTCACAACAACCCATCATTATGCTGTGACAACTTTACCCAATAAAAAAACAAATAAAAAGCATTTTCTTTTAACCTTCGCGCTGTGGGGGGGTGTGAGACAGCCCGACAGTTAAAAGAAAATGTATAGAACGAATGTTCGGGATTGGATTTAGTGTATAGATCATCCATTGATCTGTCACATTGTTTCAGTCCTGCCCACACAGCAATTCACCAATTGCTTGCACTTAATTCTTCAGAGATCCCAAAGATATTTGAAGGATTTCACAGAGAGGGGAAATCATTTCTGGGTTTGATTGCACACATTGATAATTTAGCCATGTGTCCACATAGGAATCCAGCCTTCCAGGGTACAGCCAGATCTCATTATAACTAGTGCAGTGCCCATGATGCAGTCAGTGATTAAGATGTCAGTGAAACACACAAATATAAATTACTTGAACTATAGATATACAGGTGCTTGTCATATTATTAGAATATCATCAAAAAGTTTATTTATTTCCCTAATTCCATTCAAAAAGTGAAACTTGTATATTATATTCATTCATTACACACAGACTGATATATTTCAAATGTTTTTCTTTTCATTTTGATGATTATAACTGACAACTAAGGAAAAATAATAATTCTGTATCCAAGAAAATTTGAATATTACTTAAGACCAATACAAAGAAAGGATTTTTAGAAATCTTGGCCAACTGAAAAGTATGAACATGAAAAGTATGAGCATGTACAGCACTTAATACTTAGTTGGGGCTCCTTTTGCCTGAATTACTGCAGCAACGCGGCGTGGCATTGAGTCAATCAGTCTGTGGCACTGCTGAGGTGTTATGGAAGCCCAGGTTGCTCTGATAGTGGCCTTCCGCTCTTCTGCATTGTTGGGTCTGGCATATCGTATCTTACTCTTCACAATACCCCATAGATTTCAATGGGGTTAAGGTCAGGCGAGTTTTCTGGCCAATTAAGAACAGGGATACCATGGTCCTTAAACCGGGTACTGGTAGCTTTGGCACTGTGTGCAGGTGCCAAGTCCTGTTGGAAAATGAAATCTGCATCTCCATAAATAGACTGCCATGATAGACTGCCAGCTGGTAATGACAGTTCTTCTCAATGGTTTTGGTTCCTATATTTCTCAGATCACAATTTAAATGATCTGTCATCTCTGAAGTACTTGTTCAACCTCCACATCTATTCTAGTCAAATTGCCAATGCTGTGGTAGCCTACATTCATGCAAATGATTATGTAGCCTTCATTTGTCTGCTGTTTCCTACGTTATAAATTGCTTATGTTATGTTGATAAAAATTTACTATATTGGTTTTCTTCAGTTTTTGTCTTACCACTAAAAACATCTTAACATTTAGTTCATAACAGAAGTCATTACATGCACGATGGTTGAGCCATTTGTCATAATTGTAGGCCTAATTCACCACACAGTGCGGTTTTTACATCAACACATTCATTTATGTAACACAATTCACTGATCTATACTTCAAGAATATGCCATTTATATTGTCGTTCTGTTAGCTAGCCATTTTATCCATAAATAAACTCCTTTGAAAGCAGAGATTCAATGTTACTGCTATGCCAGCAGTCAGCACTCAACTGGCCATATTGGTTGTAAAACCGAATCAACTTCAAAACAGAATTTCCTTTTTTTCCTTACTACAAACTCCGTGCATTAAGCGCTTTGTTTCATTTAATTGCAAATGCCTTTGTTAGTCGCATTACTTCACTGACAAAATTCACTGAAGTTATCATACAGCATCCGATATAGCCTCCTTGTGCATGCGCTAGTGAAGCGTATGGTGCGGGGATGACCAGAGGACCAATCAGAGTGAAGGGGCTGGGATGAATTCCCATGATGCCCGTGGAGGCACATGAAAGATGGGGATTGTATTTAAAAAATAAATAAATGCTGATCCGAACAACGTCTGCACTTCGTTGGGTTATAAAAGAGGACACCTGTGACATTTTGACATTTGCAAGGTGTGCGGTTCTCCGGATAATCTTGGAAAACTAACGTGGGACACACAAACAAACACACACAGACAGACAGATTCCTGGCATTATTAGAGAAATGGAGGGACTATGTACGTAAAGACCTATAATTTCTAAACGGTTTATCTAATATGTATCAAAATACCTACAACTAAATGCTGACTGTGTTCACTTTAACCTTAATGTATCCTGTAAAACAGTGGTTCTTAACTGGTCTGCTCTTGGGACCCACAATTTCCTATGGTCATTAGGTCGCGACCCACTTTTTTTACATTAAAGAGAACTTATTTTATTTTACAAAAATATTACTGAACATATGATATTACATTGGCATTTCATTTCTATTAAAATATGCAATCATTGGCAAAATACTTTTAACATTTCATCCATTTAGATTTGACATTGCACTTAAAATATGCAATCATTTAGCCTGGGTGCCAGCCGAACATATCCCCGCCCACAAAAAATGTTGGTCGGGAAGTTGGATCTGGGGTCGCTTGGTTGGGGAAAAACTATGTCCGAACAAGAGCTGTTCGGACCAATCAAATTGTCATGGCGGGCTTTATACGATGAAAAGCTTTATATTATATATATTAGTGGATATATTTGATTTACTACATTAATTGTAGACTACAGTGAACATTTGTAAAGTTGTAGACTTCATAATATTTTTTTTATATTACTTTGGAGGCCTTCTACTTTACCAATATTCACCCTATATTAAACCTAACTACACAATTTTGGTAACGAACGGCCTTTACATGTGGTTACCCTGATGAAAACGAATGAAAATAAACGGATTGATCTGTTGAGCTAGCATGCCCCTAGTTGTTTTGTTTGTTTGAGAGAAACGAACACACACGCGTTCAGACAGTCTACCGAGAGAGAACCCCCAAGTCGATTTCTAAAATCAGCGAGAAATTCAAGGAGATGGACGACATCAAATTAATTCTCGAAGTTGAAAAGCACAGGGATTTTTACAAGGACAACGTAGAGAAGGATCAATGCTGGGATGCTGTTGGAATAACACGTTTCCTAAATACAGCCTATGTTTATGTACCAAGCGTAATGTGAAAAAGGAAAGCTCAGATGGCTGAAAGGCGCGGAGAAATGCTCGTCCGTTGTGAACAGCTTTTGCTCAATCGTAGCCGATTGTGGCGCTGCGTGGCGCGTCCAGGCGCTTCGCAGCCAATGTGTCCCAGGTGCGAAAAAAACACAGTCAGTTTTTTTTCCTTTTACACCATCGCTCCACGACCCACCCAGGACACCTCCGCGACCCAGTTTTGGGTCGGGACCCACCAGTTGAGAGACACTGCTGTAAAACCTGCCCAAGAACATTGGGTGTTTTTTACATCTTAAATCCCCTCCACTGTGCCCTAGTCTCACCTGTGGTAGATGGCAGCCCCGGTGAGCACCATGGAGTAGTCGTTGGTCCACTTGGATGTGTATCCCCAGCGCTCCTTGTTGCCGTCCCAGAAGTGGCTACGTGCCGGGTATCCCACAATCCTCTCTGGGAAGCTCTGCCACACTGTGAAAGCAAAGTCCACCTGAGGAGGGAAGGGGGTCATACTGAGAATCAGAGAGCTGACAAACCCCCAACACTTTCTCCAATTTTAAAGAGTGAGTTGTCTGAACAAACCGTATGAAGGGGAAACAGCTTATGGTAATGTTCTACTGAGAAGTAGTATACTGATATTATTTCCACAATTAAGTTGAATTAATTGGGAAGAATTTTCCAATACACCTTTAGAAGCTGTGATAGGGACACTTTATGGAAAAGGTCAATAAAATAATTCTAGGTCCTCCCAGTTGTCTTACCTCAGTGGTGGACAGGACTGTGTCTTCATCCAGACTGAGAACGGCATCCGTGGAGATGGTGTCATAAGGTAGGAACCGGCTGCTCATCACCTGAGGAGACAAATTAGTATTTGTGTACTCAAACGCAAATACTGACTCCTCATTACGAAGACAGACAAAATAGACAGAACAAGACTAACAACTAATGGCCAATGACGTCAGATGGTTCTTAATGAGCTCATATGGCCCCTGGATGCTTTTCAGGTCCACAAATGAAATATATTTTCATCTCCAGCCAAAGGCAAGGTTATGTAAAGGACTGTACAAGAGGGATGTGATATACCTACTTACACACAGCTTGTCATCAAAAGGGGTTTGGAGGTGTGTGCTTACCTTGCTCTCGCCCTCTATGACGATGACAGGTGCTAAGGTGGGAGGCCAGCGCTGCTTGGCTGGGAGGGGCTTGTCACAGTTCCACAGCACAATGACCTTAGAAACACAGACCCAAACTTACACAAACTATCAGACCACACTGGATTGCACTTGTAAAAGTGTCTTCCCAAGCCTTTTGAAATACATGCTACGTCAAGTCAAATTGTCTGTTGATCACATGACAAAATCTAAACCATGACCAGGCCCAAACGTAGGCCTAATTCGCGAGCGCAAAATTCCGAAAACCCACGGAATTTCAAATAGAATGTATTGGTCTGAGGCAAAATGTTACTTATTACGTCTCTATTCTTTTGAAATATTTAACCTGTAAACAGAGCCCATTGCCACCAGTGTGTGTAGGTCTGTGATAGCAATCGGAGGAAGTCTGTCAACCCTGAAACTGCAGTGTTTCCCACACATAGACTACGTGGCGGTGCGCCACAGGTTAAACACCGGACGCCACACATTGAGGTCGCTATTACAAACACGCAGCGTACTCGTTCAGTTGCATTTCCTCTCCCTCCGTGTCTGTCACGCGTCTCACATACAAACGCACACACAGCCCCTCCCCTCCGTGCACACCACGTCTGTCTCGCTTGTCATGAAAACGAGATCATCCTATTTGGCCTAATTGGTGCAGAGAAGACAGCTGGCGAAAGTTTACGAAAGGTTGGTATCTCTTTACACAATAAAAAGTGCTATAAAAAAGATTAAATTTCAATACAATGTTGTCAGTGTATTAATGTTGGAGTCCCGACCCGACCCTTAGCAAACAAGCGATTCCCTGAAAGTTATGTAGTCGCAAGTTTTCGGTAAAATGCAGTTGGGTTGTCGAGGTAAAAACATTATGCTAGGTTATATGTAGCAGCTGTGAATCCAATAAACGTATTATAAATAATATTATGTAATGTTTTTACTTTAACACAATGTTTGCTGCTTCAATCCAGACAACCCAACTGCATTTTACCGAAAACTTGCGAGTAGATAACTTTCAGGGAATCGCTTGTTTGCTAAGGGTCGGGTCGGGACTCCAACATTAATACACTGACAACATTGTATTGAAATATATTATTTTTTATAGCACTTTTTATTGTGTATTTCATGACGTGCGTATAATAGGGCATTAGAAACCCCCGCAAAATAGCGTCGGCAAAATAGCCCCCGCAAAATAGCCCACCCCCCCCCGTCGGCCCCCACACATTGAGGTTGGATCTGTGGGAAACACTGAACTGATACAGTAACGTTCTCGTTAGACTACTGTAGCCAAAATTAAAACGTTAGCCTAAAATACCAAGATTCAGCCCTGAAGAACTGACACAGAAAATAGCAATAGACAGGGCCAGGGAGTTTTCAGGCAATCTTTATGAGGATGGATCAATACTTTTTTGCAAAGTCTGTCAACATTGAATCGACCATATTCTGCATCAAACTGTTGTGAAACTGAAACATCTTCGGTAGCTCTGACATAATAACAGGAAGGCTAGCGGAATTCTGCAGATTTTCAGTCTGAATAACTGCAGAAAATGTGAAAAGAAATCAGCAGATTTTGTTTGGGCTTGACCATGACTTAAAAATACTAAAAGGGTGAAAATTATTATTTTGCATATAATAACGACAATAGCAGTAGCCATTTGTTTAGGATGTTCTCTTTGACAATCTCAATTGACAAATTATTAATGTAATTTGTCTTTCATTAAACAAGTAGATATTTATTCGATGACTAATGCAGGCGGCATATGGACACACAGTGCCTTCCTGCAGTGGTATTGGGACTTTAAGCAGCGACGGTTGATTACCTTTGCGCAGTACTGAGATTTGGCCACTGCCACAAGAAGCTTGATGATTGGTTGGGACTGTGAGACCAGGGGCGTCACTGTGTGGATGACCGCTGTAAACTTGGGGAGGGGCTTGATACCTGAAAGATGGCAAGGAGACAGTCAGCTAGCTAGTCGACGTAAGAACATTTAAATAAATTCATACATGAACAGCACTTTCAAGACAGAATGGATGGGAGAAGGAGAGATAGAGACTTATTGATCTCTGATATTACAGCGACATGAATGACAAGATAACACCAAATAATGGGCATTGTTCACTAATATATAATAATACTTACTTAGTATGCAAAATAAGTGTGTAAAATAAGTGTGCAGACTCAAAACTCAAAATGGATCAAATGTGTTCTTAGCACCATGTGTATATAATGAATCAGAACTATTCTAACAGGCCAGTTTCCTTACTTGCAGCGTAAGGAAATATTGATGAATCCAGGATTGGTGCGCAAATGTTCCTATGTACGGTTTAAACAGATTTGTGCGTACGCACGAATTGTGATAGAGGCCCATTTAGGGCAATTTCCTGGTTGGAAATCAGCCCAGACTAAGTCTGTGGCATCGACATTCCCTTCATACAAATATTTATTTACTCTCCGATATGCTGCTTTTCAATTGCACTGGTGACTAAATCCATTTTTGTGTTGTGGCGTTCAGTCACCTTTAAGATCAAGCACTTTTAAGAGACAGCACATCAAGGGTTGTTTAGTTGGGGCTGCTAAATGGAAGACAAACTTCACACTCTTAATGTTAGCAGGACAAGTATATGTATAATTAATCCCAGCAAAACCCTCTACTAGATCCTTTGTGGTCATATTTATTGGCGACTCCAATGCGTTTGAATGAATAAATTAAAAGCTGTTTTGAATAATTCAAGGCTGGTGCCAGGCTTGTTTGTCTTTTCATCCACTGTAGATTTGGATCCAGCTGTGTTGTTATTATTAAAAAGCAGGGATGCACCGATAAAAAATGTTACGGACCGAGTATGAGTACCGATATTTTTTTTCTGGTACTCGCCGATACCGATACCTGTACATTTATGGATATATATATTTATTCGTGGTTTATTAATAAAAAAGTACTTCAGCTTGGTATCGGTGCATCCCTTTTAAATAGTGAACCATGGAGACCCATTGTTGAGGACTAACAAGGCTGTTGTTCAAAATCAAGTTCAACTTTATTTATATAGCACATTCATGTAAATATACCATAAAATATAAACAAACATAAACCCCAGAGCAATCATGAAAAGGCTAGAGAAAATAGGTGGGTCTTTAGCCTTGACTTAAAACTATGGAGGGTGCCATCCTAGTCTCTAATGGCAGGGAGTTCCATAATCTAGGACCAGCCACGACGGGCGACGGGGGGCGACGGGGGGTGGGGGGATGACATGCTCTTTTGTAAATAAGATAAATAACATAAGGCCATTTAGTTTGCTTAATAAAAGAGCAAGCTATAGACCTGTTTTATAGGAAAGGTAACCTTACATTTTTTGGGTGATCTGGCACTATATAAGAAAAACGTTTTTTAAAGTTTGTTACAAAACAAACTTGACCTTCCGGGGGGGGGGCGAGGCGTTGGGGGGGGGCGGGGGAGAAACACTGTGTATGTGCGTGACTGACCCAGCTTAGCGTAGTAGAAGGGGAAGTCTCCCAGGTAAGTGGAATACTGTGGCAAGGTGAACAGCCCTCCTGGCAGGCTGTTCCACATCAAGCTGCTCCTGGAGGCCTCCTGCAGCACCCTGTCCTGGAGAATCTGAGAACACACAACAACACATGCTCACATAGGGCTCACCAAGGACACAACAAGCAGAGTTAGCAAAGTCAACCGCAAACCAAACAACCTTACTAGCAGTGTTCGGAGCAGGTAAATGTAATAGTTTTCATCCTATTTCCCTTAAAGCAATAAGGTTAGGCTACTTAAAGACACCTTCCACTCATAAAGCATGTTCTAAATGGCATAAATGCTGCCAATGAATAATTGACTTAACAACTTATTGTAGCTAAATGGTCAGTAGCCTAGCCTATGGATTCAGGTACACTGTCTGCTTCATTTGATCTTGATACGCATTCTGTAGCAAATAATAACAATAAACCCACTATTTATTAATTAAAACGGCTTCAGCATAATGCAAACGTGAGCAAGGGCAGCAATCGCTATCGAATCAACAGACGTGCAAAATAGCTAGCAGGGGAAGAATACAAACAACGAAAACCACCAGTTAACTTAATTTACATTTGCAAGAACTATAGACTAATACTGACTAGGGAGCAAATATTTCAGGATCCGGCATTGAACTCCTTCAGAGTGGAACTGCCCCAACCAGCCCTTATTGGTGCAGAGGGTGTAGCCCCTGAGGCCTTGTTAGGGAGCAGGCCAGTCCTGGTGCAGATACTCACCTCCAGAGTGGTGAGGACTATCCTCTCTACAGAGGAGAAGTAAGCCTCCCACAGGAACTGGGTCTGCTGTCTCAGAGATAGGATCTGGTCCTGGTGGATGGAGTGCACTGTTGATGGGATCTGACGAGTAGTAGGGAAGTGAAAGAGCAGACAGAGAAAGTAGAAGTGAATGGTTTGTTTACCCCACATTCAACGAGTCCCCCTAACACAGGCGCCTGAATGCACAGACCCAATCCTCTCTCAACAAGTCTGACCCCGCCCCTTGAAGAACCACCGATTAAACACCGTTAAAAGATGGCAAAACTTTATAAATGCAATCTTTACAATCAAAGACTATAAAAAGTTATCCATCTCATTTATTTATTGAATGAATCCTATTCAGAGTCAAAAAGGAGTGTGTACGATGCGGAAGCGAGCACTGCTGTACCTGTAGCAGTAGTCTCTCGTCTCCGATCACAGCTGCGGTGTTCCAGTCGATGATCTCTGAGAAGGGCAGCTCCCAGCCGTTACTGAGCATGACTGGTACACACGCAGCCTGGGCAGGAAACGCACACACACACACAGGCGCACGCACACAGATGCGCACACACACACTCACAGATGCGCACGCCCACACAGACGCACACACACAGATACACACACAGACGCAAACACAGATGTGCGCACACATACAATTCCCCGATTTTCAGTACCTTCTGTTCATCATTTAGGGTAAATTACTCAGGAACTTATAAAATACATATACATTTTTGTGTCTGTCTTTGCCAGTATGAAGGAAGTTGGTTAACATGAGTTAGCTTCTAATTTGTTGGCAAGACAGTGATATAACTGCACAACCTTCCTAAAGTTTTACTAACCATGATAGTCCACCACAGCACCCACAATATAAACACACCGATTACAGTCAACATGATGACAGCATATTATTGCAGAAATCGAATCAGCACTTTGATGCTTAGAAAAACCGCACCATCTGTCTGGCATTGCTGGGTCATATTGGTTCCAACATCTTCTATTTTCTAACCTCCACTCGACACACTGGCAAATGGCTGAGAGCAAGCTGAATGTGAACTGCAGGCTTGTTACATTACTGGAGAGTAATGCATTCTAAATGGATCAGGCCCTTTGCTGAACTTGCACTTCTCGATAGACGTACATTGCATTTATGATGAATGTGTATCACTGGATACGCAATGTAAATGTGTATGTGAATATGCAGTGCAGATTTTGCATGTGCATGGTTAGGTGTGTGTTTGTGTGTACTTGTGTGTGCATAGGCGTGCAGGGAGTGTGAGTGTGTATGTGTCCAATAACAAAGACTGCCGTCCTGTCGCTGTGTCCTGTTGCTAACCGGCTAAGCTGGCCTGTATTCAGTGATTGGCCATCACCAGGCCACACTCTCTCTCCAGCTTCATACTGGACACAAATCCCCTTAGTTTCATTAACCAGAACCACAATCTCTTGAAATACAGCCTTCCATACACACACACACACACACACACACACACACACACAGGCACCTACACACAGCCACGCACCCACCCACACTCGCACCCACACCTAAGCCTGGACTGCAGGCTGTGTTCAATGCTCAGGTGAAACACCTCAGGTGAAACACCTACAATACATGTAGTAGAGTATTTCTAATCCTGCCCTTGAAGGGGCAGAGCCAGCGGTGCTTCTTCCCTCTCCCCAATGTCCCCCAGACCTCTTCCTGAGACCAGCCTGGACTTAATTAACAGCCCGGAGCTCCACTTTAATAATGCAGGAGAGAAAAACACTCTGCAGGAGCAGCTGTGTGTGCATACTATAGCAGATGCAGCCCCAGGGATCCCTGAGGTTCTTATTCTTTCCGCTTTCTGTATGTATGCGTGAACATGCTAGTATGGAGGTGTGTGTGTCTCTGTACTCACCTGCAGGGCCTCCAAGAAGCGGAAAGACCCAAGGCGTCGGCCCCTGGGCACCAGGCAGAAGGTGGAGTTGTACAGCATCTCTCTGTAGTCGTACCTGGCCAATCAAGACACATTCACTGGTCTATTTATTGAATGCCACACTTATCAGAAGGATTAATTCAGTGCTATAATTTGACATTTTAAAACACGTCTTAGAGGAAAGTTACACAGAGTGGTTAAATGACAGAATGTTCTGGACTGGGCCCAACTGATGACAAAGCAAACCTCCCCCCTGTACTTCCATATCGGGACGGAAAGTCATATTTTGAGGTAAACTGCATGCATACAGGTTATACCCCAGGTTAGCAGTTTTAGTTAATATAAAGTGCATTATAAATACTATTATTATTATTATTACCCCCCCCACTTTCCTCTCTCCCTCTTTTCCTCTCTCCCTCCGCTCAGTGAACCCTATGCCCTCTCACCTGCGTTTCTGAACATCTCTGCTCTTTCTCCCAAAACCCCCTTTCCTTCCCTCTAAGCCTCAGTCAGCACATGGATTAAGTAGCTGCTTGGAATTCCTACTGTGACATTCCTCTGTGTGTGTGCTGCACATAAATGTGTGTGTTTGCCAGCGGCGTAACAATGACTTGGCGGGCCCGAGTGCAGATCTCACCAACGGGCCCCTTACACTCAAATTATTGAGTGTTGAGCTATAGTCCCAAAAAAAATACTGTCACTTTAATGGTGAATGTTTGATTTTTTATTTTTTTTAAATGCTAGCTGAACATTTAGCCTATCTAGCTTTAGCTATTTTCCAACTACATCCTGCACATAGTTTACAATATCTAACCTGGCTACTGCCTTAGCCCATAGGCCTATACGTGCGTTTTATGACGTTTAATAGCCATGTCTAAATGCATTCAATTAGGCTATACCAGACAGTAAACGTTATGCGAGTTTCACACTCATTGCTGTTGGGCTGGGGGTCAGACGTAGCGTCCTCTTGAACACTCTTTGCCACAAATCCAAATGCAACATAACACAACAGGATGGGAAACAATCGCAACTTGTGTGGGTGGGCGGGCTACAAAATCTTTGACAACATTATTACCCTGACATCCTTGCTCTCGATGGCAATATTACTTAATAAAAACGAGATTTGTTTCATTCAGCAAAAGGCAAATAAGGTAAAATGAATTATTTGCTGTTGTTAAGACTATCGTTAAAATGTTAATTGGGCAGGTGATTATAATTATATAATTATGAATAACTGACACCATCATTGACAAATTTTTGCGAATTGATAGGACTGGATCATATATCCTACTTCCGATGTTTTGAGCGTGAAAGCAGATGGTTGGGCCGGTAAGGTTGTCTCACTTTTATGATGACATCGAGGACGGGCCCCCTTTCGCCAGGGGCCCAAGTACAGCTGCACTCCTTGCACTCCCTATAGTTACGCCACTGGTGTTTGCATCTAAAAGTTTCTGAATGTGTGTCCTATACAGAAGAAATTGTCTATGAGTGTGTATGCTGTGTGTGTGTCTGTGTACTAAGTATGCTATGTATGCTGTGTGTGTGTGAGTGTGTGTGTGAGTGTGTGCCTGCCTGCCTGCCTGTGGCTCCTCTCCTCTGACCAGCAGGACTGTCCCAGCTAGCCCCTGCTGTACCAGAGGTGCATTCCTGTGGATCAGGACGCCACAGCAGACCAGATTACATACAGTGTACAGACCAGTGTACAAACACAGCCACAGTCTCACCACAGATGTGTGGTAATGTAATCTAATAGTCTAATACAAACTACTGTTCAGATGATGAGTCCAGTGCTCCAGTATGTGAAAGGGTTTATGTTATGGGGATTACACAACAGACATAAAAGCCATTGTTTAACTGTAAGATGCCATTTGGAGACCACAAACCAAAACATACACTTCCGTGAATTTAAACATTCATTCAATAATTATTCACGTCAGGTTATTGTGGTTTTATCATATAGTTTCTAATGGTATGGTGGATGAACCTATTGCACTCTTGCATTATCTATGATGATAATTACACACAAGACTGCAGGTCTAATTCCTGTATGGGAATTGAATGAGATACATTTAATTTCAGAGGGAATGGTAAGTTATTGCCATGAAAAGGACTATTTATTTTGCGAAAGAGCAAAACAGAGTCGTCGTCCCCCCCCCCACACACACACAAACGTGATCCCAACTCTGTTTTGAATATGAACCTTCATCCTTCCAGGCTGTGTGGATGACAGTGCTAATGGTAAATGCAAGGTTAACCACCACCGCCTGTGGTGGTTAACCGAGTCCTTCCCTGAGGAATGTGGAAACGTTAGAACCTGGCATTAGCATGAAGAATCTGGTAAACCAGCACGGCTGCTCCAGCGAGGCAAAATCTAATTGGTTGGCCCGCGCCACGCAACTTGACCTTGATGCTGTGCTTGATATGCGTGACGGAGGGGTAGAGGCTAGATTAGTGATTAGTGTAGCACTGTGATCTGATCCTGGGGCCAGGCAGGCTTACACCAAACAACCAAACTCCAGAAGAAGAGCTGGAAGAGACTGCATGACATAAACCTGTAACTTAATACGTAATTAACCTTGCGTTCAATTATTCAATTGCAAAACCTAAATGGAGCATTGTATTTTACTGTTCCGACAGAGGTTAGTATTTATCGATGAGAGGTTTAGCTATGATTTTAACATTTCTCAGAATTGCTTTACCATGTTGGTGACGTCTGTTGTGATGTTCCAAATAGTCTGATCCAGTGGAAAACTACGGTCACAGGCTGCAGGCCAGGGAAGAAAATCCTGCAGCAGCACTATTCCTAGTTGTCTAAAGTCTTTCCTAATGGAAATGAAAACCAGCCATGTAAGATTGGCACATACATCTCCAGTGAAACAGCCAGAACCAACATATCGCAGCAAAGTGATTTCAGATAAAATCTCACGGAAGGGTCGAGACATTAAGTGATTTTTTTCGACAGTGATTTGATCTGGATGTCATGTGATAGCATTAATTACACCCTCCCCCCCCCCACTGATTAAAGAGAAGTCAAGTTCATGTAGCAGTCCTATATTCATAATTTAGTCCACATAAGACATTCTTCTCAGTTCCTGCAAATTCTATTCCACTAATCGCCTTCAAGGCACTTAATCTCCTGCTCCTCATTTGCTGCAAAGAGTTCAAAGGAGATCCTCATAAAAAATGTACTATTGCACAGAATGTGGTCCTTTGCCCCATCACAGCCATACACAACCCAGGGTAAATAAAGCCAATTACTGTGCAACACAAACTAGCCGTTATCACACGCAAGCACCAACCTCACAAAGCTGTCTGTAAATGTATTCTTCTCTCGGATGAGTTAAAACAGGAGGATATTAAAAAAAGGCTGTCCATAAAAAATGGGGGAGAGATTTACGGAGTGAGTGCTCGAGTTAATGATATGTGTGCAGAACAACCATCAACTAGGCTAGAGGAATGTCCGTCTGGGTTGTGGAAACGTCAAATCACAGGACTGGCCACCCAGGCATTCCATCTCCTTCGTCAATAACAACTGATGCATTGATCAATGATTCTTCTTTCCTGAGGAAAAAACATCAGTGATAGACTACCTCTTTCCCCCCCCCCAAAAAAGACCCTCAACTGAGCGAGAGATAGAGAGGCAAGGGAGAGGGGCGAGAGACAGAGTGAGGTGACATACAGAGAAAGTAGTGTGCGGAGTGAGTGAGAGGGCTCCTGTGTTCCAGGTTTGGAATGTGTCTGTTCATGGGCCAACAGGGACAGACAGGGTTCGACAGGTGGGAGAAGAAGGGAGATAGAAAGATATAAAATAAGTGTGTGTGTAAGAGAAAGGACAAAGACCAGAAACACACCCACAGGAGCCACTGGAACACATGGTCAAACCAGTCATGCCAATATTGAGCAATCGGTGGCTAATTTCAATTTGGTTGAATTAGGTAAATACTTTATCATTATTAATGAATAGAATTATCAAGCATCTTGTGCTCCCCTCAGTTTCAGCAGGTTAGTCAGCACTGTTTCTTTGGGCAGAAGGAGTCAGAATGGAATGAACTTCATTACGATTATGCTTCCCTTATTTGTCCAAACAACCATGATAACATTTGAGTAAAGTTTTAATCTGAAAATGGACAATGACAATGCTATTTGATACACTGTGCTACATCACACCACTCCCATCAGCATCGGATGAGCATACAGTAGGCTTAGTCAGATGGTGCTCCAATATCCCAAATGACACCAGGACAGAGGATTGATTGATATGGAGCCTGATCTAAACTTGCTCTTTACTGGGCTGGGCTGAGGGCATCCCAAGGCTAACAGTCAGCAGGTGCTTTCCAGCAGTGCTGGGGTAAGGGGTTAGGGGTCGGAGCAGGAGGAAGGTGGGGGGGAAGACGACTGCTGGTGACCTGAATCTAGCTCAGGTTTGGTTGTGCTAGCAAGAACTCAAAGAGAGAGAAAGCCTTGTCCCAGTCACTACATGCCCTATTAGTCCATCCACCATGCACCGAGAGGAATGTGAGCCAAAAAGTGAAAGATGCCAATAACAGCAGAAAAACGGAATACACCCGCAAACCTAATGTAGGCATGCAGAAGAGTCGAGAATATTAATAAACACACAGACACTGCACACCAATATTGTGCGATCAACCTAACCATAACATTGGTCCCTTCCTATATCCAGGACACATTTATAAAAAGCAAAACACTGGGCCAAACCGATGACAGTAGCATAGAATTTTGGGGGTAAAAAGCTGTTTGGCAGTGTGAGGTAAAATGAGGAAAGACTCGTTTGCAGAAAAGAGTGAAATTAGGATTTCACTAATCTGCGCCAAAAGATGTATACAGCCTTTTAGCCCATGGAGGTAAAATGAGATTTCCTTATAATTACATGGCCCAAAGGGTAACACTTTATTTGAAGTTGCGTTAATGACAGTGTCATGACACTGTCATAGCACTGTCATAACCATGACATGACACATGAAAAGATGTTTATGAATGTTCATGAATGTTGTCATTAGGTGTCATTCGGTGAATTATGTCATTTCTCCTCCCTTGGTCTCCTATCTCCTCTCCTGTATTTTCCTTCTGCCCTGTTCTCCCTACTTTTACCTAACCCTAACCCTTGAGTCTAGTTCTCTTCTTTACTGACCCCCTCTCCTTACCCTTACCTCAACCCCTCCTGTTTCTTACCTAATCTTAACTCCCACCTCTGCCCTGACCCCAACCCTTCTCTGACCTTGCCTCCATCATCTTCCTACCTCCTCTCCGACCGCTCCCTCTAACCCCAACCTCTCCTCTTTCTTACCTGACCATAAGTCTGGGAAAGACATCACAAACAATGTCAACCTTGCATAAGAAATGAAATAATTCACCGAATGACAACATTCATGAACATTCATAAACATCTTTTCATGTGTCATGTCATGGTTATGACAGTGATATGACAGTGTCATGACACTGTCATTAACGCAACTTCAAATAAAGTGATACCCACAAATCTTTCAGTGGGATTGTGACAAATTATAGGGTGGTAATTGGCATTATGGTGATAGAGGAATTTACTCCAAATGACTATTTTAGACACTTGGAGATGCTGCCGAGACAAGGGAAAGTAAGAAAGACATCCCTTTTGAAGTGGATAGCAAGTAAGAAGACTATTTTTCAGAGCTGTGTGGCAAGGATTGTGTGGCAATAGAAACAGGCGTTTTCTTGAGTAGCCTGCTAGAGTGAAATACTGAATTATGAATCTGCCATGAAAGAACCTCCATGTTCTGAATTGCAGGCTGTCCTCTCTCCATTCAGGTACCTCAATCCCTATAGACCAATTTCATGTTTGTAAACATTCAGGATGTGCGCGCAGCGTGGCTGCAGAAAACCGGGAAAGGATAGCATTTAAAACGGCAAAGGGACCACACGGATCATACAAATAGTTAGATTTAAAAGACCAAAAAGTCAGAGGAGGACAGCCTTAGAGAGAGAGAAAGCGATTCCCCATTGATCTGTCGCATCAGAATTTTGATTTGGGTCACGAAAGTCTTGACATTTGAGTGAGAATATCGCCCGGCACAGATCGCATAGTGGAGCGGCAGCCATGTCTTCGCGTCATGTCACAAAGTTAATAATTTTACAGTTTTACCGTCGATTCGACATCTAAAAAGTCGAGCAGGGCAGCTTTCAAGAGATATGGGAATTCTGCTTTTAGCCAGCTGGTCCGATTATTTTAGTGATTTGTTTAAACTGGCAATTTGAGTGTGAGACTGCGTCCCCATTACACTGTTGACGTTAGCCTCAGTCAGACTCGTCGCTCACTGGCAGTGTGCACAATGTATTTCACTCCAGAAACGTCAGAGACGACTACGTAGATACGAGCCTGCTGAAGATAGCCAGCATATTGGATTTCTTTAACCGAGCCTGTTTCATTACTCATTTTCCTGAGAAAGCGACCTCCGTTAGCCAGGCTAGTTTTGCCCGATCACTTGGTCAGGCTATTTAAAGCTATGTGGGTCAAGTGACTTTTGTGCATTGACAAGTGACAGTAAATGTACTCGTCCAAAGGACAAGTGCCTCAAAAAATTAATGTCAAGCCCTGTAATCCAGTGAACAGAGATATATGATGACCTGATCGACACTCCAAGTGTATTATACCCGGGAGAAGTTCGTCTTTTGCAACCAACACGCGCAGTTGAGCCAGCTTGACAGTCGTGTGACGTAGGGTTGAAATTGGTCTATTCACTACAGTGTTTCCTCGATGTAGATTTTTCCGTGGCAGCCCGCCGCGCCTACATTTCTGCCGCCACGGTATCAGAAATAGGGCTGTACCAAAAAAGGCTGTCTATCAGCAGTGCATGTCGGAGAATAGCACGGACACGCGCTTCACACCGCAGTTGAGATTGCGTGTGTGCGTCCTTGAGAACTGTAAATCGTATAATTTATGTTGTCAATTCATTGAAGACTGTTATTGTAATAGTCTATAGTTCTTGCAAATTTAACTGGTGATTTTCGTTGTATTCTTTCACTGCTAGCTAAATTGCACGTCTGTTGATTCGATAGCGATTGCTGCCCTCCCTCACGTTTGTATTTTAGGTGCATTATTATGCTGAAGTAGTTTTAATTAATAAATAGTTATTAGGGTACCCTATTGTTATTATTTGCTACAGAATGCTTAGCCTATCAAGATCAAATGAAGCAGACAGTGTACATGCTTTCGAGTACCTTAAAGGGGAGATAGTTTTTTTTTGTATTTTACACTGTTCCTTAAGGTCTCTGAATAAGGTATGTAACATTGGTTGGGCTGAAAATGGCCCGGGTGGTTTTCTATGCCCCCTTTTTATTCCAGCGTTTTTTCCCCGGGAAAATGGTATGCTCATGAATATATAGATGAGCTGCGCGCTGATTGGTTGGTTTACAACGCGTGAAGCTACAGAGCAAAGACGGCCAACTGCACTCACTGAAACAAGAAGGTGGAGACTTGAAATAAAAACGTACAAATAAATCTATTGTGTCTACACAACACTGTTTTTAACAGATTGACTAGATCATTTGAAATGATTACGTTAGTTTACACTTCTGAAGCAAACAGGATCGCCTTAGGTGGGTAACGTTAGCACTACATCAGCCATACTACAGGTATGGCTGATGTTTGTTTATACCGTAGCGTAGAAGATCTCCGTGCAGTTATGCGAACCATTTCACCAAGGACGGTTTTGAAAACCTGGGACAATGTAAAGCAGGATTTGTTATGAAGCTGATGCTGAAAAGAGGTGCGTTCCGCTTAGTTATGTTCATCACAGAACTGCAAGCTGTAGTATGATTTTGTCGGTAACAGTTCTTAGCAATAACTATGCTATCGTATCTTGCACGTATCCTGCATCTAGAACCTGCATCTAGAACCTGCATTTCTCCAGTTTTTTCGAATAGATAATCTAGACAGGCGTCAGCGATAGACTGCTATACATTTTCTGGCTATGTTTTTGGAAGCTTCCCTTCAAATGCCAACTACAGCTAGTCTAGCTAGAGTAATTTGCTAAGTAAGGTATGTTGATGTTTAGAAACTTATTTAGCATTCTACCTATGCTAGATACAGTTCTGTGGAAGTACACAGAGCAGCGCGCAGCAAATTTTGGGGCGTAACCAAGGTACAGACCAGAGCCAAAAAAGGTGGTGATTTTTCAAAACCTACCGTTTTACAGCTACATTCTTTAATTGTGAGATTTGCATAGGAAAGAGGTGTCAATCATGAGGTTCACTGTATGTCCATTTTACCCACTGAACTGTCGTTATTCAACTGTGACAAGGTAAACTCGGTTTTGCAATCAATCGCCCCTTTAAATCGATAGAGGCTAGGCTACTGACCATTTACAATAAGTTGTTACGTCAATTATTAATTGGCAACATTTATGTCATTTAGAACATACTTTATGAGTGTCTTTAAGTAGCCTAACTTTATTGCTTTAGGGGAAATAGAACGAAAATATGTGCAATATTACATTAGCTATTAGACTACTACATTAACCTGCTCCGAAATATAGGGTTAGGGTCAGAACTTGCCCCCACTGCTAAAAAAAATCCTAGAGGAAACACTGAGGTCAGATAGAATGCTGAGTTGCAAATGTCAGATGTATCATAAAAAGCCAGTGTAAATTCAGGAAAAGTTCAGAAGCGGCCAAGGCGGTTCATTAATTCATTGGCGGGTAGGATCAAAGTGGGTGCTTCCTGGCCAGGCCCTTGGTTATGACCTCACAAGAGAAAAGCCTGAAGTTTCACTGAGGTGGCAGACAGACCAGTGGATGTTATGATCCAACAGTTGATTTAGCTGTCTGCAAGCCTAATATCTCCTACAGACACCCAACCTGCAATCTCAAACTCGTAACATCAGCTTCTATTTAGTAATCTTAAAGGATGTTTGTAGTTTATGCTATAGACATTCTGAACTGACTCAAAATAACCTTGTTTTTTCAGATTGGATGTAGATCCTGCTAGGACCTGGATAGCAGGAGTTCTGTCCCAAACCCAGCGTGGAGAGAAAGACTGGAAATGAGGTCAGGAATTTATCCTAGTATTACATTTACAATACTTGTAAAAAGTGAATCCTTAAAAAATACTTTTATGTCGACAGTGGAAGAGACAGAAGTCGACCCCTATCAACATAACTTAATACTACCCTACAGGGGAAAAGTTAAGATAGCCTTGTTAGCTGTGAAAGTGGACGAGGGAATGCTAGCCTGCAGTGCATCTCCAGCACTGGAGGAGTAAATAATGGGATTTTCTGTCTGTCTGGTGATGTCTAAATAGGTTTGGAGATGCCCAGAAATGGAAAAAGAGGAAACTAAACTACCCTGAAACTACTACAGTGAAACCAGGGACAGTGCACAGTGGCCGAGAAAGTTACAGAAAGCTGTGCAGTCACATTCAAAGAGGAAACTAACTTGGGAGACAGTTCCACAGCAATATGCTAAACAAGTACAACAAGGACTAACTTCCTCAACATTTACAACTATCTGTTTCCATTACGCTGTTGAGGCTCAGGACAGGTTGTGTACGCTCATACATCTACTCATACATGTTGACTACTAGTGCTGATTACATTTATATTTACATTTAGTCATTTAGCTGATGCTCTTATCCAGAGTGACTTACAGTACAGGGACATTCCCCATAAGACAAGTAGGGTGAAGTGCCTTGCCCAAGGACACAAGGTTATCTGGCACGTCCGAGAATCGAACTGGCAACCTTCTGATTACTAACCCGATTCCCTAACCGCTCAGCCATCTGACCCCCTACAATATTAATAGTGATTAATAGTTAGATAAGAGGGGAAAGGGAGGGGTGACTGAAGTTTGAGTCATTCTGGGTTTAAAAGCCACAGGATTTGCCTGAGAAGTGGACTGAGCACTGCTTAATTCTCTATGTAGCTTTCAGAACATATTTCATGAGGGATAATTGCGAAAGCCCTTGTCATATTTGAGGAGGAAAGTTATCTGTGGGATTGGAAGCAGCAGAAATTCTGCCTCTTGGTCACGCACACAGCTTGGGTTGCATGGCCACGTGTACATTCTTGCCACATCCTGCTCCCAGCATTCCGTGAGGAATACATCACCTGCGAGGAGCTGCCAAGGTCCACAAATACATCAGCCTGTCAGGGGGGAGCAAATAAATAAACAACAATGCCCTCTGCCCTTCCATATGAAAACCCCTTGATGCAGGCACAAACAATCTCCCTATTTCTCAACTTACACAGGGACTCTCTTTCCTAGCACACAAATACAGTGTGAGCTCGTGCTCAACTGGAATGTTTAAATTAATAGCCTAGCAGAGTAACTGAGAGCTTACTAGCCTAGCAGAATATCTGACCTCATGGTCTAGCAGAGAAAATGAGTTGGCCAAATACACTTAGCCATGAACGACAGGTCATATGCAGAAAAACACTTTATTCTGTGACTGACAGTGTGTAAAGTTCATTCCATATCCATCACTAGCATCTTCCATTAGATACTGCCACTGAAAACAGCTAGATCTGACAAAGTATCCTTCTGTAGACTATCCTGGCAGGTGACATTGGATTGATGACATTAGAGTGGAATGGTAAGTACTTGTCTATAAATCTGGGCAGTAAAAAATGAGATGGCTATCTAACAGGTCTCCTTGACATGGTGTGAAGGGGTGAGGGTTCTGGGAAAGCGCTGAGAGGCTTGTGCATTCATAACTTCCAGGATGACAATAATACACAAAGCTGACTGTGCACACTTTGCATCCTCAAACTTCTACCCTCCGCTCCACCTACTTACACCATAGAAAGACACAGCCACATACAACTACTAGCATCCATACATTTGACAGCCACAATCCATGTTGAGCTGCCGACCCACTCAATACCCCACTGCTCCATATGTGAGAAGGAAATAGCAAGCATATAGCTGGAGATGGAGAGCTGTGGGCGTATGGCATGACATGCCATCTTGAATAACAATCCTGTCCATGTGATTGGGTGCTTCCTCATCCATTTTGTATTTTTTTTTCCTCACAGCTCGTTTACTGTAAGCCCCTCAGAATGAGCTGCCGCTTATCCATGTGCTTTATTGAGATCTTACTCAGCTATCCATCTACTTTATCCCATCATGCAGCCTACACAGGTCTTTTTACTGTAGTCCAGTACGCATTTTACAGTACAACCTTTAAACCTGGTCTCCAATAAACGATATAACCTAGACCAAAATACACAGGTGAACCCATATAACGTACGTATGCAGTACACAACACGCTTATAACTGTCACGGCCACAGCCGTGCCCCCCTGTGTTTGGTTTTGCCCTGCCCTAGTGTTTCCCTGTCTCATTGTCTTCACCTGTGTCTTGTTGAGTTCTCGTTAGTTTCATTGTGTCCACCTGTGTCTTGTTTGGTTCTGTGTATTTAGGTTCCTGTTTTGTGTCAAGTCTTTGTCTTTGCATTACCCTTTGTCGCTGCGTGTTCCCCTGTCTGTGTCTCAGTTTCAGTATTAAACCCTTCATTCAACAATGCCTGCTGACTTCCCTGCATTTGGGTCCAACCCCACTTCAGGTCGTGACAGAATGCCAAGACCAAAATTGGACCCAGCGGTGAGTTCCCCGAACCCTTTCTTGGGGACCAGGCTTGCCTTTGGTGGACCCCGAAGCCTGCAGCGGAGGGCCCAGCCCAAATCCTGGTTCCTGCCTCGGCTCCAGCCCGAACCTCGACTCAAGCCTCGGTCCTGCCCTGGGCCCCTGCCTCATCCAGAGGTTGTGCTGCCCAGTGCCCCGACCACCGAGGCTGTTCCAGCCTGGGAGTTTCGGCCGCCTGCCGCCGGAACCCAGCCCCGGTCCTGTCCGGAGCCCTGGCCCCGCTCCTTGCCTGTGCCCCAGCCCCGCTCCTTGCCTGTGCCCCAGCCCCGCTCCTTGCCTGTGCCCCAGCCCCGCTCCTTGCCTGTGCCCCAGCCCCGCTCCTTCCCTGTGCCCCGGCCCCGCTCCTTGCCTGTGCCCCAGCCCTGCTCCTTGCCTGTGCCCCAGCCCCGCTCCTTGCCTGTGCCCCAGCCCCGCTCCTTGCCTGTGCCCCAGCCCCGCTCCTTCCCTGTGCCCCGGCCTCGCCCTGAGGTTGTGCCGGCCAGCGCCAGTCCGCCCGAGGACTTCTGGCCGCCTCCTCCTCCGCCCGAGGACTTCTGGCCGCCTCCTCCCGAGGACTTCTGGCCGCCTCCTCCTCCGCCCGAGGACTTCTGGCCTCCTCCTCACCCCGAGGACATCTGGCCGCCGCCTCCTCCTCCGCCCGAGGACATCTGGCCGCCTCCTCCTCCGCCCGAGGACTTCGTGCCGCCTCCTCCTCACCCCGAGGACATCTGGCCGCCGCCTCCTCCTCCTCCTCCTCCGGAGGCCTTCTGTCTGCCGCCTGTGCTCCCAGGCGCCCCCTCGTCCGCGCTCCCAGGCGCCCCCTCGTCCGCGCTCCCAGGCGCCCCCTCGTCCGCGCTCCCAGGCGCCCCCTCGTCCGCGCTCCCAGGCGCCCCCTCGTCCGCGCTCCCAGGCGCCCCCTCGTCCGCGCTCCCAGGCGCCCCCTCGTCCGCGCTCCCAGGCGCCACCTCGTCCGCGCTCCCAGGCGCCCCCTCGTCCGCGCTCCCAGGCGCCCCCTCGTCCGCGCTCCCAGGCGCCCCCTCGTCCGCGCTCCCAGGCGCCACCTCGTCCGCGCTCCCAGGCGCCACCTCGTCCGCGCTCCCAGGCGCCACCTCGTCCGCGCTCCCAGGCGCCACCTCGTCCGCGCTCCCAGGCGCCACCTCGTCCGCGCTCCCATGCGCCACCGTGTTCGCGCTCCCATGCGCCACCGTGTTCGCGCTCCCATGCGCCACCGTGTTCGCGCTCCCAGACGCCACCTCGTCCGCGCTCCCAGGCGCCACCGTGCCGCTCCCGGTTGGTTCCCTGGACCTGCTCTGGGCCCCAGGCTGTTCCCCGGACATTCCCCGACCCTCTGCCCTGCCTCCAGGTCGACCCCCGGACCTGCCCCGACCCTCTGCCCTGCCTCCAGGTCGACCCCCGGACCTGCCCCGACCCTCTGCCCTGCCTCCAGGTCGACCCCCAGACCTGCCCCGACCCTCTGCCCTGCCTCCAGGTCGACCCCCGGACCTTCCCCGACCCTCTGCCCTGCCTCCAGGTCGACCCCCGGACCTGCCCCGACCCTCTGCCCTGCCTCCAGGTCGACCCCCGGACCTGCTCCGACCCCCTGCTCGGCCTTGTGGGACGTCAGGTGACGTCCCTTGAGAGGGGGGTACTGTCACGGCCACAGCCGTGCCCCCCTGTGTTTGGTTTTGCCCTGCCCTAGTGTTTCCCTGTCTCATTGTCTTCACCTGTGTCTTGTTGAGTTCTCGTTAGTTTCATTGTGTCCACCTGTGTCTTGTTTGGTTCTGTGTATTTAGGTTCCTGTTTTGTGTCAAGTCTTTGTCTTGGCATTACCCTTTGTTGCTGCGTGTTCCCCTGTCTGTGTCTCAGTTTCAGTATTAAACCCTTCATTCAACAATGCCTGCTGACTTCCCTGCATTTGGGTCCAACCCCACTTCACGGCGTGACAATAACAGCCTTAATACCAGCTATAATTTTATAATTATGCTGCATATCCAACAAATTCACCAACATTTACACTTGCAATATGATTTACTCTATTCTCCCAGCAGCTGAAAGAGACAAATGTCCATAGAGATATGAAACTCTGGCATCGCCTCCCTCTCTGTCTACCATTATTCATTGTTGGCATTGTGCCATTTTACATTTCTCGAGATTAAATCTGTGTACAGCCACAAAGCCTGTATGGAAGATGATGTCAGCAAAGACAATGAAGACGAATGATAAAAGAGATGTGGAAAAAAAAGTACCACACTGTGGAATGTCAGCCCATCAACAATCACTTCAAACAGCTGGGCTGGACAGCTGTTACTTCCTAGTCCTATCGCCCATATCTCAAAAACCTGCAAATATTGAAGGAAGATTGTAGCAATGTTTCCACCATAGCCACCTCAAAGCTTTATACCTATTAAATCTTGTCAAATCGACACGCTAAGTGTTGAGGCATAGAGATGTTACAGGTGTCATCGCGTCGTTGAACTGTACCGCTTCCTCCCGATCTTGCTCGTGCTGGGGCTTGAACTCCTTTGAACTCTAGGTTGACTTACTGAGCTGTCAAACTCAGAGTTGACGGTATCAGAACAGGTGATAAAAATGAACTGTCAACTCAGAGTCTAATTAACCCTAAGTCGGGGCTCCAGACTAACTTTTTTTACTAGGAGCACTGTAGCCCCTAACTCAGGGGTAGGCAACCCTGGTCCTAGAGAGCCGCTGTCCTGCATGTTTTAGATGTCAAGGCTGATGCTGCTGATGTAGTGTCTATGTGCACTTTGTGAGGTAGTAGAAGACAAAAGACAAAATAGGACAAAAGAGGTGCTCTTTCTTTGTCTTCATCATTTTCTGCTTTGTGATGTTTTCAAGAGATCAAGGGTCAACATTCATCCAGAGCTCTGATAGGTTCAACAGCATGAAGTATGTACTAGACCAAATCCCACTTGCTACACTTTCCTGTTATAAATGTTATTGTAAAAAGAAATATCCAATATCCTTTACTGCAGCTAATTATTTTAAAGAATCTAACTTCCTTCCACCCAGTCTTTGAGAATTAGTCTGTCTCTGCTATTTTAAGTATATTTTGCGAATGTGTCAAGACATTAAAAAGTTAGGCCTGGGTGAATAAACGACAAACAACAGAATTGTTCGATTTAATGTTCAATGGTTTCACTTAAATGCATTAAATGTGAACCGCCAGAAATGAACACAACAAATGGTGTCTCTAATTGCCCTTTCTAGAACTAAACTTATCCAACAATGAAATTATTGTGTTAACATTAAAATAATGAACTGTGTGCCTTGTGAAATAAAGTGTTAAGAAAAAAAACACTTAACAGCGGAAGATGTACACATTTCAGCCTGTATCTGTTGGAGGAATATAATACAAAAAAAGTTGTCATTAAGTTCATTTGTATGAGTTTTTAAGCTTCTTTTTATTTTTATCTGGTGTGACAGTGAAAATGCCACGTCACGTCAACAACCCAAATAACTGTTGTGGCATGATTTGTTTTCATTTCTCTCTACAAAATGCTCGCTATTTGCACAGTAGCCTGCTGTGAGGTTATAGTGACCGCATTAATACTGAGCACAAAATTAAAAAAAATGTTTATGTAACATAAACTACACAAATAACCCTCATATTGCTATTATGTGCAGACATTAATTTGTAAGTTTGTTATATATGTCTGGCTTGTTTACTATGCAATTCAGTGGGGGAGTGAGCCTCAAACCCAGCCAACTTTGCAATGGTTAGCTAGCAAGCTAGCTCTGATTAAAGTACCAGCTACAGTTTACACTTACCTACAGTTTGGCATTTAACGTTAACTATTATCATCTCAACAGATAGTCCGCTATATTTCATAAGTTGTGAATTTTATTTAAATAAAGAAATTGCGGCATTGTGAATTACAGTGGCTGTGAGGGAGCGTAGACAAAATTACAACCCAAAGTTTTAACCAGATGCGAGACTCCCACCCGTTCCGCCCAAGGCCTCTACGGATACTTTTCCAGTGTTCACCTTTCTCTCTCTGACTGGACTGCATCATCACAGACAACTCTACTGAGTAGGCACACACCGCGCTTGTGAAATGTGGGACTTGTAATTTCTAAACGGGGGGTAAATCGATTACAGTAGTCTATTTTCTTATATTGCACACTGTGCTCGTAAAAAAATCAAGTTTCCACATATCTATTTTCAGGCACAAAAGCAAGTGAAATATTCTCACTGTAGAGCCCTGCCGTGCACCTGCAGTAAATCTGCACTGTCATGTTGTCAAGATGACACAACACACAGCCCTTAAGTGGAGACAGTCGCAAAAACAGCTAGACCCGTCAACCAACTGAAGAGCGAAACCAGGAGACCCAGCCTCTGGGGATCTACACAAGGATCCTAAACCTGGAGCCAATCCAGCTTCCAGACTGCTCCAACATCCATAATTACCCAACTCTATTCCTTCATCCAACCATTCTTTTCATCCAGGGCTGAGCGGTTACACAGATCTGGGAACAGCAGATCACCAGGGCTTAGCCAGCACCCAGGATTAAAACAAGCTAGTCTATAAATATACCACAGAGACTAACCCCCTCTCCCCTCCCACTTTAAGCAGAAGCTCTTAATTGGACACAAGCTGTGAGAGCTTTCAGTTTCAGGATAACATTGGACTGGCTCTGCTTCATGGCAGTTCAGTTTATTTGGCTGTATTTTTCCAAGGTAATGGCAGCTTCACTGCTGACCTGGAGCTTGCAGATGAAGAGAGAAAAGAGTGACGATAAGCTCTGAGACTAAGGTGGCAAATATCTAATAGTAATTCACATTGCTGAAGTCCTGCATTTTTTTAAATAAAGACATTCCGGATATTTTGAACTAGATAGTTATTTGATGACAGTGGAGATAATAGCACTACCTGCATGTGGAAAATGATCATATCATATTTCTAAAAAACTATCCAAAGCTCTTGGCAACCACAGCAAAGGAAAATGAATTATTTATTAGAACCATTTCTTTTAAACTTACATTAATGTTCTTTATTTAAAATTAGGACAGTTGCTACTCAATGCATGTGGATATTATAATGGAAAAGCCTCTTGTAATGTTCTATTTCCTCAACATACTACATAATTTATTGGACCCGATTTCGTCTAGATTCCTGGAATCCCCTAAGCTCCCTGTTTGAAATGTAGATGTGTAACTCAAATCTCATCTAGTGGAGATGCGGAGCTCATCACAGTCCCTCAGGAATGCCTGGGCCTAGTGTAGAGGAGTCTGAGATATTACCAGCCAGCCTAGTAATGCAACCATACAGCCAGCCTCGTACTGCAGCTATACAGACAGCCTCGCAATTACTGTATACTGCCAGCCTGGCCCTACAGCTATACAGCCAGCTTAGTCCTGCAGCTATACATACAGCTACACAGCATATTGACTGGCCCGTGCCACAATATAGGCCTAGTTATTTCATAGCTCTGAATATCTATTTTGACACAAATAACATATTTTTGGACAAATTACTTAAGCTCTGAGTCAAATTCAGTTCCACTTGTTTGCAAACTTAGTGTGACAGACAAGAGTAAGAGTTGCATCTTATTGATCCCTCTGGATTTCAGGCACTGTGTGTGTCAAGGAAAGCATTCATTACAATGTACGTGGTATAGGCCTAAGCATCAGAGGGTGCATTCAGGCTATTCACAACTTCCTTGCTGTCAGTGAGAGAGGATGAATGGGATTTGTTCCACAATGGGCCATAGCCAGGGAGAAAAACATTTACTTCCACCTAGTTAAACTACAGACTACACTGTCTGACCCACTCCCAGTCAGTCCCTACCCAGCAAACTCAGCCTGATAGAATAACACAACATACCGCATGGGCCGCACCGCATGACCACATGAATAATCTGGGGAGATTTAATAAGAGGCCATGTCTATCCAGTGCCGCAATAGAGCGATAGAACATTGCAGGAAACTCTAGCTACTCTACTGATTACTGAATTGAGCCACAATGGTAAATGGACAACATGTATATTGCACTTTTCTACCTAAGCAGCACTCAAAGCGCTTTACATGTTTTGCCTCTCATTCACCCACCCATTCCCACTTATCAAGGCACTAGCCTGCCCATCGGGAGCAACTTGGGGTTCTGTGTCTTGCTCAACGACACTTCAGCACATGACCTGGAGGAGTCAGGGATCAAACCGCCAACCTTGCGTTTCACAGACGACAATAATGAATGATGAAGAAGACGTCCTTCAGAACCTTAACACATTTTGAAAGTCAAGAAATAGGTGCTTTCTGCACCATTGTCTGTCACTTTGGATGTGCATTTTTTATGTAAAATGTAATGTGCCTGGATGAGAACGTGAACCAACGCCTAAGCTCGGTTCCCTCGATTAGTGTTGTGAAACAACCTTACTAAGGATTGGGAGACTTTTAAACTGATTAGACTGGCTAATGTGGCTAGCGCAATGTGAAGGGGTCATAAGTCAGTCTAATTCCTATCAAATACCTAGCCAGAGTCTCATATTCATTGAACTGGACAGCAGGATATGACTTAATTCACAAACTATGGGCACCCCATAAACAAATTATGAACTGATGATTAAACTACACATTTGTATTATTTGTTAAAAGCACACCTATTTTAAACAATGAATCATTATTTGAGCAGCCAACATTTTGCCAGAAAGGTCATGCAGGATAACTGTGCAACAACCTCAGCATTCATCCCAAACAGAGAACCTGGGGCTAAGACTCTTCGCTGAATAGTTTACAGTCATCACACTGAGCACACAGATATTGGAGATGTGACGTAAGCATGAGAAAGGAAATGGTCTCCTGCACACTATATGGACCCTCCTACAACCAGGACAGCCCCTTCAATCTCCTCCTAAAAGATGCACAGATTTTGCACTCCATAAACACCAAGAGTCACAGATACACATTGGAGTAAGACGTGGATCACACCCCTTTGGGTGTGAAGGAAGTACTGGCTGGAAGGAGAGCTGAACTCACAGGGATAATCGTGCAATAGTGCGAGTGCACAGTTCCACAGAACAGCAGGGAGCCTGGAGTTGTCAGCCAAAGGAAGATTCCCACAGAGCAAAACTGGCCTCATCCCTCCATGCAACTTAAGACAAGATTAATCTTCCATTGGGTTATGATGCGGGTACCACCCTGTCCCACTGTGTGAATTCAGTCCCAGCGCTTGGCACTGGGAGATAAGACTGGCAGGCCCAGAGAGAGGACTGTCTTGGCAGTATGGATGGTCATGATTAGCTAATCATGAATCGATTAATTGCCATTAAGAATCTAACCGGTTAAAAATGTATTAACCCATAACGTTCGCCATCTCCATTGTTTGTCTAGAAATGGCAATAATTGCACCCCAGTGTTTCCGCTATATTCATCATTAACGCCGCTGCTTCAGAATTGTATGAAATGTCATGAACTTGTGACTTTACGAATGCGGAGCTGTCCGCTCTATGGAACTCTAACGAACTGTCTTCCATTCTCTCTCCACTTAAGAGTATGAGAAACTGGAACAGTGAAAGTACGTCAATCATTCGCAAATTCATGAATAAAAACAACAGCGCAAATACAGAAAAGCACCTTCTGCTCACTCAGTCAGACAGTGACAAATAGGGCAGAGGATAGGATACTAGCTAGCACTAACTTTAGCTAGCTACAGTAGTACTACTACTAGTAGCTAGCAAACTCTGGCTGGTCATTTAAATTGTTTGTGTTTTGTGCATTTTGTATTTTAGTTCTCAATGAATAATCGAATATTGATTGTTAAAGTGTTCAACTATTGGTTAAGAAAAATGCACGTAATATGCAACCCTACTTGGCAGGGATGGACCTGTCAAGTCCTGGACCTAGGATAGCCATGTAAGCACAAACCAGACGTCAAAAGAAAGGAAGCTGATAGACAATGGGCAGTGTACATACAGTCCGCCACTGAAACGAAAGCCATGAAAAGAGTGACACCTTACTTGATATTAGGTTACGGTCAAAATTAATTTCCCTCGACTTACAATTCCATTGGACAAGACCACAGAGTGGGAGGTGGACCCAGTCACTCATTCAAGCACAAGGCAACCTCAAACCATGACAGCTGATTAGCTGATTACATGGGCTGAAGCGTACACCAAGCAGACCATTGTCTAAACTGGGGATGACGTTGGGGTCACAGCCCGTAGGGGTCACAGGCCCCTGGGTGTAGAGTCATACAGGGCAATAGGCATTTTTGCACGATGGGGTTGGGTCTGGGAAATGACTGTGCAAACATGGGCCAAGCAGCTTCCCCACTGGCACCACTGGCATTGTTCCCCCTAATCCTCAAAAGAGCCACAGTCAAACCCCCTGCGTGCCACAGTCCCTAGTGAAAACACCACGGCCAGGCTTTTGGGGGATGCGAAGCTTCCTGACCAAACAGAGACACCAGTTTGTTCATCAGATTTAGTCCACTGTCAAACACCAGGAAAGTGGGCCTCCTAGACATTGAGAGGGATTTGACCCCACAGTTGCATGGCATGCAACACTGGTCTTGCTTATGGTAAGTATGACACACACACACAAAAGGTGCAAAGGCTATGACACATTCAAGATTAAGGATCAAGTTTACACATCAATAAACCGGGAAATCAAGGCTCAGCAAACAGGCAGGCAACATCATTCTGAATAATCATCTGGAAGGGAATTGGAAAGGAATAGTAAAATAGTCAGACCTGCAAACATAGGCTAATATTTGTTGCAGACTACTCACCTGTCATACTCTGAATTGTCACGGTCACAGCGGGCATCTTTATGCTTCTGCCAGTCTTTGCCGTGTTTACATGTTGTGAGGAGCACCACATCCTCCGAGTTATGGACATGATACAATGCATTCCTTGTGTCTGACCCTATTCCTGTGAGGTATCGTTTCCCCTTAAATACAAGCATATACTTCCTGAAAGGGGGAATGGTATTATATTTTAAATAACCCCTCTCCCCTCCTGTCCTCGGATGTTCCTTTGAGAAAAGAGGAATAGACACATCAAAGTTGGGTCGGAGGTTTTCCGTGCTAATGCTGGCCTTGGCGAGCATAGCTTCGCCGATGTCAAAGCCTAAGTCTTCTGTGTAGTCAGGCCATGTCCCAGAGTACAAGTTAAAGATAATGTGGTTCTTGCCACCATTCCAAAGAGACAAGTTCTGTATTTTTGTTTTTAGGTTGTGAACATACTGAGGTGATAGCTGATCCCTGTCCAATGTGTCCAAACTCAAGATGAAAAGGCAAGCCTGCCCCGGGTCAGAGGTGTAAAACCGAGAACCCTCAATGGAGGACAAAATGTTTTGGTAACTCTCTGACATTTTCTCCCCCTTCTGCTGAGGGTAAACATAAACTTTAAATCTGTTGTTTTTACACTTAGAGAAATCAAAACAGGACTCCATTCTGCAGCGTTTCTCAGTGTAGATACCTGGCATGACATCCCTCTTTTGCCTTGGTGATATGTGTACATTGTAGTCTTCGGTCTCCAATTGATCGAAGGGGCTGAAGGGCTGCAAGGGGCCCAGGAAGTGGGGCCACTGCGAATTGGGGTGGCGCTCATCACCCTGGCTTGTCCCCTCTCTGGATAACGGGACGTGTACCCCTCCAATGTAGAACAAAAGAAAGAGACATGCACCCGTGGAGAACAGAAATAAGTACCGTTTTTTGGCCTGCATGTGTCCTACGGTCAGGGTAGATGTTACCAATAAATCCGACAACTCTCGAAGTTTTACGTTTAGCACTTCCAATGGAAAGGCTCCGCCATCCTCCCTCTGTCTGCAAGGGCACGTCTCTCTCCGTCTTCTGATTCCTTACCCCAATCCAACGATCGGTAGAGCGCATGTGGGCGATATTTAATGACCATCTATCTTTCTCCTCGTCAATAGATTTGTTCAATAATTCTAGCCATCTGCACTGTGGGGTATCTACCTCTGCCAAATGGTCAGGGATCCAAGTGGGACCCCTTTTGTTTACCTTTCTTTCCCTAGGTTTTCATCCTCGCGTTTAGGTGTTCGAAGCACTTTCACCAAAAGACTGACTGATCTGAGTCACTCCGGGTAAAACTAAATCTAGTAATAGACAAAGATCTTTTCTTTACCTTGCTGCTAAGTAGCCAAAAAGCTACGTGGAGGCTGACTACTTTTTTTCAAGTGCAGAGGCACGCAATCGAGTAGAACCAACAAAGTCACAACTGAAAACATTCCACCATGTTCCACAAGACCACGTTTCCGACGACATTGAGACAAGAGATAGTTGCACTTCTAAAATCAATGTCAAGTTCCCAATCTAGTTCAATAAAGCTAGGCAGCTAGCTAGGTGTTAGCTAATCGAAAGGAATCATATGTGGCTTCACTTCGATATAGAACAGCTCTCTCGCCGTCTCGCAACCAGAGAAAAACTTAGTCTCTTTCGCCATCGAAAACCATTGCTTCGCGTAACTTATTTGTGTGCCTAGCTTTGAACAACATAAAATAAAATGTCCTTTTAAATGTTCAGAAGTAGTAAAATGGTTTTCCAGTAGTTCCCACAGAGCTATTGCATCCCAAAGGTGGTCCAATCCCACGGCAGCCGCTGATGGTGGTGGTGATGTGACGTCCATCCCCAACGCAAGGTGCTTCCATCAGTCTCGTCATATCCGAAACAGGCGGAGCTTCCGCAGCACCCATTCACAACCAGAGTTTGGCGCAACAGTGCAAATCATAACTAGACCAAGCTACGGAGGTCTTTAAAGATGGCGTCCCCGTTCATTTCTATGGAAAGTGCTCAGTGCTCAGTGCTCAGTGGCGCAGTGAAGCAAGCGAGAGCGCGAAACGGACACGCTCGCAACTAGCTAGTACGGAAGGCCGTTTGTGCCAAAACCCCAGATTTAACGTTCATGTAGGCCTACTGACTGCATTTAACAGTGTACAGACAATTGAGCTGAAGTCAATTTATGTCGTCTGTACACGGCCGTTTTTAACGTCTGTACACGTTTAAAATTGGGTACTACCACTTCATTTGTTTCTGAGGGGAAACCAGATAACGATCATTGCAAGAGAGAAAACCTATCAACCAATATTGACTAAATTAAGGTTAAGAAATGGCTAATATAAATCGGCAGTGACATTATCAACAACTGTAGGCTATTTTTTAAGATACTGGTTACTTACTGAGAAAATAATTAAGCTTGTATACTATATCATATTCACATTTCGAAAAAGGTATACATTTAAGATCACTAAAGTGCCAACTAGTTAGATTGTAGTATGAGAGCACTAATGGTAAGGGCAGAGCCTCTGGTCAATGTGATGGGTACATCCAAGGATAAATTGTGGCGCAACAGCAAGCTAAATAACATTACGATAAAACAGATTAGGAATACACAGGTTGTAAAGTTTCAACATAATACTTTTCATGTTTCATGTCAAAACAAACCTTTAAATATAGCTGCAAGCAGCGATGCGGGTTCCTCTGCAAAATGGCAAAATATTATAAAAATGTACATTGTAGAAGATCAAGAGTTGGACAACAAGAGAGCAAAACTACTTCATGTTTGGCCAACAACAATAGGCTGAATGGGGATTTAAACTCATGAGCATAAGTCTCTCTATGCTCTCTGCTACACCCCAACTGTTGAGATTTTATGAATAGGAAGGGCAGAGTATTTATTAGCTTTGGTCAGCTTTCAAGGTGAAATTGCATGAAATTACGCATGGTATTTCAGAATGATGTCATCCTGTTTAACTAAACAGATAATCAACAACTTGACAGGCCCTAGGCCTGTGGTTGGATTTGAACCTGTGACCCTGCACTTTGCAGGACACCATCTCAGCTCATTGAGCTATTCTCAGAGCAGAGAATCAGTTATTGTCAATTACTGCATTAATAAAGGAAGCTGTTTCTCCTGTGGCACGCATTGTTAGATTTGGCCAAAGTTGAAACTGCTCTAATTCAATCATATTTTGACATACCAAGGTTAAAATTGTTTTTGGTACTTCAGAATTATGTCATCCTGTTTAACTAAACAGGTAATCAAAATGATGACAGGTCAAAAGATTGTGGGTGGATTTCAAACCTACAACCTTATACTTTGCAGGTCACCATCCCAGCCCATTGAGCTATTCTCAGTAATGAATATTATTCCCTTCAGTTACTGTATATAAAAGTAAGCTGTTTCTCCTGCGGTAAGCATTTGTTAGATTCAGCCAAAGTTTAAACTGCTCTAATTCAATCATATTTTACATACCAAGGTGAAATTGTTTATGGTACTTCAGAATGATGTGATCTGACCCTATTTGGTTTGAAAAACCATAAGTCAAAATGATATTTGATTTATTGACACAAAGATGAGGCAATGTGGACATTTACATAAATACACCCCTTTCAGATCAAATCAAAATCAAATCAAAATGTATTTGTACAGCCCTTTTTACACGCAAGCATGTCACAGAGGCTTCACATACGCCCATAGAGCTGCCCCTCAATCAACCTAAACCCTCAAGAAAGACAAGGAAAAACTCCCAGAAAAACTCAATGCAAGAGAAAAAATTTAAGAAACCTTGGGAGGAGCAATTCAGTGAGGGATCCCCTCCTCAAGAGACGGTTGGTGAAAGAGACCCCTTTCCGAAGCCTTGAGCCTTCTATGTGAAATGGAGATGTGTACTTGTGCAAGCAACGTCAGGCGTGTTTGCTACAAACTCCCACATGACATGCAACGTAAATTTATGTTGAGGTAGCCATTGACTTTATTGCATCCATCCTATTTTTGCAAAAAACTAAATGGATGATTTCCTGGCTATAAGGAGACATATGTACAGTTTACACTTCTTAGCCTTCTTCAGGCATGTCTCTTCATCTGAACAGTTTTTACAGCCGTAGGGGTCTGAAAGACAAAGTGATTTTGCAGATTGGGCAAGAGCAAGGAGAGATTTCAAAGCGGCGTTCCTTAGGAGCTGTGGAGCAGTATCTTTGCTGCTGCGGCTTTCCATGGGCCAGTGATCAAAGACCATGCCACCTCCTCTTCCTCTGCCCAACATTCCTTCCATCTCCCTTCTCTCTTTTATCCCCCATCCTACCCAACTCATTTACAGAGGAGTGTTGACTGTGACTGAGTTAAATGTATGGTTGATCCTAAATTTGTGATGTATTATCCTGTCACCTGACACTTACTTGCTATGCATTGACATTCCATCAATTACTCTGTATGTTTGCCACAATCAATCCGCATTGTAATTAAGTTGGGGGCAATTTAAACAACATATAATGTTGTATCTAAAATGTCTTTCCATCCTCAGTGTATTAAGCCAAAAACAAAGCCAAATTATCACCTGAGTTGGTCTGAGGTATACATTGCACTCTGTTTGTCTCTAGATTATGTTCTGTTACTGCTTTTTATGGAGTCAAATTAGAGACAATAATATTTTGTGTCTATTTGTTTTGCATCTGTAGAAAGGTTTTGCATTTGTAAATAGGTTTTGCATCTGTAAGAAAAGTGTTGGGCAAAACTATTTTGCATGTACAAACCTTTTTCACACAAATAACTATTCAAAACCAAAACCTTTTTACAGATGCAAAGAATATTTCTGCAGATGCAAAAAAATATTTCTACAGATGCAAAACCTTTTTACAGCTAAATATGATTGTCTCTTATAAGGTATCAAAATTAACAACAGGCTGAGCAGTATTGTAGAGTGTAGTATATGACCTTTACTGTAATTATGTAACTGGCTAATTGAGAGGCACAGTACCAGCAAAGGTGCATCCATTAGGTTTATGTGGAGTGGAAAAAAAAATAACACCACAGCACATTGGTGTGCGTTCAGCTGGCTGAGTTGTCACTGCTCCACAATTTCTCCTTGGGGATCAATAAAGTATGTACCTACTTAACTAGGCCTATCTACCTACTTGTCCCAATCTAGGGAGCAAAGATGATTTAAGAGTTAACCTTTTAAAAGTGAGAGATTTATCAGTTTGAAATTTAGGTTGAATGTCTAATGTAGATGGCGACAACTATTTTAAACAGTTTATGCTTCTACCGAAACATTTGAAATATCAATTCAGAAATCCCATTCTAGGCTGTGTAATTGTTCCTAGATGCTTTCAAAGAGTGATAACATGTTTTAAAGGAACAACAAGGTGGGTTAAAATTCTTGAAATTCTTTGGTTTGGACAAATGCAGAAACAGCTGAGAACTAAGACTATAGAACACACCCTTTGCATAATAAATATGATCCATTCTGTATTATACTATGGTCTGGGTGAAAACTCGATTCTGATTGACTGCAGGGGGGTCCATTATCAGGTGATATTTACATTTAGTCATTTAGCAGACGCTTATCCAGAGCGACTTACAGTAAGTACAGGGACATTCCACCGAGGCAAGTAGGGTGAAGTGCCTTGCCCAAGGACACAATGTCATGGCCAGAATTGAACCAGCAACCTTCTGATTACTAGCCCAATTTCCTAACCGCTCAGCCACCTGACTCCCGATATCCGGACACCTACTACGTTGTTGCAGCAAAACTGTCTGTTCACCGTTCTAAATTAAAATAGTCAAATTATATGATTATTAACTGTCAAATAATAATTACTGTTTGGAGAATGTCAACTTTGATGCGGTCATCTCACATCCATTTGCTATTCAATTCGCTCCACAGGCAGCGGTTGTAGCCTACTGTAGAACTAGTATATGGCCAATACTTTATATTGATTTTGGGACATTTACATAATATACAGAATCTCATGTCAGAAACATTTAAACAATCTAGTTCTATTAGAAACATCTTTTAATTCCTTTTTTTATTTTAAGGACAGGAATTCAGTAGTACAAGGACATGCAGGAACAAGTTTTGGCTACACTAACAAATAGAGCTATTGGGATTATATTTGCATGCATTTGATTAGTTAATGTGGTGCTGTGCTTTGTTTGTCTAAATTTGCATTTATTTGTCTAGTCAATGTAGAGGCTACCGATGGGACACAGCTTTGGAAGTTAAGAGGTCTTGAGTCTCTGAATCACGCAAGAGATAGGTTTCAGTTAAACATGCAATCCCAGAGTCTCTGTAAATTATGAAACCATTAACATGCTAACAGATGCTACTGTTGCAGTCTGTCCTTTTGAAAGACAGCAGCCTGATCTCTAAAACTTCACCCCAGGTTCCGCTGTTAAACCTTGCAATCTCATCAGTAGCATACTTGTTCTCACCTGCACTTTGCAGAACTGGTGCTGTGAGTCACATAGTGATGTTCAACATGGTTATCTGAGAAAGATAACCCATACATGACAGTTAAGTATCTTCCCTAACTAAAACATAAAATGTTTCCTTTGAATAATAGCTGAGTAAGGCATGGAGACACAAAGACAACAAGAATGAATGAGATACATTTAATTTCAGTGGGAATGTTATATGTTATTGCCATGAAAAGGACTATGTATTTTTCAAAAAAGCTGAAAAGAATCCACAAATGACCATTAACATAAACACCCACCCACACACATACACCATTTTTGACTGAAAATAAAATGTCAGTGAAGAAAAACTAATTTAATAATTCCACTTTGTAATTTCCTCCCTGGAAATTGTGATCTGTTCTGCTCAACCTATGGCCCTGATATGGCTCTAAATTAGTAAAATGTCCATATGTCTCTAAAGAAGCAGAGGGTCAGGCTGCAAGGCATTACCGCAGTGGCCAATTGTGCAGCCATTTTGTGCCATGGCATTGACTATGAATCATAGTTCATCATACATTTATTGGTAGAGTATCAGCACATCCTAACAACAAGAAACCAGTTGCATGGCATATAAGATAACTTTTAGCCAATAACAAAATGCATAAACTGTATATTTGTGATCGTCTGTCGCCATCCAGTGTCAATGGACTCCACGTTGTCATTGTAGTAGTTTGTAGTTTTCAGTATTATGGTGTGTTATTCATTGTTTTGGTGTATATGACGCCGAAAAAATATGCGTGAAAAAGGCTAGGGCTACACATTTGAAATAGCATTTGATATAGGCCTATATCCGTCTGCTTATTCGGCATGTCATGACTATAAATCGAGGACACCTTGTCTTGTGGAAAATCATGTGGTTCCTTGTCACATGACGGCAAACAGGAACTGACACAATAAAACTATTTAGCAAATGAGTTCTACATAACCGAAAGCTTATTTTAGAGGTAAGGATTGAATTTAGCACTGTTTAGATTGTTTATCGACTGTTGCAAGTTAAAACATGACTTAAACGATCACGCGAATGTGACAGTTGACATAATGAACTGTTACAAGTTGTTGTCGAGAAAGACAGCCTGTTTGCATTCCTGGTAAGCTAACGCTACATGCCTGGACAGCAGTGTGTTTTGGTTCCTTTTCAGAGCCCTTTCTTTCCTGACATAAGTGTGCAGGAATATAAGAACGCAGAAAGGCCTTTCCTGGATCTTCCGCCATGGTGGATTTCCTAGCAGAGAACAACTTGTGCGGCCAAGCCGTTCTCAGGATTGTGTCTCGAGGAAACGCAATCATCGCGGAGCTCCTTCGATTGTCTGAGTTCATCCCTACAGTCTTTAGACTCAAGGACAAGAGCGATCAGCAAAAATATGGAGACATCATATGTGATTTCAGCTACTTTAAGGTGAGATGGGTCCCAAAAGAGTAGGCTACTAGTACATTTGTTTGAGAGTTTTTGCAATATTGATCATATCAATATCAGCCGCTGCGTGCAGGGCAAAATGTTTGGGTTGATAAAACAACTGGTTACCCTGGCACCTTAGAAAATACCCGAATAGCCTACTAATCACGTATTTGGGTTTTCTCTAGGCTATGTATAGCCATTAGTACTGCACGGTATAGCCAGAGAATGTATAATCAAAAAGAACTACCACTCTCGGGAAACTTCCGGGTTCTGAACTGATTGCAGTTCCACACTAGTTCCATACTGGTATGATGGCGCTAACGGTCGAGTGCAAAATGAATGGAGGTCTATGGAGCTATACCCCTCAAAATCCACTTTTCTCAGGATACAATTCTTTGTCTAGTAATTTGAATCTTGAATTCGAGAGGGGAGGCCCAAAACATACACACTACTGGGTTTTAGATTTTTTTTAAATCGCCTTTTGTTCTACAAAGCCTTTTAAAATGTCAATTACGTCATACACATTGTACGGCCAGAGATGCCATATTACGGCAAGCTCTGGTCACTTTCTTTTCTCTCTCGAGGCATCGACAACACAGTTGACAGGTTAAGCTCCCCCTGTCAATACACACTCTAGAAAGAGTTTTGGCTTGCTAATGTTGTTTCTAATGTTGCAAATGCTCTGACATTATGATTCCACTTCGGATGCCATCAAGCGGGATCTCTGGTCGTAGTCAGTCCATCACTAACCAATCAGCATTCATTAGCAGAATGCTAGCGTGTTATTGGCAACAACGACTCACCCTGTAAGAAATCGAAAGGGCATAAGTACTCGTTCATCCAATTTTCGATCTATAATCCATGTTGAACATGCAAAAACTACAATAAAATCTGAGATTCCTCAACGACAATCAGGTGAAAGAGACAAATTTAGCAGTTTAGCGCCATAGACTCCCATTCATTCTGCACTCGACCGCGATCACTCCCAGTGGAACTGCAACAAAATTTGGTACAATGGGGCTTAATGGGGAGTGGCATGGCCCCCATTTAAACAGGCTCTGGTATAGCCTACCGGTACTGGTACCGTACCGCGGTACTGGCTTTTTAGAAACGTTAAGATACTGGCATAAAAAACTCCCCGGTACTTTTATTTGTGAAACAGGCAGTCTAACCACAGCGATAAAAGCTGTAGCTAGTGTCTTCAAGAAAAGCGGACCTGGGTTTGATGTCACGCCCGCTCTGCTACATGCGGCCGGTGTTCTGATAATTCAGTTCCCCGAAACATGACGTTTTCTCCTGGTGAAACTCACTCCTCAGGTATATGGGCCACCCGCGTCAACGAATAGCTAGCTTTTCTTTGGAGTAGTTAGTATCCTAGTGGTTGCGCTTGGAAGTCGAGAGGTGGCAGGTTTGACTCCCCGTGGGAGTGAACATTGGCCAGATACCTCTGACGGAGTTTGCAAGACCTAGGTTGAGCTGTATGTGATTAATACCATCGCGTGTGTTAGCTTAGTACTTTCCATCAGCATTAGGTACATTTTTTGTTGCTTGTTAGTTCATTTGCAATCAAATACAGGCTTTCTAAGAATGTCCCCCGATTGCTCATTGGATAGTCAGATGTAGCCTACACTAATTCTCATGTTGCCGTTTTCAGTGTCTGAAACACATCTAATGTAGCCTGACGTTGTCATACTCATAATTTTAGTCAGAATATGAGTCTGAAACTGCTCCATTGGGCTGTGATTATGGGGCGTGTTTCAACCCAACCCTGGAAAAAATGCCTCTTTGCTCAATTGGATAGACCTACAACCAATCAGATCTTCTTCGCGACCATCGAGGCCAGCTGATAAATTAACCTTTTACAGAATCCCGTAAAAAGGCCAGCAAACACATCTTCGCGATGACAAATGACTTGATCGCGTTTCTGTGACGTGGTTGATTTACGTTACTGTTGATCATCTGTCCATCATCATATGAAGCCCGCCCTGACAATTTGATTGGTACAAACAGCTCTGGTTCAGGCATAATTGCGCCCCCAACGGCGCAATGCTAGACCGAACTTCCGACCTCAAATGTTGTGGGCGGGGCTAAATTCGTCCGGCACCGAGGGTACATCTAATGCGTAATTTACAATACTAATGCCTAGCTCTTCAGGAGCATTCTCTTGTTCGGATGGACGTTAGTTTGTTATTAATATTATTGTGTGTGTGTGTCTTTTTTAATAACCTTACGTTTTGTTGCAGGCACAAATAAACTATAGCCTATTGCACTGTACGAAAAGCAGGCTAGTCGGTGTTATTTTGGCACCTCATCTCAGTTACACACCAAGATTTAGGCTACTCTAGAGAAGCGCACATAAAAAAGTAGTTTAATTCATTATTTTACTGTTATCATTATGTATAAGAAATGTAATCTTTACTGCAGTCTCTTACAATGAGAGCACAGGGGGAACAGGGGTTCATGGTTTCAACGACCTGGTCGAACCATAGTATTTATGCTTACATTTCTATATATGTATATGTAAAATTCCAATTGAAAATAAGACAATTTCAATTAAATCATTCGTATCATTTCATTATAGAGTACTGCGATACTACACTTGGTATCAGTATTAAAGTCAATTTCGGTGTAGTGTGCTTAGGGTCGTTGTCCTGTTGGAAGATGAACCTTTGCCCCAGTTGTGAGGTCCTGAGTGCTCTGGAGCAGATTTTCATCAAGGATGTCTGTATATTGCATTCATTTTTCGCTCTATCCTGACTGGTCTCCCAGTTCCTGCCGCTGAAAAACATCCCCACAGCATGATGCTGCCACCACGCTTCACTATAGGGATGGTATTGGCCGGGGGTTGAGCGGTCACGGTGCCTGGTTTTCTCCAGACATGACGCTTGACATTCAGGCCAAAGAGTTCAATCTTTGTTTCATCAGACCAGAGAATTTTCTTTCTCATGGTTTGAGAGTGCTTCAGATGCCTTTTATGGCAAACTCCAGGTGGACCGTCGTGACCTTTACTGAGCAATGCTGGGGCTCTGTCAGAGTGACCATCGGGTTTTCTCCCCTGATCGCTCAATTTAGCATGGCAAACTCTAGGAAGAGTCTTGCTGGTTTCAAACTTCCTTTTATGGATGATGGAGGCCACTGTGCTCATTGGGACCTTCAATGCTGCAGAAATGTTTCTGTACCCTTCCCCAGATCTGTGCCTCGATACAATCCTGTCTCGGAGGTCTACAGACAATTCCTTGGACTTCATGGCTTGGTTTGTGCTCTGACATGCACTGTCAACTATGGGACCTTATAGACAGGTGTGTGCCTTTCCAAATAATGTCCAATCAACTGAATGTACCACAGGTGGACTCCAATCAAGTTGTAAAAACAATCTAAAGGATGATCGGTGGAAACAGGATGCACCTGAGCTCAATTTTGTGTCATGGCAAAGGCTATCAATACTGATGTACATGAGATTTTTTTTGTATTTGCAAAATGTTCGAGTTATCATTATGGGGTATTTTTGTAATCCATTTTGTAGTACGGTTGTAACATAACAAAATGTGGAAGTGCTGTCAATACTTTCCGGATGCACTGTATCCGGATGCATTGTATGCCAAATGTGTGAATGTTGATGGCCATGCACTGTGAGTTTGGTAAATATAAATTAATTTGTCGATACATGGTTTAACCAAAGTCATAAAGGCAACGTGTTGAAGAGGTTTAGTAAACTGGATAATGACCCCACCTCTCCCATAGGGCCCTGAGTACTATGAGGGTAAGCTGGAGGCCAAACCAGAGCTTCAGGATCTGGATGAAGAATTCCGTGAGAACAACATCGAGATACTCTCAAGATTTTACCTGGCTTTTGAAAGCGTCCACAAGTACATTGTGGATCTAATCAGGTAAAAGAACACAACAATAGCTATGTTCTTTGTCATAAATTTGCATTTGCTGATCTACAGCGTATACCCTTTTGTTAATAAATGAAGACATTCATTCTAAAACAGCTATTCAAAAGTTGCAGTTGGGTGTGAACTTGCCGGTCCACCGAGGCCATGCTTTGCCTGGCCATGTTTTGATGCATCTTCTCAGAAATTAGCCCAGGGGTCGTATTCACAAAACATCTTATCGATTTAGAAGAAACTCTTTAAAATAATGGGCATGTCAGTCCTAATTGTAGGACTCCCAATTATATTCTGTAAGAGTATTTCACAAAGCGATTTTGCGTTAAAACTAGCTCCTAAATCTGTGAAAAGTCAGGGGTAGTCAAGAAGACTCCTAAATCAGTAAGACCAAATCAAGACAAACCTAAAATGTCTGTTGCTGGCAATCCACCTTGGAACGTAAACATTTTAGAAAAATGTCATGATGAGCTTTTCAAAATGTATCGTCAGGTATTATGATAGTAGTAGAGTTATCAGGGATGCAGTCAAATTACCCAGTAACACCGGAGATCAAGGTTGACAACGTAATAATACTTGGCCACAGGGAAAATGCAGCACAGACAGACTAGGTATATATCTCAGCCATCCGTCAGTAGAAGTAGAACACATAACATTGCTGCAAACAATATATTCTCTGCAGACCCCACATCGACAATTCATACAGTGGCCTTTATGCATATTCGCTATTTCTTTACGAGATGCACATGTAAGAGACTGACAATTAGCTAAAGGTTTTTTTTTACATATCGGAACATAATACCTCGCTCTACAATTTTTCTATGATGAAATCATTGACAGCAATCCATCCCCTATTAGCCAATCACTGTGGGCGTAGTAAGCTTGCTGACATCATTCATAGCAACAAGGTCAACCCCACCCTTTGTCTTACCTTAGGATTTCTCTGCATTCCTTATAGTGAAAGTTGGTCTCACCAGCTTTGTGAATATGTTTTAGGAGGACACTTGGCTGATAACCTTTAATGCCGTTTGGGAGAACTCTAAGATAAAATGTTTTGTGAATACAGCCCCAGGCCTACAAACTAGACTCTGACATTACTAACATTGTCATCTCTGTAGGTACTTGGACGATCTGCACGAAGGTGTTTACATCCAGCAGACCCTGGAAACTGTGCTGATGAATGAAGATGGGAAACAACTTCTGGTAAAACTATTGTGATTAGCACATTTTAGTTATGTACTTATCAGCGTCTGTATTTACTAATCTACTTGGAGTAATATCTTTGATCTATGATCACATCTCCACCCTATCCATTTAATCATGTGGTAGTGCAACAAAAAAATCTGCCTGTGCCACCTATCGCTTTGTCAAAGGAATTGACTGTCTGCTGTATCTCATCCTGTCTAGTGTGAGGCCCTGTATCTCTATGGAGTCATGTTGCTGGTCATTGACCAGAAGATTGAAGGTGAAGTCAGGGAGAGGATGCTGGTGTCGTATTATAGATACAGGTGAGAGACTGATGATCTTAATAGCCGTGTTTTCACATCGAATGAGTTGCGTTTAGCCATTATTTTGTCATGCATACCACCTAAATAGCTCTTTGTAGTGTTGGAACAAGTGTTTATTGGGTTTAGGTATTGTGCCTCTCAGTACCGGTTAACGTGTTCTATTTGATTTCCTCATTTCAGTGCTGCTCGTTCCTCTGCAGACTCCAACCTGGATGACATCTGTAAACTCTTGCGCAGCACAGGCTACTCTAGCCAGCCTGCGGCCAAGCGGCCAGCCAACTATCCCGAGGGCTACTTCCAAAGAGTCCCTATCAGCTCCACTTTTATCAGCATGGTGATTGGGAGGCTTCGCTCAGATGACATCTACAACCAGGCAAGACTGTGGATGTGCACATTATTCTGTCTACTCACTACACCAGGGGTCTGTCAAATGCGAAGCATTTCTTACATTTTGCAGAGTGAGACAGTATTGTAGTACCGCCTTAACGCATCACCTAAACATCTTTAGCATCTTACAGTTGAAACGGTAAATGTTAAATACAGTTAAAAAATCTCACTATAAGGATTATGAAAAGATTAAGGAAATGTTTTCCATGGGAATTTACAGTGCTCATTGTATGTTTGTATCCAATTAGGTTTCTGCATACCCGCTGCCTGAGCACCGTAGCACAGCACTGGCTAACCAGGCAGCCATGCTGTATGTCTGCCTGTACTTCACTCCCTCCATACTACACACTCAGCAGGCTAAGATGAGAGAGATAGTGGACAAGTACTTCCCTGATAACTGGGTGAGAGACAATCTGTGATACTGGATGAAAATCTGTGGAAATTATAATAACCCTAACCTTTGCAATTTGAACACTGGTTTCAGTCTACATTTCTGAATGAACCTGTGTGTATACTGTATGTATATATATATATATATTATGAAAAAAAACATATTTGATCCTCTGATGATTTTGTACGTTTGCCCACTGACAAAGAAATGATCAGTCTATCATTTTAATGGTAGGTTTATTTGGACAGTGAGAGACAGAATAACAACCCAAAAATCCAGAAAAAAGCATGTCAAAATTGTTATAAATTGATTTCCATTTTAATTTTGACCCTCTCTCAATCAGAAAGATTTCTGGATCCGAGGTGTCTTTTATACAGGTAACTAGCTGAGATTAGGAGCACACTCTTAAAGCGAGTGCTCCTAATTTCAGTTTTCAGTCCACAGAAGCAATCAATCAGGTTCCAAACTCTCCACCATGGCCAAGACCAAAGAGCTGCCCAAGGATGTCAGGGACAAGATCGTAGACCTACACAAGGCTGGAATGGGCTACAAGACCTTTACCAAGCAGCTTGGTGAGAAGGTAACAACAGTTGGTGTTACTATTCGCATATGGAAGAAACACAAAAGAACTGTCAATCTCCCTCGGTCTGGGGCTCCATGCAAGATCTCACCTCAAGGAGTAGCAATGATCATGAGAATGGTGAAGAATCAGCCCAGAACAACACGGGAGAATCTTGTAAATGATCTCAAGGCAGCTGGGACCATGGTCACCAAGAAAACTATTGGTAACACTACTCTGTGAAAGACTGAAGTTGAACATCTGAATGATTCAGAGGAGAACTGGGTGAAAGTGTTGTGGTCAGATGAGACCAAAATCGAGCTCTTTGGAATCAACTCAACTCACCGTGTTTGAAGGAGGAGGAATACTGCCTATGACCCCAAGAACACCATCCCCACTGTCAAACATGGAGATGGAAACATTATGCTTTGGGGGTGTTTTTCTGGGGACAGGACAACTTCACTGCATCAAAGGGATGATGGACGGGGCCATGTACCGTCAAATCTTGGATGAGAACCTCCTTCCCTCAGCCAGGGCATTGGAAATGGGTCGTGGATGGGTATTTCAGCATGACAATTTATTTGTTGTTGTTGTTATTCTGTCTCTCACTGTTCAAATAAACCTACCATTAAAATTATAGACTCGGATCATTTATTTAGACCTATCATTTATTTGTCAGTGGGCAAACGTACAAAGTCAGCAGGGGATCAAATACCTTTTTCCCTCACTGTATGTGTGTATTTTTTTGTGTGTGTCAACCTTTGCTCCCTTTGTTGACATGGTTTGCTCCAGGTCATTAGCATCTACATGGGAATCACAGTGAATTTGGTAGAAGCATGGGAACCTTACAAAGCTGCCAAGACTGCCCTCAACTACACCCTGGAGTCAGCCAACATTAGAGAGCAGGTATAATGACAGATGTAGTACTTGTAGTACTGTACTGTGGTACTAGTGTGACGGCCTCCTCAGACATATTTGACATCTAGGGGCTATAAATACATTTGTCCAGGCTTCCGGTAATGAACATTTGCAATTTTCGTAAGACATCTTTAGTGCACAAGGTACACAACAGTTGCGACTTGTGACAAAAAACACACAAACGCCCCCCCAAAACACCTCAACGCCCGTCTTTTAAAAGGTTTGCTTCCAGCGCCCCCTGATGTACACTGAACTCCCCCTTGTGGCCGGTTCCACCCTCGTTAAGGAACGCTGCTGTTCAGTTCAATATTATGTATTTTAATAAAATGTTTGGTTAAGTATTTATATATTTAGTAATTTTATCTAAAATGTATAACTTTTTAAAAGCTTTTTTAAAATTAAATGTCACTGAGGAGGATGAGCCTCCTCTTCCTCCCCTGATGAGCCTCCACTGGTACACAAGTACAAGGCTGTAATGAATCTAATATGTGAACTGAGATGTCCCAGTTTGCAGTCTATGAGTTAACCAGAGGTTTAGCTGAACTGAACTCTCCACTGGACAGGCATGTCGCTATGCTGCCAGCCTGGAAGGTCTGAAGATCCAGATGCAGCAGCTGCTGAAGGAGGGATTCCTGAGAGAGGAGATCGTCCTGGACAACATCCCCAAACTCCTCAACTGCCTGAGGGATTGCAACGTCGCCATCCGCTGGCTCATGCTCCACACTGCAGAGTCTGGTGAGGTTTTCCAACAGAAAGATCTCCCTTCTCTTTCCCCACTAAGAATGTGTCCCTGATTCTTACATAAGCACATTAGGACCGTCACTTAAAGGAGTCATTGACTGTTTTTTGGGGGTATGTCATACTGTTCCTTAAGGTCTCCAAATAGGGTATGTAACATTGGTTGGGCTGAAAATGGCCCGGGTGCTGTTCTATTCCCCGTGTTGCTTCCTGTGAAATTGTCCTGTGAAAAAATACTAGGTTTTCTCCTTTTATGGTATGCTCATGAATATATAGATGTGCTGCGCGCTGATTGGTTTTCAATGAGTGAAGCTGCGGAGCAAAAATGCAACACGGCCAACAGCACTCACTGAAACATCGAAGGTGGAGACTTGAAATAAAAACGTGCAACGCACGTGTCTACACAACACAGTTTTCAACAGATTGACTAGATATCATTTGAAATTATCAGTTTGTTGTTTCCACTTATGTTGTCGAAGCAAACGGGTGTCGACTTAGGTGGGTAACGTTACGGCACGTTACAGCAACCAAACTATATTGTGATTCAACTTCAGTTAGCTAGATATCTTGCTGAAAAAATAACCTGACAAACATGCATCGTGAATTGTAGATTTACATGACAACACAAGTAATTTATTCGAATGAAAGTCAGGAACATGAAATAACGCGTTAGCCCCATTGCCAATAAACTAGGCTAAATCATCAGACATTCTAGCTATGCTCTTGTGCTAGCAAGCTAAACTAGTTTACATGTCTACAGTCTAGGTTTTTTTGCTATCTAGCTGTTCTTGCATTCCTTGCAAATCAGCTTTAATAAAAAGCAGATGAGCTATGGCAAGCCACTTTAACATTTATTCCTAAAAACGTACTAGTCACTATTTTGAAGTTACTAGTGCTTATTCTTTAGTTACTAGTAACTATTGGATTAGTTACTAGTATCTATTAGTTTTACTAGTAACTATTCATTAGATAGTAGTAACTATTCTTTAGTTACTAGTAACTAATCCAATAGTTACTAGTAACTAAAGAATAAGTACTAGTAACTTCAAAATAGTGACTAGTACGTTTTTAGGAATAAATGTTAAAACAGCTTGCCATACTAATAGAAGCAGTGACGTGCGGTGAGATTCGTGTCTGGGGAGGCACGTACTGACTCTTTCAAAATCAGATTTACAAATATATGAATTCAACAGAGCAGCTGCTTGTGCATTGACTAATGGTTATGTTTCATATCCCATATCATATCATTCTTTACAGACACATATTTGGCCAAAGAAAAGCGTAACATTTATAGAGGCTCAGCGAGCGCATTTGCTCTGCAACCTCTGTGTTCTAAATTTGCCATCACAATTCCACAATTCATACTCATTCAATATAAATGTAAGTATATATACAGTCCATAACAAAAAGACACATTTTGTTTTATTCTTTAAAATAACATATTTTTTTCTTATCTGGTTTTATATAGTTATGTTATCTTCTTTCCCGTCGTTTGAAGCAAATCTTTTTGCCCCGGGCATCGGCATTGATTGAAAGTCCAGTTTTGAGAAATATATATGCAAGATATATGCAAGATTATAGAAGTGCAAGATTATATATATATAATCTTATAATCAATCAGTTCACTGTATGTCCATTTTACCCACCGAACTGTTGTTATTCAACAATGATAAGGTAAAATCGGTTTTGCAATCAATGACCCCTGTAATTTAATGGGAAGATCTGTATAGTGGTAGAATAAGTGTAAATAATATAGTGAGATCCCTACCGGAATTAAAATATAGGGGTTACTTTTACTTCAAGAGGGGTGCTTGTGCTGAAGCAATATGTAACATGCTTTGGTGAAAAGGGGCTGTTGTCAGCCAAAGTAATTTTTTAGTGTATTACAGATTGTGAAAGTGCAGATTGAAAGCATCAAATTATGTGTCATACATTGAAATCTGTAAAAAAAAGTTGAAGATGCACGTATCTTAATGTTGGTAAACCTGGAATGCTCTTGCAGAGAAATCGCCCTTTAAAGATTCTAGACCTTTTCACGCCTTCAGACAGGGTTACTTGAACTATAGATAGTGTATATAGTGCCCTTGGGAAAATTGGTGGTACACACACAGATTCCTGAAATTATAGTTGGGGCACAGTGCCTGCAATGATGTCAGTGACACACATAGACTTCTGGAACTATAGATAGGGCAGAGTGCCCGCGATGACGTCGGTGACACACACAGATTTCTGGAATTATAAAGAAATAGATAGGTAGTGCAGTGCCTCTGATGCAGCTGGTGATGATTTCTCAGATCACACTTTAAATTCTGTCATCTCTGAATTACTTGATTTGCTCCTTTGACATCAGTAAACAGATTAATTTATGTAACCAAATTCACTGATCTATACTGAAATTGTAACCACTTTATATTGTCGTTCTTTAAAAGCAGTCGATTCAATGTTACGCCAGCAGTCAGCACTATGGCCACAGGGGCGGAGACAGACGTAGTAAACATTCGGGGCTTATCCCCAACCTAGGACCTTGTCAACCTTTGATGTGATCTTCGATATGAACTTCCACAGGTAATGCGTGCACGCATAGTGTACAAGCATAAATTTGAGTGCAAAAAATAATAATTGAGGTTTAAGTAGTATAAACATTACATTGGACTCTATTTGCTGAAAATTAAAACTGTCAAAAAGCACAAAATAACACTTTAGGCTCCTAGCGGAAAATACGGAATGCCGACAGCCCCTTTTCACCAGAGCGTGTCACATATTTAGGGGGTTACTATGGTATTTAAAGTATTATGAAAGCAGAACTCTCCATCGTGAAATTATCTGACATTTAGGTTTTTGTTTTTTCTTCCTTCTTCTTCATGTAGCCTATGACCTGAACAACAAGCGCATGCGCCAGATCAAAGACCAGGTGATCAACGATTCCAAGTACAACCCCAAGATCCTCTTCCAGCTTCTGCTGGACACAGCCCAGTTTGAGTTCACCCTGAAAGAGGTCTGTCTCATGAACGCGCGTATGACATACCTGTGCATTTACAGTATTGTGCAAAAGTAATATTTAACCAGTATATATTTAACATGTGTGTATATATGGGTTCAATATATAGGAATTTAATTTAAATGTGTTATGTTGGGGGGGGTCCATGTATATGTGTGCACACACACACACACACATACAGCCACAAACTAGACTTTGAAAGTGGTTGTTGGTCCACATTGAAACATCTGACCATTTGCTGCTGTGTCCCCTAGATGTTCAAACAGATGCTGACTGAGAAGCAGATCAAGTGGGAAAGCTACAAGACTGAAGGTTCTGAGAGGATGACAGAGCTGGCAGAGGTTTTCTCTGGAGTGAAGCCCCTTACCCGGGTAGAGAAAAATGGTAAGTCCCATTCACGTCGCAATTTCAACGAAAAACCAAGTATTCCGCATTGAGCTACACCACATTGAGCTACATTGAGTGCCATTATAGGTTGTGTAGATATAAAGTTAAAGATGCTATGCACACTATTACTTTAAAACCAAGGTACAAAAATATAAATTATTTGACGGCTATATAGTAAGATACATTATCTTACAACAAACAGTTGTAAAACATACAACTGTATGTAATGTATTTTACAACATACAGTTGTAAGATACATTATTACGAAGGACATTATTATTAAGGACAATAAACAATGTAGATGGTCACTACTACTCAGTTTATTAACAATTTCATTCAGTCAATGCAAATACCGTATTTTTCGGAAATAAAGCCGCGGCTTGTATCTCGATTTTACAGTTTTCTTGTGGTTGGATCTTTGTCCCAAGATCTCTACAGACCGTGCAGTTAATTTAATGCTCAACACTTGAACGGGGGCTTATTACTTGAGAGAGGAATTATTTCTCCTGTGTCAGTTACACTGTCAGGGCTTGGAAATACAGTGACTTGCAAATGGCTAGTAGCATTACATAACATTTCTGAATTATTTCAGTAAATCAAACACCTGCAAGACCCAGTGAAATGTTATATACCTAACGCTAGCATCACTAATGACATTGGCTAATTCAACTTCGGTAGTGTAACCAAGCTCTTTGTAGGTTTGTTTTAGATATAATTGTATATGGTCGTGTGGACAATAAGACACGGACAAGTCCTGGTCCTCCTCGTTCTTCTCCGTCTCCGGCCTTTTCCTCATCCTCGCTGGGCGTCTTGCTGGCGGCGTACAGCACATAGATATATATAGAACACTAGATACGCCACGCCCCTCTCAGCCGCGGCACACGGAGTCGCCATATTGAGTGGGGCATCAGTCTGAGGTCTGTATGTACTCGACTGTCAGACAGCGATAATAATGCCGGTTCATTGTGCTGCTTTTGGGTGTGTACAACGTCGTTCAGTACACACCCGACGAGAGGGAATCACTTTCCACAGGTGAGATACATTTTACAATTTTTTTTAACATTTTTAAAAAATCTTCCTACCACTCAGAATCAAATATGGATCATCAACTATGATGTTTTTAGTGTCATTCACTGAGCCATCACGGCTCAAATTTGCTACATGTTTGTATGAATTTTCCATATGGTGTAATGCACTAGGCAGCAGGTTGACCTCTCCAAGATGGCCGCCGCGTGTGCCGTCAGCCGACTGGAGCTCAACATTGACGTGACGTATCTAGTGTTCTATATATATCTATGGTACAGCATGTCCAGCATGAAGCGCTTGCTGTTGAGGATCTTGCTGCATTCGTCGTTCCCGTCGGCCTCCTTGATGCTCTGTTTTCATTGTCCTGCAGCCAGGGAGACAAAGAGGAAGTGAAATAGCTATGTCATCATTAGAACCCGTGCAGTTGCTCTTGAGAAAATACGCTCGGCTACACAGCCGGCTGTTCTCGAATCGATCTCACGGTACTTTGATGAATATGTCACAGTGACCTAGCCTCAACACCGTCTCAAGTCGAACAAGAAGTCTAACCAGAATTCACTGCTTCAAGTCAGTCAGCTGCAGCTGGCTGCGGCGCTGCTTCAAGTGAAACACACCTTGTGCTCTTGGTACCCATAATGCCCCAGCGGCAAGCTGAAAAGTTAAGGGCATTAGCTTAGTTACATAAGCATTGTTTGGAGTTCTATTGCTGTGTTTGTTCTGTTTTGATATGTGTAATGCTATGGTCTGTAGTTTAGATAATTTGAGTGTTCAACATCGTGAATGTTGTCTAGTTAGATGGCTATCCAAGCTGTCCAACGATAAAGTGCGTCTGGGGCAATGAACAGTTGTGAGCAATGTTCCGCTCAACGCTAGCCTGCGCTATGGTATCGCTGTTCCCGATGTAAAGTACGGCCTATATTCCAGTGTGGCCTGTACTCCGATTTACAAGCACAAAGCTCCCATTCTGGTGGGGTGCAGCTTATAGAAAATGTGGCTTATTTTCCGAAAAATACGGTACTGAAAATACAAGCACAGATAATATAGTAAGCAGTTGGGCAAGCATGCTCAGACTCCAACTATGATGTTCCTGAGCCTCCAACTATGGCTTGCGGTAGCCGAGCTTCTCCCATGGTCTGACAGTAGGAAATCAATCGTTTTTGGAGTTCACTGTCAGAGTTGAGTTAGGGTTGTGGTGGTCATTTGAATTTCCTTTCTTTTGACTTAACTTAACTTGCCACATCATCTTTTTTTAGTTTTTTTGAATCATAAGTTCTTGCTGTGTTCCATAGAGAACCTCCAGGCATGGTTCAGAGAAATATCAAAGCAGATAGAGTCTCTGAACTATGAAGACTCCACTGCTGCAGGGAGGAAGACGGTACAGCTCATCCAGGCCCTGGTCGAAGTAAGAACTATAGCTTTTTACACTCTCTACTTCTCTATGATGTGTTATAATACCATAGTACTATAATGTAATTTCCCTTACACTCAGGTCCAGGAGTTCCACCAGCTTGAGTCCAACCTGCAGGTGTGCCAGTTCCTGGCTGACACCAGGAAGTTCCTGCACCAGATGATTCGCACCATCAACATCAAGGAAGAGGTCCTGATCACCATGCAGATAGTAGGAGACCTTTCCTATGCCTGGCAGATCATAGACAGGTAGGGGTTGTACCAGACCTGGTTAACAAATTGTATGTAGACATTGTTGGTAAGCATCATAGTTTCTTATATACTAGTATAATAATTGGACCAATACGCTGTTCTTATTGGTCCAGAGACGTTCTCAAAAGTTAACAAATCCGTTTGTATACCTCCTGAGAGTTCGCAGAGGAAAACAAATGTTTTTTAAGGAACTAGCACTGAAACTCCACAGAGTTGTTGACATGTTGCCTTGGAGATGTAGTGACGTCACCAGTGCAAGTGCCGCTGATTACTCTGACAACATGGCATCTGCTCCAGATTCGCCGTGTTTGATTTGGGATCTTCCGACGTATTGTTGTAGTATATAAGAAACCAAATGTTTACTCTTCGACAGGTCAACGAATGCTATGTCGCCTTGATTTGTTAAAACGATTTGTTGACAAAGTCCTGCTTCTCTCTTTACCCTAGTGTCCAAGACATATGTCCTTTGGCCTAAGGTGTTCTGGTACCAAGTACACTTATGAACACCCTTATGCTCGAACATGGTGTTTGTTATGGCCAATCCATGACTAGCACAGAAGTCCAGTGGCTAAGCAACATTCAGGTTCAGATCCTGCAGGCCGTTCCTCCCAGTCACCCCCCTCCAGCTTTCTCCAATATTGCCCACATGAGCATTGAAGTCTACCAGCATAATTATAGTCCCCAGGTGGAACCCCTTCTAGGACGCCACCCAGAAACTCCAAGGCGGCCGAGTACTCTGACCTGTGGTTCAGGGCATAAGCAGACGACAGTCAGAATTTTCCCCCCAGCATCTTGCAGCCGCATAGATGCAACCTTCCCTGGGGAGAACTCTAACATAGTGGCGTTCAGCCAGGGGCTTGTGAGTATTCTCACACCCTCCCTGCACCTTTCTCCCTGTGCAACTCCGGAAAAGAATAGTCCAGCCCTCTCTAGTACCCTAGGGCTATAAGTAGAGTTGAGCCCACTATATCAGGTAAGTACCGCTCCACCTCCCACACCAGCTCTGGCTCGTTCCCAGCCAGGGTGGTGACATTCCACATCCTTAGGGACCAGTCTGCAGTGTCGGGGGTTAGCATGCCCAGGTCCTCGCCTTTGCCTGCCAACTGACTTGCAAAGCACCCAACCCCAATGCCTGTCCCTGCGGATGGTGGGCCCACAGGGCGGTGGCTTTCGTGTAGCTCTTTTGGTTTGTACCAGGCCGAGCCTCGGCAACTAGATGCTCGCCGGTGAGCTTCCCTCACTGGGTCTGGTTCCAGGAGGTTGCCCCGGTTTCCCTTTTCTGGGTGAGGGGCTGCAGCTGTCTATTTTCCGTTTCATATGGGGTCTTGTGAACCACTCTTAGTCTGGGTTTGTTCTGTTTGGACTGTTATTGTCACCGTAATTGTTTGAGATGTTATTCTTTTGCTACCCACAGCTTCACATCCATCATGCAGGAGAGCATTCGAGTGAACCCCTCCATGGTGACTAAGCTGAGAGACACATTTCTAAAGGTAAAATTCTCATTTATTGTACACATATAAATGAAAAACAATAACATGAATCATTAGAGGATAGGGTGCCATCAAATGTATTAGCAGATACATTGGTTGTGGGATAAACAAGATAACAGAATATACTAAAACCTGCACTGGTGTCAACATTTCTTTAACTTGAACAGTTGGCATCTGCCTTGGACCTGCCCCTGCTGCGTATCAACCAGGCCAACAGCCCTGATCTCCTCAGTGTCTCCCAATTCTACTCTGGGGAGCTTGTGGCCTACGTCAGAAAGGTAGTGTGTCCGTGTGTAGTCCTAAACTGGTATGAATGAATGTTAAAAGGAAGTGACATAAAAATAAGCTTTCAGGCACTAAAAAATGATTTGATCTCTTAGACTCTAGTTGAATGACCAGGAGTCATATGAATGACCAGTCGAAGCATCTATGAATATGGTTTCAAACCTGTTACTTAATATTACATGTGGCAAATCTGGTCAATCAGATTTGAGTCATAAATAGGTATCCAATTACAAAAGATAGACTCAATCCAAATGATTTACCTTGTTGAGTCAGGATAAATACAAACATAATGTATTCAGTCACTCCCCTCCGGCAGAAGGCTGCGGTCCATCAGGACCAACACCTCTCGACACAAAAACAGTTTCTTCCCTTCTGCTGTTGGCCTCTTCAACAAGGCCAAGGGTTCACACTGACTTATTGACTTTACTTTAATGACTCTAATATTCTGCACTACATCACTGCATCTTGTACATTTGTATTTTTTGTCATATTTGTATTTTTTGTATTTTTATATTGTAAATTAGGCAACTTATATTTTATTGTATATTTTATTTTAAATATAATTCCACTTTAGTATAGATAGTATAGTTATATAGTATAGATATTTAGTATAGACAGTCCACATATTCAAATTTAAGGATACTATATGTTTATTGTATGCACCTTCCTGCCAAAGCAAATTCCTTGACTGTGCAAACTTTCATGGCCAATAAATCCCTTTCTGATTCTGATTCTGATTCTGATAAATGTTTCCTTAACTTGTCTCCCATCAGGTGCTGCAGATCATCCCAGAGAGCATGTTCACCTCCCTGGCCAAGATTATTAAACTGCAGATTCATGATATCATGGAGGTTCCTACTCGTCTGGACAAGGACAAGCTAAAGGACTATTCTCAACTAGGAGCTCGCTATGAGGTAGGCTTTCATCTGTCAAGTGTCTCTGAGTAGGTATGCTAATTAAGGGTCTGATGTGCCCTGCAAATGGAATATTCTGGAATATTCATAGGATGCCACATGTAATCTAGATTTGGTGTGTAGCACAGACAATATAATGGTGGTGACAGTGGACTGTGAATTATAGTAGGACACACATTTAAGAACTCTGAGGCAAAACCATCAAAGCCATCTCTCTGAATGTTCCATATCATTTTTTTGTAAAAAGGTGGCCAAGCTTACCCACGCCATCTCAATATTTACAGAAGGGATTCTGATGATGAAGACCACACTGGTTGGGATTATCAAGGTAAACTAATACCGTCCAGTGCTCCGTTACTAAACCTTACATGTGATCATGATACTGATACGTGGTGTTGTGGTTTTAGGTGGATCCCAAACAGCTCCTAGAAGATGGCATCAGGAAAGAGCTGGTGAGGAGAGTGGCCTACGCTCTGCACAAAGGTCTCATTTTCAACCCTAAAGCCAAGGTAAGAGATATGCAACCCATCAGGACAAATTCAGAATACATTAATATATACAGTATACAATACTGTGGAATACTTTTCTATCATAATCATTCGATTATGAAAGCAGCATTTTTTTTAAATGATGTCCACTGAAGAAATGCTTGAGAAAGAAAGGATTAAAAAATAATAATCACATGAACCTACCGGTTTTATCCTAGTCTATGGATACAATCAGTATTATTGTCACTAAACACATTAGCAGAATTATTATGTTGGGAACTCTATGGGACTGAACCTTAATTGCAGTCCAGTGAGCTGATGCCCAAGCTGAAGGAAATGGCTGCCACCATGGATGGCTTCTACCGCTCCTTTGAGTACATTCAGGATTATGTCAGTATCTACGGGCTGAAGATCTGGCAGGAGGAGGTATCTCGTATCATTAACTACAATGTGGAGCAGGAGTGCAACAGCTTCCTCCGAGCCAAGGTAGGTTTCCTGCTACACATACAGAAACCATTTATTTCTCTGCATTTGGTATATATATATCATGTTTTGGGGTTGGATGAAAAAAAATGAAATCTGTGCGTTAAATAGTAATAGGGAAATTGTGGTGGCGGCTGAATTACATAAAATTAAGACACAATTTTTCAACTCGGATGCGTATACATTTGTGATTTCATTGGATTTCCATAGGTTTTTAGGTTGAGAGAGGATAAAAAATGTTGCAGAAAGTGCCTTGGTCTGTAGTTTACTCAACGTGAATGTGTGTTTGTTCAGATCCAGGACTGGCAGAGCGTGTACCAGTCAACTCACATCCCCATCCCCAAGTTCCCCTCTGTTGACGAGTCAGCCACTTTTATAGGTCGGCTCTGCCGGGAGATCCTGCGAATCACTGATCCCAGGTAGGGTCCTGTTCACAGTAAAAATATACAGTATATATATATAGTCATGTGAAAAATAGGTTTTCATGGGGTGTCCTTGGTCCATTTTCCTTTTTAATATATGGACGTTTGATCTTCATTTTAACAATTTCGAGAGATGAAGGTAATCTCTGTAATAATGCCAGACATTTCTGTGTGTCTGTGTATCTTTTTGAATGGGATTTTAGGGCAGCGAGTTTCCCATGTTTATCTTGAGAACCGGGCCTTCTGTAAAGTTCATATTTTGCAGGTGGCCTTTTGATGATCCGATGGTGTGCAGTGCTGCGTTTGACATTGTTTGGATAAGCATTTCGACATTTCCCATAAATGGTTTGCGGACAGTTTTGTGATCTATTTTTTACAGCCATGTTGAGCTCGTACTATACTCTACACTTAGCGCTTGTAGTAGTATGGAAAATGGGTACATTTAGTTTCATTATTTAGAAGCAAATGAGCTTTTATGGATATGGCAGGTCAATTTAGAGCAAATGGCTTTTACGGATATGGCCAGGTTAGCAGTTCTGACTGCTGGCATAACATTGAACCAGCTTCTTTCAAAAGGTTGCCTTTTATGGATGAAATGCTGGCTAGCTAACAGAACAACAAAATAAAGGGATACTTTCTGTATAGATCAGTGAATTGTGTAACATAATTCATGTGTTAACTGATGTCAGTCGGTGATGAAGGAACCAACACCTCCCGGATTTGAGTCTCTGCAGGTTGGGATGTCTGAAGGACAGCAATCCACAAACGGGCATACGACAGGAACAATGTTCGTACTAATTTAGTCTCTTCGGCCAGTCTTACGAATGCGATACAGAAAATACAAGACTATTTTACAGCATTGCATAGCACAACGGAAAAAATCTCAAACGTTCATGTAAACATAGCAAACACCGCTTAGGCAGAACTGTACATGCAAGCGCTGTATGGTGAATTAGACCTACAATATGACAACTAGCTCAACTACAGTATAGTGCATTAACTAAATGTCTAGATGTTTGTGGTGGTAAAACAATTTAACAGAGAACCAATATCACACATTTTGATCAAAATAAAATAAGCAATTGATAACACGGAAAACAACAGACAAATGTAGGCTACATAAGGCTACATGTTAGCCTGGTCCTAATCATACTCTCGTACATTTCATTTGTACAGAGTCTGGCCTCGCTCCATTGACGAGTTGACTTCCTTGTAGGCGTACTCTGTTGAAGTTTCAAACTATTGTATCTGCCTAGAGCCAACCAATCGATAGCGTTCGCCTTAGCCAATTCCTTCACCACTACTGTAACAGTATGGAACGCCGATTTAGTCAAAATTAAATAAATAAATAGATCTGTAAATAAATATCTAAATATATAAATATGGCTATGAAATAAAGCCTAAAATTAAAAAAGATGGCAATAAATATATAAATAATAAATGTATTTATTTCAAAATGACGTTTTTGTAAAGACAACATTTATTTATTTAATGGGACTTTTATTTCCTAATGCCACATTTATTAATTTTTTGAGACTTTTACACTCCACATTTATTTCCACATATATTACCACTCAACATTTATTACCACTCCACATTTATTACCCCTCCACATTTATTTCCGATCTCACATGCAAACGAGAGGGGCGTGGTTATCTTCAGACCAACGCATGCTGCACAAGATCATAATTTCCGTACATACATGGGATACTTTTTAAAGCAGAGGGATGCACCGTGTTTGACAGCTTGCGGACATCAGTCCCTGGTCCCGGGACAGCCTCTCCAATTTGTCTGGCCTTTCAAACTCATACTGGTGTGTACAGGCCTCCGTAACACCATCTGAGAGTTTTTTCTCCTGTGCAGGACATGCCATAAGTCAGGAGAGGTGTTGTATCTTGCCAGAGAAGGCATATATGGTAATTTTTCTGCAAAAGAACTACTAAAGTTTGAAGCTGGTTTAGTTAGCATACCAACTCAACATTTATTTAGTTGTTACTTGTTAATAGTATAACTGTAACTTATTGTAAAATTATTGTAGTTGTGACTTAGGTTTACGTAATTTATATTTCAGTAGGCTACTTTAAAATGTTAATATATTGTTATATTTAAATAATAATACATAAATACAAATATATATATAAAAGAGCCTTTCTTTTATGTCATTTTCAGTTTTTCAAGAATCAGAATAGTTTAGGAATCAGAATCGGTTCGGAATCGTAAAAATCCAAACGATACCCAACCCTACTAGGGAGGCGCCCAGGGGGCATCCTTACCAGGTGCCCAAACCACCTTAACTGGCTCCTTCCGATGCCAGGGAGCAGTGGTTCTACTCCGAGCTCCTCGAAAGTTGGGTAGAACCACTTTTCGAGAATCGGAATCGTTTAGGAACAGAATCGTTTTAAAAGCACCGGTTCAGAATCGTAAAAATCCAAACGATACCCAACCCTACTAGGGAGGCGCCCAGGGGGCATCCTTACCAGGTGCCCAAACCTCCTTAACTGGCCCCTTTCGATGCCAGCAGTGGAGCAGTGGTTCTACTCCGAGCTCCTCACGGAAGACTGACCTCCTCACCCTATCTCTAAGGAAGACGCCCGCCACCCTCCTGAGGAAACCAATTTTGACCGCTTGTACTCGTGACCACGTTCTTTCGGTCGAGACCCAACTTTCATGACCATAGGTGAGGGTAGGAACAAAAATTGACTGGTAGATCGCGGGCTTTGCCTTCTGGCTCAGCTCTCTTTTTGTGACAACGGTGCGATACAGTAAATGCAATACCACCCCGCTGCCCCGATTCTCCGGGCAAACTCTAGCTCCATTTTCCCCTCACTCGTGAACAAGACCCTGAGGTACTTGAACTCCTTCACTTTTACCCCTTTTCCACCAACGCATTTTGGGTGCTGGTTCGGAGCCAGTGCTTGATCTCGAACCAGTTCTTTCTCTTTTGACAGCCTAAGAACCGGCTCCGAACCAGGGAAAGTGGTTCTTAAGTAGCACCAAAACATAGCTGGGCTAAAGTAGGAACCAAATAAGAACCGCTTGTGTCAGGGGCGGGGTTACCATGACCAACAAGACAAAACAGAATCCTTTGACCGCCATTGCTGTAAGTTTTTAGCTAAACGGTACGTGTAAATCAGCATCTGAATTATTTGTCTTTTTAGAAATCCTACATACAGTACTACATACTGAGAGTGTGGCCGATAGTGGCAGAACTTGGTAGTAAACTTTGTTCTCAGTGCACGTCTAAGGGTTGTCTATTTTCAGAGTGACCTGCTACATTGACCAGATGAACACGTGGTACGACATAAAGACTCACCTGGAGGTGACCAACAACAGTCTCTTCTCAGAGATCCAGGACACCTTGGGAACCTTTGGCCTCAATGGCCTCGACAGACTCCTCTGCTTCATGATTGTGAAGGAACTACAGGTAAGATCAGAAATAGAGACAAAGGTGCAAAATGATTGGATTACAAAAGGTGTTGGGTGCTGTTTGCTGCCATCTTGAACAAGTCTCTCTTGCCAAATTGCAAGTCTTAGGTAGGCCCAATCTCCCCCCTAAACCCTGAACCCTCACAGACTTACCGTAATTTTCGGACTATAAGGCGCCCCTGAATATAAACCGTAGCAGCTAAATTGAATGATGTGTACATATATAAACCGCACTGGACTATTAGCCGCAGGTGTTTTAATGTTTAATTACCATATGTAAGAGTTTGTAACTCTACGGATATGCACACATAGTCTTAGTCATCGTTAATGCTTGCATGACCTGCGCATCCAGAAACAACTTTTCGCTCTACACATACTCTGGCGGAGTGGTGGCGTGTTGGGGGATTATGTCTCTATTGCTCCCTGCCTCATATGTTGTGTATGTATGTGTTGCATCGAGGAGGCAGTGCTTCCCTTAGATCATCCACTCCGCCAAAGTTAATCTACGTCTAATGTCCATGTCATGTAACAATAAATGCTCAAATCTATTACGTGATTGTCTTGACTGAAATAAGCGCAGCTAGTTCAGGCAGAGCAATCGGGCAGCGCGCGTCATCATTTATCAGGGACGTAAGGCGTCTTACTCCACCTTCCTTTCCTCCGCCCACTACACCCATATTAGCAGCACATATTCATTGGGCCGCGTCCGATAAGGCGTCTTTAAAAGACGCGCGGATACGCACACACTCACCCTGATTGTTGTATGATCAGTGCTGCTGCCACTGGCGTCTCTAACGTCTCACCATTGACTCATTGATGCCAAGGCTACGTGCAGCAGCTCTATTTCATCTTTTACAGCCAGATTGACTGCCTTTAACTTAAAAGCTGCATCATATGCATTTCTATGTTTGTTTTCCATAATGAAGGTTTGTGCATGAAAACTTCCTTTGCACAAACTGTCTTGCTCTCGTTCTGTCTCTCGTACCACTCTCGGTTCCACTTTTACTTTTGCGCGCTACCTGTCTCACTCTTTTCCGGCCTCCAGCTTTTCCTGCTGGAGCTCTCCGCTTAAAGGTGGGGGGCGCGGACCGGTCATAGAACCCATAGAGTTGGTGGACTGTAACCTGTAAAATTCATAGATTTAGGAGTTCCCCTAGTGGCCGTTAGCTGTAAAAGTCCATAGATTAGCCGCACCTTTATATAAGCCGCAGGGTCTAAAAATGGGGGGAAAAGGTTTGCTGCATTATCTGCAAAAGTCATGTTGTTGGATCAAATCTGATAAAAGCGTATTTGGGATTTATCATCAAAGGACAAACTACACACAGTTCTGGCTATATTAAACATCAGTGAGCTTTCTGTTTAAACATGTTAACTTTTATTTCTAACCATGTTGCACCTTCCATGCTTGTTTGTTTACCATTCTACTTCTTTGTTGTCTCAAACTGTAATTTGTTATGTTTATGGCATAAATATATATATTCTATACTTTCGCCATACGTAAACTAGCCGCGATACACATTTTTGCTATTTCTGCTTAAACCGAAGTTTAATGTAAATTATTAAATATAATTACAATACATCCTCCGACCAGCGGGGGCGGTAGCACCTGGATGAGAGGGACCTGAGTAGAGTGCAGCCTGAGGAGAGAGGTCTGCAGTTGAACCCTTCTCCAAAAATGCAGACTTACGAAAAGGGTGCATAAAGGGCTCAAAATGTCGGTGCACTTGACGATTTGACAATGGGACAGCCATAAGCCCTCACATACTTAGCGAGAACGTGCCTCAAAGTCCATAAGTCTGTGAACAAGACCTATCTGTATGTAAAAGAAAATCATAACTATTACAAATTGTCAGCTTGAAAAAATCATAACTTAAACTAATTGACAGCTCGACATGGCTTTTGTTATTTACAACAAATAAAGAGTTATCACACAGTATAGTATTTTGTAGTGTGTAATTAAAGTGTAATGTTTGCTCATTCCCAGACAATGGGCAAACATATAACCAATAACTCTACTCAAGTTATTGGCATAATAAGTTAATTGTATCAGATGGTTCACAGAACATTGAAGGGTACTGTATGGATAAAACAAATGTTCATTTATGTTATTTATTTCCCATCAGAATTTCCTGACAATGCTACAGAAAACCATCTTAAGAGACAAGGCAGTGGTTGACGTCTTTAAAGCCATGTTGAGTGCCGTCAACCCAGTTAAAGGCATTGTTGGTAGGTATCATAATAGTATAGTCAGAAGCATTGTAAATAATACCCTGATCCATCAAATGTAATAAATTAAGCTATTTACTCCATCCCAGCAAATGCTAGTAAAGTCTATGCTAGTGCTGTGGCCAAAACACAGAAGATCTGGGGCTCTTACCTGGAGGCCATCATGAAGGTTTGTCATACCTTTCTGATGTTCACGACAATCCTCACTACTTGGACACTGTAATATTGTGCTCTGTGAGATTGCAGCATGTAGAAATCAGGGATGAATGAATACATGTTTTTGTTGTACACAATCCAGGTGGGCCAGATGCAGATCCTCAGGCAGCAGATTGCCAATGAGCTGAATTACTCTTGCAAGTTTGATTCCAAACACCTTGCTGCAGCTCTGGAGAACCTCAACAAGTCAGTCTCCCTCTCAACACCCACCTTCCCTTTTCGAAATGATTGTGCAAACAGGAGAGGACAATGATGTTGTTTAGTAAATGTTCATGCATAGCCTGCAGTATGAAAACATTTTCCCCTACAATGTAGCAGGTTCATTATTAAAGGGGTCATTGACTGGGTTTTTTGAGTATTTAACACTGTTCCTTAAGGTCTCCGAATAGGGTATGTAACATTGTTTTGGCTGAAAATGGCCCGGGTGCTTTTCTATGCCCTCTTTTACATCCAGCATTTTTTTCCCGGGAAAAAACGCTAGCTTTTTCCCTTATATCATTGGTATTTAGATGAGCTGTGCGCTGATTGGTTGGTTTACAACGAGCGAAGCTGCGGAGCAAAGACGGCCAACAGCACTCACTGAAACAAGAAGGTGGCGACTTGAAATAAAAACGTACAAATAAATCTATTGTGTCTACACAACACTGTTTTCAACAGATTGACTAGATATAATTTGAAATGATTACGGTAGTTTCCACGTCTGTTGTCGAAGCAAACAGAATCGCCTTAGGTGGGTAACGTTAGCACTACAGTTTAGCATACAAACTATCGTGATTCAACACAGCTTCAGTTAGCTCTAGCTATCTTACTGAAAAATAGATCTGGACAAACATGCATCTGAATTGTAGATTTACATAACAACACGGGTTATTTATTTGAATGAAACATAGTCAGGAACATGAAATAACGTAAATCCAATTGCCAATAAACTAGGCTAAATCATAACACATTCATGCTCTTGCGTTAGCAAGCTAAACTGGTTTACATGCCTACCGTATAGGTGTTTTCGCTATCTAGCTGTTCTTACATTCCTTGCAAATCACCGATGAAAAACAGATGAGCTTGAGTCTAGTTAACATTGACTAGACGGGTATGGCTGATGTTTGTTTATACCGTAGCATAGAAGATCTCTGTGCAGTTGCGCGAACCATTTCACCAAGGACGGTTTTAAAAAACCTGGGAATATGTAAAGCAGGATTTGCTATGAAGCTGTTGCTGAAAAGAGGTGCGTTCCGACCTTAGTTATGTTCATCAGAACCGCAAACTGTAGTATGATTTTGTCAATAACAGTTATTAGCAATGCTAACGTATCCTGTATCTAGCACAGCCTTTCTCCAGTTATTTCGAATAGATAATCTAGACAGGCGTCAGCAAAAGGCTAGACTGCTTTCGTTTTCTGGCAATTTTTTTGGAAGCTTCCCTTCTAATGCCGACTACAGCTAGTCTAGCTAGTCATTTGCTAAGTAAGGTATGTTGATGTGTTTAGAAACGTAGCGTCGCTACCTCGGACTGGGCAAGAACACCAGTGAGTGGGCTGGTCTGCATGTACATTTTGGGGCGTGACAAAGACACAGACCAGAGCCAATTGAATGCGCGATACCCTCCCGACGTCCCGAGGGTGGATTTTTCCAAAAGCTACCGTTCTACAGCTAGATTTTTTCTTTTTGAGATTTGCATGGGAAATAAGTGTCAATGGACTTTGAGGTTCACTGTATGTTCATTTTACCCACCGAACTGTCGTTATTCAACTATGACAAGGTAAAAACGGTTTTGCAGTCAGTGACCCCTTTAATGTATTATGCATCTGTGTTTGTTAACTGGTATACATATCTATGCTTGTAGGTCTCTGCTGGCAGACATTGAGGCCCACTACCAGGACCCATCACTTCCTTACCCCAAGGAGGACAACACTCTCTTATACGAGATCACAGCATACCTGGAGGCTGCTGGCATACATAATCCACTCAACAAGGTGTGTACAGAAGGGAAGACAGCAATATAGTGATTTGGTCTCCATTTGAACAAAGACAACAATCGTAAGAGAATGCAAATGACTAACAAATATAATAGAGAATGTTCCAATTCATGTCTTGTAGATCTACATTACCACCAAGCGCCTGCCTTATTTTCCAATCGTGAACTTCCTCTTCATCATTGCTCAGCTGCCCAAACTGCAGTATAGCAAAAACCAAGGTGAGCCAATGTAACAAAGATGGTTTGATAAGTAAGCCAGTTGGAAGACTGAAGACCTTTCCAGAGCTAACTGTCATAGCACATCCTTTATACTCAGTTGAGACTGGGGCAAGAACAGCCACCATCTTATCACAAACTGGCATTGCGTTTAGTTTCTGCATTTTGTTATTTCTGTTTTGTACAGGGATGACATGCAGGAAAGCCACAGACCCTGTTGACTGGCCACCACTGGTGCTTGGTCTTCTCACCCTTCTCAAGCAGTTCCACTCCAGATACACTGAACAATTTTTAGCTCTTATTGGTCAATTCATTCGTTCCATAATGGAACAGTGCACCAGGTAAATATTATGTTGAATCAAAAGTTCTAAATGGTTTAATATTTTGGCCATCATAATTCAATTGTCTTGTTTTAGTTTTGGGGAATTTCTTATTATTTAATTTGTATTGCATATTTTTTAATTAAATAATTTTACATTGTATTAGTAGTGGTTAGAATTATTTAGATACTGTTGTACATTTTCTATACATTATTTATATTCTCGACATTTTATATTTAAAACTGTTACATGTTTACCGTGTATACCTTCCTGCCATAGTAAATTCCTTGTTTGTGCAAACTTCTGATTCTGAATGTTGCCATTGCAGTCAGAGAATCCCAGACATGCCATCTGATGTGGTTGGAGCATTGATGTTCCTAGAAGATTATGTTCGGTACACTAAACTTCCCCGCAAGGTAGGAATTGAATAACAACAACAAAACATAGTATTTCCTCAGTATTTTCTTTGTTAGGTGATATTGAAAATCATGCATTGTTTACTGATTGTTCTTTATGACCATAGGTGGCAGAAGCTCATGTGCCCAGTTTCATCTTTGACGAGTTCAGGACGGTTCTGTGAAAATCTGGATGAAGATCTTTTCAGTCTAATTTCTGTTGTTCATATTTCTTTTTACTTGAGGCCTCATTTGACCAACAATGTATCACTAATGCAATAATGATGAAGTTGTAAATTAGATTAACATTTTAAATAACCAACATTTTTGCCAACTTTGTGCTGGAAATGTGCCATTGTCTAATGAGATTATACATCTTTTAACAAATCATATGCTTTTTCTCAGTTGATTACACTAACACTGGAACACAGTTGCAGAGACACAATAACCACAACCTGAAGCTCATACCTTATCCTACACCAATTATATACAATTTTAGTTTTACATTCATTTTGCAGTTAATAAGTGCCACAATGATCTAGGCACTATATCTCCTTAAATGATTGAATTAAAGGAAATCTTATTAATCGCTAACGCTAAAATAATCTTTACATTTACATTACATTTATGCATTTAGCAGACGCTTTTATCCAAAGCGACTTCCAAAAGAGAGCTTTACAAAAGTGCACAGGTCACTGATCATAACAACGAGATAGGCCAGTGTTTCCCCTACCATTATATTGGGGGGCGCCCGGCCCCCCACCGCCCCCCTGGAAGGTCAAGTTCGTTTTTTTTATTTGTATTTTTTTATTCTTAAAAAAGAAAAAACGTATATAGTGCCAGATCACCAAAAAAGTCATTTAAGGTTACCTTTCCTATAAAACAGGTCTATAGCTTGCTCTTTTATTAATCTTACTAAATGGCCTTATGTTATGTATCTTATTTACACAACGGCCTGGCCTGATTAACACTAGTATCGTTAAGCTGTCTCAAAAATGGGATCAATATAAAAATGACGATCCCTTTCTGTAATTATGATACCCCCCCGAAAGGTTCACTGCACCCCCAGTCAAAGCAGGCTGCATCCAGCCCTGTTTGGTAAACAAAAAAAAGTGGGCCGGTCGTGGATCTGAAACTCCCGGGCTGAAAAGTGGCCCCACTCCGGCCCTGCTAATAGCTAATATAATAGTGGAAATATTTTCCACTGCCACGTCCTATTTATTTAAAGCAATAAGTGATCTACTTAAAGAGACCTTCCACCCAAAGTATGTTCTAAATGGCATAAATGATGCCAATTAATAATTGACGTAACAACTTGTTGTAAATAGTCAGTAGTCTAAAGACCAATTATTTGTTTATATTCGGATGCGCGCGCAGCATGGTGGCAGAAAACCGGGAAAAGATAGCCTTTATAACGGCTATAGAGAATTACACGGATTATACAAATAGTTTGATTTCAAAAGACCAAAAAGGTCGAGAAGAACAGCATTTGAGAGAGAAAGCGATTCGCCATTGATCTGTCACATCAGAATTTTGATTTGGGGCACGAAAGTCTTGAAATTTGATGTCCCCGCGGTAGACCGCATAGTCTTAGGCGGCAGCCATGTCTTCACGGCATGTCACAAAGTACATAATTTTACAGTGTTACAGTCAAATCTACACCAAAAAAGTCGAGCAGGGCAGCTTTCAAGAGATATGAGAATTCTGCTTTTTGCACCCAAAATACAAACGTGAGCCAAGTCAGCAATCGCTATCGAATCAACAGACGTGCAATTTACTCTAGCTAGCAGGGGAAGAATACAAACAACGAAAATCACCAGTTAACCTAATTTAAATGAGCAAGAACTATAGACTAATACAATAACAGGCTTAAATGAACTGACAACATAAGTTATCCGACTTACAGTTCTCGAGGACGCACACACAACTCAACTGCGGTGTGAAGCGCGTCTCCGACATGCACTAATGCACTCTTACAATCACTGCTAGATTGACTGATAGACGGCCTAAAACTTTGTACAGCCCTATTTCTGATACTGTGGTGGCAGAAATATAGCCGTGGCAAAAAAAGGAGGAAACACTGCTTTCTGGAAATTGTGGGCTGACCAAGCCCCCACCCTTACTCCTTGGCTTTTAGCAAAATCCTTGTGGACCTTGGTGTATTTGCATTTCCGATATGTTATGCAATGGTAAAAAGTTCTCCAAATCCTGAAACATTGATAGTATAGGCCATGAGTAACTACCACACCACAAATGGCCCACCATTGCCCATAGGTGCCGCTACAGGCCACGCCCCAATTGTCCATTTTCAAAGTGATGGTATTTCCACCCCATGAGTCAAAAATGACGGAAACTATACATGCCTTATTTATCATGGGAAACCATACAGGGGTGACCCATACAGTCCGCCATGTATGGTGAACATTTTGAAAACGTACACATATCTTGACCATGAACCATGACTCCAATTGACTTAAAATTTGGTGGTTAAAAAAAAATCTTATTTGATTGGAACACTCTTTTATACATTTATAGTTGGATTTGACATTTAACAGACATCCCAAAAATTAGGATATATTCTGAGACCCAAGACTCTGCCGAAACCAGAGATGTCCTTTATATGTATGTGCAATCAGAAATAGGCTACAATTCTACCGGCAGTTTTAAAAACGTCTACTTTCTCCTTTCTCTGACGAATTTGTCACCACATTTGCATTAGTCTCTATGGGGCTTGAGACAGACTGTCTCACTCTCGGGCTCCTCACTGATCCAAAATGAAGCTTAATATTGTGGCCTTGAGGGCAAAAGTGCCATTTAATTTTTTTACTGGTTTCGGACTCTGCTGTCACTCTGAATTTGCGCAACATTCCAATGCCTCACTCTGTCTACATACAAACCTATGTATAACTCAGAAACGGTTTGAAAAACTCATGAAGCATAATCAGTGATATTGAAAAAAGTATCGTATGCACTGCTGCAGCACGATCTGGTCCTTCAGTCTGGTCTGCGCCATTTAAAAACTCCAAAGACCGACCACACGAAAAACAAAATCTTGTTAATTGGTTCATATGTTTGCCACAAAACGGGCAAAACGTAATTCGCTTTATGTTCATTTGTTTTCTGAAATGTACATTTGTTTCGGGACTTGTAAAAGTGTTTCACGTAGGCCTAATGGTCATTTGTTTTCTGAAATGTAAATTTGTTTCGGGACTTGTAAATGTGTTGTGGTAATGTCATTTTGTTTTATGATTATTCAAAAAATGTTTTCCAAAATGTAAATTTGTCTCCAGCTTTGGAAAAGTGTTTCAGATTTTGTAATGTTGATTTGCACCTCTCGGCCACCGTAATTTGGTGCTAATTACATCTAGCTAGCTAACGTTAATTTTTCAGTTGGCTATTTTTTGGGGGCCCCTACGCACAGCCCGTAGTGCGCGTTATGGGAGCGGCGGCACGGATTCCATACCACCATTTCAAGATGTGCATTTGGGAATCACGATTTAATTGCTATAAATAAAAAGTGAAGTAGCCTATAACAATGAAATAATGAGAGTTTCACACCAGGCAGGGGAGTTCCAAACATCTTGGCACAACATGGCGTCAAGAGGGTCACAGAGGATCTCCTACCCTGTGACTCAGCAGCAGCGGATCTTTGAGGCAGACACCAGATCGTCATTGACCAGATCCTCAATATTTGGCATCAACCCGTTTGGAAATGCAGAAGAGCAAGCCCAAGTGGAGAGACACTTTGAAGAACAGTTTCCAGACATGACAGTTATTTACAATACATAAACACCCTTCCAGGATGCTATTATGCATCTGATCCATCTTACTTCAATGCAAACCTATGAAAATATAACTTCCTCTTTCCCAGAGACAAACAACTGCACACATACACACACACACACGAGAACACCCGTAACATCTGTTGTTGCCCTATTAAGTTTTGACATATACAGTTTGTATATAAAACAGGTGTACCAAGTTCAACGTCATGTTATCCTTTTGCATTTCTCAGTAATAAAATGTATTTGAAACCTGAAATGACCCTCTTCAGAAATGATATTCTTTATCAAGTTTAAGTGCATGGATGGTTGTTTGGATTTCAGAGTTCTTAAATGACTGTATTTTAACTAACACGTGTATCTGGATATATTTAAGATACAGCATTTCATGCAGAAAGAGAAGGTGCAGTTAGGTGTTTAAATGTATTTGACTTTGTGTGGTACTTGAATGTTGCATCACAAAGGAACTGAGAAAAGTACACCTTAAAGTGTGTGTGTGCTAGTTAGTTGTGCAACCACTCACTAACTGCAGCTAAGGCCATGTGGAGTGAAACCTATACACAAAGGGAGGTCTCCTGCAACAGGACCACTGGTCTAAGGAATAAAAAGGTCAATATCCTTGAGTGCCCCAACCTATATCCAATGACAGATGTGTGGCATGTCTTGAAGATTGTTCTTCATCAAAACTACCCATGCAACTTGACACAGCTTTTGTATTATTAATAGTGCAACTTATTTTGTACACTTAAAAGTAAGCAATACATTAGTAGACTATGGTGTGTAGATGAGTGGGGGAAATTTGAATGCATGAAACTATGTGTCAGTGACAGACTACAGGGAGGAGGTCAAGTGCCTGGCGGCATGCACAAGCTGTGTCTGAGCAGAGTGCACAGGATCATCAGTGCATAAGAACCTCACATGCTGCTATCCCCGCATTTCAGTTGCACATGCTCCTCTGCACATTTAAAATGGCCATGATGTATATATTTTTACAGTTGTTACATACGCATGTCTCCCTTGGGGGCCAGGCAGTGGCTATCTCCGCATCCCGGGTGCCCATCCTTCGCCTTCATTTGGCATCTACAATGCCACTTAGAATTACCTTTTGCACATTTCACTTGTAATATTAACTACTTACTAACCGAGAGTGAGGTCATGCCGGGAAATATCAAACGAGACTTGAACGTATCGACCGGCAAAGGCGAGGTTTGATATTTCCCGGCATGACCGAACGGTCGAGGTTAGTAAGTTGTTTATTATATGGCATTTTTAGCTCTTTTCATTTTGTAAATTGTAGGCTAATTGTAGCTAGCTAGGCTAGCTCTCAATTCTTCTCACGGTGTGTTTCAGGTGTTGTCTAGCAACCAATTACTTTTGATAGAAAGCGGAAAGTACGGTTCTGCTAAAATGGCTTTAATTCCAACACAAATAACGATTATTTTAGAAAGTTAACAATTTCTTCGTCGCTGTTGATGTCTTCAGTATCGTCTGGACTCAGTTGACTTCGATATCGCTAATTTTGAAGATGACGTCAGAGGAGGGCAATAACAATACTTATTGGACCGCTGGTCAATACGGGTTTGGCATGACTACCCATTAGCCAATCAGAAGGCTCGTACTGTCGTTGCCATATAATAAACATACTTAATGTAGGCTACTTAATTGGAAATACTATTTGCAATTCTGGTTAGATGCTAATTGCATTTTGTTGTACTGTATACTTGCACTGTTCAATGACAACGTTTAATCTAATCTTATAATATTAAAGAAGTTAAATGGAATGTTGAATCTATAAACACTAGGCTATCAGTTAGCTAACAATTTACAGTTAATACAATTGATTGCTGTGATCTTATAATATTATTAATACAAATGGAAAAACACGACTAGGTCTACAGCATTTTGGCATTAGTTTATTTAGCCTGTAGATATCAGTAGGCCCTACATGAAAAAGGGCGCAAATCCCAAGTCAATAAAGAGTAATTGGCACATTTATAAACGTGAATAGCCTTAAATGTCTGGAGTTAGATTCGATTTTACCTACTGGCCCTAATACGCCGTTGTAGGTTTGTGTGTAAAGAACGAGAAAACAAAATAACACGTCAAAATCCTGAGTTGATTCACAAACGTTTTTAGTATTCATGCGTGTTCCATGAAGGAATTAAACTCCCGCACACGGACCATCAACTGAGATTAACTGTCATCGTAGATTATTTTGAGGACTTTTATTTTGAAGTATATACTAGATTGGATTTTCATCATTGCATCCCGGTAGTTTTTGTGTCTCTGGATTGATAGAAGTTCATACAGAGATAATTACAAGCAAACTTCTAAAATATTTAGCTAATTACTGTATACTAACCAGTTCTTGCCTTTAATGTTTATAGTTGTTGTTCTTTGGCAGCTAGCAGTCAAAATAATGGTAATGCATAGCGTGACTAGCTAGGTTTACAAACATGTTAGAGCTAGCTAGGCTAACGAGAAACTAGCCAACGGCACGTAAAAGTTAGCGATTTGCTAACTAGAAAGTAAACTCGTGTTAACCACTTGCTTTGCTAGCTTGTTTGAAAGGGAAATTAGTCAATTTACATTTCTTACCTTGTTCTAACGATAGCTAACGATAGACGACGCTAGCTACTTAAATCTAGCTAGATTTAAGAATGTCACTGAGCGCTGTCCACTCGACGGTGTCCAGCCTAAAATCATGTCAGACAGATATCGGAACAGGAATGGACATTATTACAAATCTTGCACTTGACTTGGTTGAATCCCAGGGTAGGTAGCAAATACAACATACTTTATTGTTTGATACTACGACAGTAGTAGTAGGCTACAGAACTTTAGGTCTCTATATCTGGTTCTTTAAGCTTGTGTGTCGTTCTATAGAAGGTGCAGAAAATGCAGACTTAAAAAAACTGGAGGACATGATGTTGGACTGTGCCAGACTAGACAGAGAGATCAACTGCTTTGATGAAGTCGTTCACCATATAACAACCGAGGTCAGTAAAATTGCACCCTCTGCTAAGAAAGTCTTCTTATGTGCCAAGTGGGTATTAAATGTGATTTAAGATGTATTCCTAAAGACGAAAAAAAGTAGCCTGACTCTCGTACATTTCATTTGTACAGAGTCTGGCCGCGCTCCATTGACAAACGTTGACTTCCTTGACCATGAACCATGTGTTTTGGCTTGCTAATGTTGTTTCTAATGTTGCTAATGCTCTGACATTAGGTGCGTTCGACATGACCTCGCTTCATGCAGCGCTGCAGCCGGCTGCAGGCGGCTGACTTGAAACAGTGAATTCTGGTTAGACTTTTTGTCCGACTTGAGACGGCGCCGAGGCTAGGTCACTGTGACGTAGCCATCAAAGTACCGTGAGATCGATTCGAGAACTGCCGGCTGTGTAGCCGAGCGCATTTTCTCAAGAGCAACTGCACGGCTTCAAATGACGACACAGCTATTTCATGATTGGCCAGACTCACAAACGACAACTTTGACGATTGTTTTGTAATTATTCTGACGCATTCAGTTTCGCAAATGCTCAAATCCAGACCAAACAATTTGATTGAATAAAACATTTGTTGAAGAAATGGTTTTGGGCCACCTCTTCTACTAACGAAAAGACTAAGTTTAATGATAAATAAAGTAACGTAAGCAAACAGCGCTTGATCGGCCATGACTGACATAACGCAGCAAACCACGAGAAGCTGGAATGTCCAACTTCACAGAGCTGTTTTCAACTCCTCCCCGACTGCAAGCGGCTACTCTCGCCGGTCGTTTCATGCAGCCGCAGTCCATGTCGAACGCACCTATTATGATTCCACTTCGGATGCCATCAAGCGGGATCTCTGGTCGTAGTCAGTCCATCACTAACCAATCAGCATTCATTAGCAGAATGCTAGCGTGTTATGGGCAACAACGACTCACCCTGTAAGAAATCGAAAGGACATAAATAGTCGTTCATCCAATTTTCGATTTATAATCCATGTTGAACTTGCAAAAAGTACAATAAAATCTGAGATTTCTCAACGACAATCAGATGAAAGAGACAAATTTAGCCGTTTAGCTCCATAGACTCCCATTCATTCTGCACTCGACCGCGATCACTCCCAGTGGAACTGCAACAAATTTCGGTACAATAGGATTATTGGGGAGTGGCTAGGCTCTCCTTTAAACAGGCTCTGGTCTGGGCTTTCGGTACGCATTTCAGATCTTGGAAATAGATTTTCTATTGGGCCAACCAGCGAACAGAGGGAGTGGCTGAGAACGATAACGTTGATGTTGTGCGCTAGTTTGTGTTGTAGTTCCGTAATGGCGGCGGAGAAAGATGCGAGCGAAGCCATTCGGTCCGTTGTGGCAACACTGCCGAATATCCAGAAACTAAAGCCAGAGAAAGAACAAGTGTTCCTGAGTTTTCTTGGTGGCAATGATGTTGTGGCCCTTCTCCCCACAGGCTTTGGGAAAAGTTTGATTTTCCAGCTACGGCAGCTAGCTTTGTTATAGTAGTGGTGAAGGAGTGTGCTAGAATATAATATTAATATACGTATTCTTATTTCCATAATTTTTCATATTAAATCATACATCTGAACTGTTTATACCATGTTGAAGAGAAGAACTATGGCTTTCTAATTATACGTATGACTATTTAAGGCAAATCATCAATTGGCAAGCAGATTTCACGCAGCAATCTTTACAATAATCTCCTTTGTCTGCCATACTTCATCAGACAACTTAATTTTCAACCAATTTTATTACAAGACAGAGGAAAACGCAGGCATATGAAACATTCATAATTCTGTGGGCAATGTAGAAAAGTCGACAGATTTGAAATATATTATTTTGTTTAAAGGTTATGACTATTCTAGTGATGAGTGGAAAAAATGAACTCCCCCCCCCAAAAAAACTAGCTGGCACTTGCTAATTATACTCCTCTCCATAACTAAAAAGGTTTGACTTTCTTCCATAATCGACCAAATTGGACAAATTAGTTATAGATATTTATCTTAAAGGGTACATACTGTAGCTAGCTAATGTTTATTTAGCTATTTTGACAGAAATCTGCAAAAAACAAGGCTATGCAGAACTACTACGGTCAATAGCTGCCTGTCACGAACGCAGAAGCAGGATCATGTAATTTTGTTTGGAAAAACTTGCGTTACGCCTACAATGCTTCATAACTAAAAATACACAAATTTACTTTTAATTGACAATTTACTAGACGTTAAGAAACTTGTCTTTACTCAAAATATTGCTGCAGTTTTCAATATGCAGTGGTAGATCTAACACTGTAGGAACTCTCCCATGGTATCCTCTCTGACTCTGCTTACGCAAAAGATGGATGACAATGATGACGATACACTTTAACCAATTATATGTGCTTTTAACTTATGTTGTCATGAGTATCTGGCAGTTTTCATAAATAAAATTGGTGATTGGACGGCTAAGATATTAAGGCAGGAGCCATGGGAATTTAAGTTCCCATATTTGAATGGTCCAGCTGAAAAGGGTGAACATTTGTATTGTTGGTTAACACGATACACATCCCTAAAGGGAACACATCTAAACACTTTAGGTTCTGAGGGATATGAAGTGAGTTTGTTTTGCACCTCAGGCCAGAAACCAGCAGTACCCTGAAGCTTTGTTTGCCCTGAGTGACCGGGTGAGAGACCAGTATACTGAGGCTATGAGCAGGCTCTCTGATGCTGAGTTACAAAACCACGACAAGGTGATCAGCTTCAAGGAGAGCATTAGAAGTTCCATAAAACAAGGTAGGATGCAACAATATTTGAATGTACAACTTAATTAGTTAATTGCATGTAGAAGTAATTTGTCTTCTGTTGACTAAGACGTGTAATGTTGTTTAATTACCGCCAGTTTCGTTTTTTGAATTTTATCTACAACTTTAAGACATTCAATTCTTTCTTTAGCCAATTCAAACACAGCAGAGGACACGGAGGAGGAGCTTGACGAAGACATTGCTGTGACACAGAGTCAAGTGAACTTCATTTGTCCCCTCACTCAGGCCAGTTAATTTCTCCTACAGTACCTAATATACTGCACAGTTGTGCTGCCAAGTCACATTATGCTACCCTACTTTTACTTCATTTGGCTAGAGTAATGTTGTTTTTGTTGCAAAATTATGTTGCCATATGGTTATTGTCTAATATCACTGTTTAACAATGGCACCCAACTGCTTAGAGAGCCAGTGATCACAAACCACCCTTTCACATTCAGACTAACTGATGTCTACACCCTTTTGTGTGTAAATAAGCCATAGGACCACTGCCGGGCTCTGATGTGTAGTGCTGACTGTTGGTCTTTAAGTAAAGTTGAAGTAAATTTATGAGATCTGGTGATGAAAAACATATAACTGCTGATTAACTGGAAGGATATCCCCGCCCCCCTTCCCACATGTTACAAACCCCAACCCTATGCAGCTTCTCATAGTCTTGGTCAGATGCTGTGTATTGGTGCTTCTCTGAGACTAGATCTTTGTCTCCTGCAGGTGGAGATGAAGAACCCAGTGAAGAACAGGAAATGTTGCCATTACTACGACCAGGAAGCAGCTCTGAGCATGATCAAGAACAAACACGATAACAGGAAGAAATTTCGGTCAGTTGCCTTTCTTCCGTGCTGTAACATGTTTTATCAGAGTACAAACACTTCTCAATTTTTTAACAGATTGTGAAAGTGCAGATTGTAAGATTTCAAATTATGTGGCACACATTGAAATCTTAAAATAGTAGAAGTTGATATGTGTGTCTGAATGTTGGTAAACCTGGAAAGCTCTAGCCTAAATAATTGGCTTCAAAGATTGTAGACCTTTTCACGCCTTCAAAGAGGTGTGGTCGTTTTGTGTTATTCATTAGAAGTGTTGAGCGCCGGCCGCAGAGAAGGAAAGAAAAAGAAAACAATATTTGCACTCAATCCTAGATATGTGTTTTATCACCCAGTATTTTTGCACTGACTACATTGTACTGTACCTGGCCCGTTTATGCTTCAAGTTATGTGTTAAATTGTTGGTGCAAATAGCATTTTCCAAAAACTGCCTGAAAGATGTAGCCTATTCACGGTTTACCAGGTCAAACAAAGAAAGATGTATCCCGTGTAAAATGTAATGCCTGAGATTAGCCTATTCACTATATTTAGTCCGCGGATGTAGGCTAAAACGAACGTATGACAAAAATGTACAGCGAACACCCAGAAGGCGTTCTTTAAAGTTGCCACAAGTTTTATCACCCCATATTTTTTCTTCTTCTAAATCACACCAGGAAAAGCCCATTTAAGGCTATTTTGCACGTTTTCCCTTGTGCTGCCTTCGGGTCATTGTGACTCACCGTCGTGATGCAAAAGGTGGGTCACAATGACCCGAAGGCAGCACAAGGGTTTTAATTACGCATTCAGAAAGGTTTCCCCCTGCCTTTCAAGGCTGCAATTCGCTTTTCTATCAGCAGATGTCGCAAGGGTTCCATTGCACAAGTCTGACTCCAGGTGAACGGTGCTTGGCAGTTAATTGAATTCCAAGATTATTGGGCCTCATTCCTCATACTCGAACACAGTTAAGAAGAATTTAAGAAGTAATTTCTTCTTAATTGGATTTAGGAAAACATTTGGCATTCATGAAAGTTTTCTCATCTGGGATTTGTTCTTAATTTGTTCTTAACTTCAGAAGACTTTCCGAACTCGAAATAGCAGTCGTAAATCGGCCAGAGTTGTCTCAAATGCGATTCCTTAAAAAAACACTAGGGGAATCGCATTTAAGAAAACTCCTTGTTAGAAGTGTTAATGAATTTGTGAGAAATCGTTGGTGATTGCGTTCACATCAACTCTACAGGCATCCGCGGATTAAAATATTTATAATAATTTACCTTGCTTAGTTTGCACACTGTTAGATCAAGTGGAGAACAATTCCACTGCTCATCTTACTGGTGTGTAATGTATGTGACAAATAAAACCTTTAATTTGGACTTGAACATCATATAAATTCAACCAGGCCATCAAATTATCACTGATCACTCAACCTATTTAAAGGGACGAGTGTGCACCTTAGGCATACAATATGGCACAATTACTGTTGCTTTTCGCTTGGACATAACTTGCGTTCCTGTTGCTTTCCAATTTTTTTTCTTAATGTGTCGATTCTGACTGCACACGTCACTGCTGTTGCGTGCCCTTATAAGGAGCTGCCAGGGCGTGTATGTATGCAAATTCAGAAAATGTAGGCTATTCTAAATTATCTGTCAGGCTAGTTGTAGTAGATAGACCGCCTACTTGATTTATGAAATGCAACTTTCATTTTATATGCGCTACTGCCCCTGCATAACCCGTGATCCACACTTGAAACTGGAGTCCCAATGGTACTGTAGCCCACATAAAACCAAAATACACATTTTCAACCAATATGATTATCCACTGCCTAGGCTACACGCCTCTTGTCCTTCCAAAATATGTTAAATTAGGCTTAGCTTCAACATGTAGGCTAATATCAAGTAAGCCTATAGCCAAGAATTTAATAATAATCCTAAACCATAAACCTACTATTTGGCCACCCCTAACCAATGCTCACAAGCAGAAACGGTTGCAGTGGGCCCAGAAATACATGAAGACTAATTTTCAAACAGTCTTGTTTACTGATGAGTGCCGTGCAACCCTGGATGGTCCAGATGGATGGAGTAGTGGATGGTTGGTGGATGGCCACCATGTCCCAACAAGGCTGCGACGTCAGCAAGGAGTTGGCGGAGTTATGTTTTGGGCCGAAATCATGGGGAGAGAGCTGGTAGCAAAATCATCTTCATGCATGAAAATGCACCATGTCATGCTGCAAAGAACATCTGTTTTAGCTGCTAGGGGCAGAGAATGGTGTAGCCATCCTCCCCTGACCTCAACCCTATTGAGAACCTTTGGAGCATCCTCAAGCAAAAGATCTATGAGGGTGGGAGGCAGTTCACATCAAAACAGCAGCTCTGGGAGGCTATTCTGACATCCTGCAAAGAAATTCAAGCAGGAACTCTCAAAAAACTCAAGTTCAATGGATGCAAGAATTGTGAAGGTGATATCAAAGACGGGGTCCAATGTTAACATGTAACCTGCCCTGTTAAGATGTTTTTGATTTAAATAGCTTTTGATATGAGTAAATATAACCTCCTAATGCTGCAAATTCAACAAATGACCATTTTCAGTTCAGTGGCATAACTACATGGCAGTTCAGTGGCATAACTACATCTCTGACGTTTATAACAAACCAAACCGTTTAAAAATAGTTTGAAAATAGAGCAAGTTATGGTTATTTAAAAAGTACATGTAGCACCAACACAATGTTATGGGTGAGCGAGTTGACTGTAGCAAGATAGCCGCTACGTTAGACTCTAGGCTTTATATATATATATCTGGTCCAGAGCATCATCCAGCCATCAGACACCTCGGACCCCAATCTTGAAATCAGTGGAGAGGGGACAGCCGACACCTGATGCGACTCCACATGATGCATACTCTATCCATTCTCTTCTCCTTCGTAGAAGAGTTGTCTCAGGTACTGAAGAATAACTGCTTGGGTATCCCACAGTACCCCTCACCACCTCATGTTAGCAGAGACCGCTCTGAGCATCACTATGCATCGCCATGTTGCACCCCGATAGACCAGAGAGTACAGCCACACAGCGATGAAGGGTTTGCTATGCAACCACTTTCACCCGTCCCTGTGCAGAAGCATCAGCAGCAAGGGCAGCCTCCTTTTCAGTCACTTTTACTGCCGGAGCCCAACAGTCATCTGCACATAGGACGCAGCACCACTGCACCCAAACTTCCCAGCTGCACCTCCAGCACAAGGTTATGCCTTGTGCTGAGTAGTCACTCATTATAGTCGCATTATAAGTAATCTCTCCTCAAAAGCATGTGAAGGTCCCCAATGCCCTACACCAATGCCAGACTGGACAGGAGGTATGGACGGCCGTACCAGTTTATGCTCAAAGATATGGAGACCTTAGAGAACCTACCACCTATTTGCGCTAGTGTTGAATGATCCTTTAACGAGTTCTCTATTAGCTCAATCTATTGTCGGTATGCTCAAAGCTTTGGGTGAAGACAGTATCGAAGAAATTCATAGCGGCTCCAATGTGAATTGCCTGCTTAACAGGTTACCTCGCAGTCAGCAATTCCGGAGAAACCACCTTAGGTACAACCCTGATAAGGCGAAGTACTCCCTTATTGAGTTTGCTGATTGGCTACAGTTAGAAGCTAACTGCATGGAGTTTGACCCGACAGACAAGGTCACAGTGGAGAAGAAGGGGTCCAGGGAACAGAAATATGCACCACAAAGTCAAAGTGGGCATACTACTGTTCTGCATGGGGCAGAGCAGCACAACACGAAAGTCCTGTCAGAGAAGACTGCTGCAGTCCCACCTAAAGCACCCACCAAAGGTAAACCTTTCTGTTCCTACTGTAACTCTACCTGAACACTACCTGACCCAGTGCAGTGTTTACAGCACACACTAAAGACCAGGCTGTCTGCTGGATCAAGGCGAACAAGTGCTTGGTTTCACATGGCCAAGGACTGTGACCTCAAGAAGCCCTGTCGCCTTTGTCAGGGAAAACACTTGTCTATCCTTCATGACATAATCAACGGACGGGTGACGCCTGGGGCACACTGCCTGCGATCGGCTGCGATCGGCTGCAATCTGTTGCAACGAGCCTGGAAGCGCCGCCTTTTTTCTTTCGGCGCCCATGTTATCACATGGGACCGACCACACTGGTTGCGAAGTGCCGCGATTGCCTGCGATCTGCAGCGATCGTTTCGGCAGCTGGTCGAAGTTTTGTTTTGTTTGTTTGAGAGAAACGAGTTGTCACATACGCCTGCAGACATAGCCTGGCGAGTGATAACCCCCCAGTCGATTTCTAAATCAGCGAGAAATTTAAGAAGGTGAAGTAGCCTAGGACATCTATGGTCCAGAGCATCATCCAGCCATCAGACATCTCGGACCCCAATCTTGAAATCAGTGGAGAGGGGACAGCCGACACCTGATGTGACTCCACATGATGCATACTCTATCCATAGCGCACAGTCACTCCCTCCCCTCAAGCCCCTCTCCTCTACGCCGAAACAGTGACAGAAAGTTGAAACTTTTTTTTCTTTGTGCCAATACTTGTTGTTTCAATGCCAATTTTCAAAAGGGACTGTGACAACACTAAATTAGACCATTGAAAGTTTATGATGTCCCTGTATGCAATACTTTTGACTGGGGACAACAACGCAATCTTGTCACCCGACTATAACGTGTCGGGCTACTATTACAGTGCGTGTCCGCTACAGTGACGCAATGCGAGCAATGGGAGACGAATCGCTGGTGGTGCATTGTGGGAAGCAAAGCGACGCGATTTAATCGATTCAAGTTGAGATAGTCTCAACTTTATGTAAATTAGCGGTTTTCGCGATGGCATGGCGCTTTGTTGCCGGTGCTGCTGGTGGGGCTTTTGTACTTTTAAATTCAGTCTCATAACATTATGTAACTTTGCACTGCTAGCTAGCTGGCCCGGTGGTATACCCATTTCATATTTCACTCTGAATAAAATACACACAAAAAGTTTTGTGAGTAGCCTAGTGGATAATATCATGCTACATCTAGCCAGTGTATTGGATTTATTGCATCATGTGTGTAAAAGTTGTATTTTGATCAATATTGTGAGTACGTAAACCCAAGTCTACACACTTGGCCATAACGTTATACAAACTACAACAGTGACCTTGGAGAACTACAACTCTGCTTTCATCTGTCTGACACACCCCGAGTGTGGTGCACTGTGGAAAGGCAAGCGATGGCAAGCAATTTGTGTCACTGTAGTGTTGGGGTTAGGGTTGGGTATCGCTTCAATTTTAGCGATTCAGATTCAGTTAAAACCCCCCGATTCTTATCGAATCTTGGTTTCGTTTCCCGACATTTTTGGGAGAGAAAACATTTAAGAATATAATGTTCTATTATTATCTTATCCTGTACTATACACTATATAACCACAAAAAGCTATACAATTATATGTTGATGTCAAATTATGAGATCTGGGTTGGGTAGCCTAACCTACAATTTATATTTCTGGGAAAATTAAGTTTACTTGCGAGCCGCCCCATTTGTGCTTAGTGTCCGACCGTGCTGCTATCAACTATGAAATTAACTGAACTGCTGATGCAGCTCTACAGCTGGCTAGCTAACCTACTATCATAACACACACAGCTAGCTAACTCCTACGTTCATCAATAATATTTTCTGACATCTTAGAACATCAAAGCTGGAGTCGCCAGAAGGTTGTCTGTGGCGACAGCTATGCTCTAATCCTCAACATTCATCCATTAATTTCTATTGGCCATATTTCACCACAAAATATCTCGGAGCTCTCCAACAAATTAGTTTGAGCAGTTTTGCCTTTATTGTGGCCCACTCTGCCATTTTCGTTTCATGGAGAGGCAGTAGGCTAGAAACCTTTTGGCTTTATATTTCAGCTGCTCAGCCTGTAGCCAGGTGAAAAGCTCAACTGGGGAAGTACCAGGGACGGTGCGGAAGAAACCTCTTGCAAATTAGCCATTTTATCTATGGAAAAATACCACCAAGGGATCGTAATACCCTTCGTAACAAAGTTAGGAACCGATATGCGTGTTTGATCAAATCCAGGGTTCTTGGATTTTTTTTTCTTCTTGGATACCCAAGCCTAGCTACTATAGACCAACTGCAGTCTAACCTGCAATGTGTTACCCATCCTTTAGCCAATACATTTAATGTTGCTAAATGATTGAAGAGCTAGACCAATGTTCTAATGAAACAATCACTGACTAACAACACGGAAATGGATGACAGATTGACAAAGGCAAGTTCATTTACCGACCCTGGCTTTAGCTCCAGGATTTGTTTGAATCTCCATAGTGTTTGTTATCTGGAGTCTAGCCTGTTTGCTTCAATTGTCTGTGTAGTATCTTCTGCAGACCAATTAACTTTTTTGGGTAATATATAGTACTATATATAGAATGTTTTAACATGTTTATCCTCCGTGTGTGTTTTCCCTCATCTCCAGTTGTCCAAAGGTGGGCTGCAGCAACACAGACGTGAGGAAGGAGGATTTGATCTTGGATACCATGATGAAGAGGATGATTCAGAAAAAGCAAAACTCAAAGACATGAGATGTGATTCCTGGAATGTTTATTTTATTAAAAGTTTCAACATTGGAGACAGTTCTGATTGTAACATAAGTATCTATTTTTATTTTTTTACAAGGGAGAAACACAGTTGTGCCCTTAAAATAAAGTTCATAATTGAATAAGCAACTAATTTCACTCCACATACAAAAATTATGTGTGGAACTTATCAGTAACTAACAACATTTGTATTAGTCCGTAGAGATTGCAGTTAGCAAATGTGACCACTGGATGGTAGTGTCTTAATAGGTTAGTATCTGATATATGTCAAATTATATTAGTCATAGTGTTGTTAACCTCATCATTGACTTGCATCACTACCCTTGACACCACTGGAATGCAATAGATGGCATGTGCTGGAGGAGAGTCGGGGGAGTATCTGCTGACCTTGAGGTGTTGTGTGTTGTTCCGCCTGGTACCTGTGTGTACAATAAACTTCTAGCACGTTCAGTTACTGGTATATATCAGTTGTGACAGTCTTTTTTCCCCATTAGCCTCATGTGACACCTGGCACAGCACAGCCTGTGCTGGTTTGTTCTGGTTAGATTAAGTTAAACTGAGGATCAGAAACTTCAATATAGTATTTCAATTAATTAAAGTGTTTGAAGAAATGGGGTAAACGCTTTCCTTTAAGGGTACTTCACATGTACAATCATGTACATATTAATATTGATAGTAAAAGCAGTTTAGGTACATCGGAACTGCTATGTAATACATGGTATTATACCATGGTCTGGGTGAATACTCGATTCTGATTGGCTGCAGGGGTGTACATTATTAAGTGATATACGGACACCTACTAGTGATATTGGACACCTACTACGTCATTTCAGCAAAACTGTCTTTTCACCGTTCTAAATGATTGCGCCGGCTACATAGTATATGAGCCTGTACAAAGTGTCTGAAATAAGTAACAATAACAACAGGGACGCAGTCCTCCATTTACAAGCCTCCATTTACAATTTTGAAAGACTTTAACAAGCCAACATGTCATTACCACAATGAGTGACTTCCATATGTCTTTTAACCCATTTGCAAAATTGTACTTTTCTGAATGTAGTCTGTGTCTGTGTCACGTAACCGCTCATCTCACATCCCATTCGCTATTCACCTCGCTAGTCGATCTACTTCTGCTGCGGCCAACACGACAGTAGCCAACACACATGGCCGATTATTTTATTCGTAAAACTCTTTATTTGATTTGGGAACAATGACTTGGCTGGATAGCTGGCTAGTCTTGTTGTTAAACGTACTGTCAAATTATAATTATTGTTTGGAGAATATGTAAACTTTAATGCGATCATCTCACATCTATTTGCTATTCCACTCTCTACAGTCACAGGCTGCGGCCGTAGCCTAGACTACTCTAGTAGCTAGCTACTTAGCACTAGTTCGTGAAAATCTTGATATTGATTTGGGAGCAATTACATGGCTGGCTAGTCTTAATGTTAAACAAATTGTCAAATTATATTTACGGTTAGGAGATTATTTCAACTTTGACGCGATCATCTCACATCCATTTGCTATTCAACTCGCTGCAGGCTGCGGCTGGCGACAGTGGCCAAGACTATGGTCGATAAAGGCTATTTTGTTCGTGAAAATCTTGATATTGATTTTGGGACAGTGATATGGCTGGCTAGCTAGCTAATCTTCTCGTTAAACATGCTGTAATATTATATTTACTGTTTGTCAACCGTACACAATGTTATTGCCTTTGAATCTTGCTAGCATAACGTTAGCTTTCGGGCTAATAGTTCAGCCAAGGGAAAGCTGGTGTTGGGTTCCATGAGCTGGGCGGACTATAAAATATCAGAGTTGGCCGACGTTAAACAACGTTAGATTTCGATTGCAAAACGCATTAAAACATAGATTCATATTTGTAAAAAAAAACGTTGGAAAGTGACCATGGTATAAGCGGGATAATGCCCTTCGAGGTGTCCAATATCATCTGATAATGGACTCCGCGGAAGCAACCGTCCTCCGCTGCGCGTCGGACGGTTCACGCCTCCGCATCGTCCATTATCAGATGATATTGGACACCTCGTCGGGCATTATCCCTTACTTAAAGGTTAGCCCAAGTGAGGCCCACATGCAGCAGCCTGGGTTAGATTCTGGTTCGGGCAAATTTTGCATGTCTTCCCTTCTCTCTCTCCCATACATTTTCTGTCTGTCTATGACTGTCACTGTCCAAAATGGCAAACCAATGATAAAGGTTAACAGGATTGAGTATTACAACAAATTTAAGAAGGCACTACAAGAGGAGGTGTGTAAACAATATTAACCACTTACCCCCAGAGAGAGTTTCTATGTAATTATATTGTTACTCTTATGGTAGTTAATGTACATATTGTATGTACACATAAAGTGTTTCTAAAATTCAGCTCTGACAACCTGCCACATGACTTGATCAGTGTGACAGAAATTAAGATTATACCTCTGCTTGAGGTATTATCTTAAACCACACTGCTTGACACATTGTGGTCACACTGGCAGCAGAACCTTTGTTCCAATTGTTCAGAGCAACAAAATATGTCTGAGTGAAACCATACCTTTCTACGAAATTGGCAACATGTACAATTTTGTACATTATGTACAATTATACTGTGAAAGTTTGAACTTCAATTATGAGTTGTTTACAAGTTTGTTGTGAACACAAATCACAAAGAATTAATATGAAACTCAATGTTCACAAAAATGCTTTGACAAACAAAGCTTGTTTAACCAATATTCACAAAAGCTTTTATTCTGAAATGGCCCAGTGAAGTGGGGACTTTTGGGCAGTTCTGTCTGGATCGGGTTATTCGTTTAGGGCTCCAGGCACAATGCTTAGTATAGGGCTCCAGGCACTATGCTTCCTTTATACTGCCCTGTAATCCAGTGTGATCTGTTGTCCCAGCAACAGAGGGCACCTACTGTTCCCCGTGTAGCTCCACAACTCAGGGATAAAAGTGAGTTTTCGCAAATGAACCTCCAAGGCCTAATAGGATATCCTCGGAAATGGAAGGAGAGTGTAGATTACTGGTTTCATTCCATTCCGGAGAAACTCCTTCAATTGTGAAAGGCCGCTGTAGAATTCATTTAGTACTCAAACTCCTGCTGGAAGTAATCAAACTCCAAACAAAATCTTGAAATGTTTTATTTATCTGAAAGAAGAGAGTTTATTACAATGGGGAAGGCAAAGTAGACTTGTGTCCATTCAACAGTGTTCCATACCAGTTTCCCAAGGGGTGGTCAGAGAACACCAAATGCTGGCTACTCAAAGTACCATGCACAGAATATGGGTGTGAATGATAAACTGCTTAGCCCTTAACTGTACACATAAATATTTTAAGTCCCTGTAAAGTGACCATAAAATATGTGTTCTGAGTTTGTCACACCACAGGAAAATGTGTTCCTAACCACCCAGCCAAATTTGATGAAAATGTTTTGCAAGTAACTCAAATAAGTTATCAAAATCTAGAAAAAAATACAAATAAATCTCAGATCTCAGACGCTGGAGGCATGTCCGCTGAGGTTGCTGAAACCACGCCCACTCACGTGAAAGGAGCTCCTGTCTCAACTGTCAAATACTGCTACAAGAAATAGGTTAGACCAGGGGTTCTCAAACTTTTTGTGGCCAGGGACCCCTTACAGCTGAGAACATTTTCCAAGGACCCCTCCATAATCATAACACCCATTCAGCATACCCTTTGTGCTCTTAAATGGACACAATATGCTTGTTTTATTGGTGCAAATGGTCCCCATCTGTAGATTATTATATATTTATTCACTTTTGAATGATACAGCTTAACCGAACACACTAAAGATGTGCTCTCAATGTTGACAAAGCTATTGGGAAACCTCTTGATGGGAACTTTACTTGAGGGTTTGATGAAAACGAACTTTGAAGCGATTGCTTCCAGGACTAAATGTAGGCTATACTTTTTCTTTTGGTTTGGACCAAGAGATCCGAACTTCAAGTCATAAGCTCCACCAGCGATGAGCAATAGCCTAATTAGAAGCTGCAGCCTGGACAGCCAGCGGCCACAGAACCTTTGGCAATCCCTTCTCTATTAACAGGCACCTTCCCATTTCAAAGATGGTTCGCCATTGTCTCTCAGCAGTACCATTTTGATGAGGAGAGTAAGGGGATGATGTCTCATGTCTTATCCCCTTTTCTCGTAAAAGTGACTGAAATGCATTGCTTGTGTATTCTGTGCCATTATCTGATCTTATGCATTTGACTCTACCGTATGGCGCAGTTTCTGTCAAGAACTTCTCTGTCGCTAATGTTGTTGTCACTCTTGTTCTTTAGGAAGTAAACAGCTATTACTCCTGAAATATCATCTGTAAATGAGATTGCATATTTATATCCTTCTTGAGAAGGTGGTTCAATGGGGCCTGCTAAGTCAGTATATACTAACTCTAGAGCCTCACCAGCCTTTGTGTCAGCTTTCCTATTTCTGCTGTTAATGAACTTTCCCTCAGTACATACATTGCAGTCTAGTTTGGCATTACCGGTGATCTCCATACCCTCTACCAGTTTAGGCAGTTTCAATACATCATCAACATTACAGTGCCCCATGATCTCATGTCATGTTTTGACGTCACAAGCTAAGCTCACTTTGTCTCGGGACATTATGTCATTAACTAATGCATCAACACATTGATTGTGGTTGATTACGGTTTTCAAATAGTACAGTCTCTCGTGCTCCTCTATGCGAAACACAGTCCCATCCTTGTATATCAGTTCATTCTGTCCCTCTTGGAAGATAACCTTGAGCCCGTTGTTTGTGGCTGCTTTCACGGATATGATGCTCTGTGGGTATGATGGGATGAACAAAGCCTTCTTTAGTATGACCTTGGCGCTTTTCCCCTCCACATCCTGTAGTAGCACCTCTGCGTCGCCTCGCTTTAATGCTACGTTGTTTATCCTGGTTCCGTCCACCAGTTCCATGTAGTCGGACTTATGCTGCGTTCACACCAAACGCGAAAATTCGCGCTGCTCCGCGCGAAACGCGTGTAAATCACCGCGGGGGTGAATGCGCCCCAGGGGTGAATGCGGCGCGGTGAAAGTATTCGCGCCGCGTGAGGGGAGGGGCTTATTTGGTAGTTGGAAAACAGTTGGACAACAACAGTTGGAAAGAGGTTTAAAAACAAGCCGGCTTATTTTTAATTAGCCTACGCCGTTTTTATTCAGCAATCTGTGAATCTGTCAACGCTGATTGGCTTTCGCTTCAAAGCGTCACGCGAAGTTTTCGCGTGAGATGAATATATTCAACTCAAGCGAATGAGTGGCGGTGCGAATTTCGCGTCTTTCGCGCCGCGCCAAACGTTTCGTTCGCGCCGCGCTAGAAGCATTCGCGTCCATTCGCATCTGTGCATTGACTTTGTATGCAAAGTGACCGCCCCTTCCGCCCCAAACGCGTTTGGTGTGAACGCAGCATTAGGGTTGAAGCTCTCGTCGAATTCTGTGAAGTTGTTTCGCTCAGTTATGATGTGGGATGTTGCTCCACAATCTACCATTAATCCATTTATTTTAATGTTGTCTGTGAGAAACGTTTGACTGACCTTGAAAACAAAAGTTTAATAATTTTCATGATCATCTTGTCGTTCTGCTGTTTGTTTCGCCTCATCTTTGTCATTGTCCTTTCTCCGGCATGTCTCGTCACTGTGCGTTGAACTCTTATGGTAGCTGCACCACTTGGTCAACCCTTTTTGGCGGCAATTTCGCACACTATGGCCGCGGTTTCCACAAACATAGCAGGTCACAGATGATATGTCCACTTTTTCACATTGTCTGATTTAGTCTTCTTGCCAATGTCTCTTCAAAGCTTCGTAGTCTGCCTGTCAAATCTTCGCTGCTTTGTGTCGTATGAATTTGAAAAGGTTTGTAGGATTCTGGCAGGCCCTTTAGAATCATGGCTATAATCAGTCCATCACTTATCACTTCTTTTGCATTTCTTAAAGAGGTCACTGCCTTCTCAACTCGAATAATGTAGTCTGTTACGGTCTCGTCAGATTCTTTCTGTAGTGATGTTAGTTCGGTATACAGGGCGATAATTCTGGGCTTACCCTGACTCGCGTAGTGACTTCAAAGAATTTGTAAAGCTTTCCTGCCGTCATCCGTTGACTCTCGCATCACGAGCGAAAGGCTTTTGTCATCGAGAAACTGGATAAGTTTTGCGTAGCACTCATTCTTTTCATCATCGATATTCTCCTCAGTTGACACCCTTTCGCCGTTGGTAAACAATGCTCACGTCATGTAGTGTGCGCACGCATTCTATGTGCAAAATAAATGGCGGCAGTAAATTCATACCTGCGTTCGCTTAATCCTAAAGATCTTGAAAGTTACCTGAATCGATGTTTATTTCTTTGAAAACTGTAAGATTACATTGCACATGATAGAAGTAAAAAAATACAACAACACTGACTGCCATTTCTCTCAAAGCTTGCAATCTAGAGCAGGTGATGTTACCTTGGCTAGCTAGCTATGATGCCATAAGGCAACATCATCTGCTCTAGGTTGCAGCCATTGTTGGCTGCTAATTTATCAAGAGCAAACACGCCACACCTCTCCAATTTAGTTTCGGGTCTCTGGCTTGATTTTCGGCACCCAAACACCGAAGGGACAAAGTCGGGGCTTTCATAGTTCATTGAGGCTTCTCCTAAGAGTAAATTACACACGGATTCAACCCACGATCATTGTATGCATTTTATCATTGTATGCAATGAATAATAATAATAATAATAAGACTTTATTTATATAGCACATTTCATACAAGAATTGCAGCTCAATGTGCTTTACATAAAATCAATAAAAACAGTAAACAATAATAATAATAAAAAACAATATAACAATAATAGATGAATGTACAATATAACAATAATAGATGAATGTACTGAACTGGCTAGCAATGAACTAGCTAACGTTAACGATTAGCTAACCTAAAGTTGTAAGGCTAATATTAGCTAGCTAGGGAGCCATTTTGGCCAAATACAGTAAGTTATATCAGATTTAAGTGACACAATTTTAAGTTAGCTAACATAAACAAAATACAGGTGCTTGTCATATTATTAGAATATCATCAAAAAGTTGATTTATTTCACTAATTCCATTCAAAAAGTGAAAAGTGTATATTATATTCATTCATTACACACAGACTGATATATTCAAATGTTTCTTTTTTTTTAAATGTTGATGATTATAACTGACAACTAAGGAAAATCCCACCCCCCCCCCATCTTCCTCTTCACAATACCCCCTAGATTTTCGATGGTTTTAAGGTCAGGCGAGTTTGCTGGCCAATTAAGAACAGGGATACCATGGTCCTTAAACCAGGTTGGCACTGTGTGCAGGTGCCAAGTCCTGTTGGAAATTGAAATCTGCATTATAAATTGAGAATATTCTAATTATATGACAAACACCTGTATAATAAAATGCGCCCCACATATGCATTTTTAATGATGTCTTCAGTCCAGTCAATTCGTTTTACAGCTTGAAGCCACAATCTCTGCCTGTTTGCATTAAACAGTCTTTTCCCCGATGGAATGTGGTAGAAATTGAGACCTCTTATTTTAGTTGACCTGTTTTGGCATCCAACAACACAACAAGATGGCATTTTTTTTAATCAACAATTGATCCAAAATCCACTTGCACTGTTACTAACTGTGGCTGACATTGCCGCTTTTTGCCTCCCAGATGCACGCGCATACTTCTTATGACGTAGGTCATAAAAGGGTATATAGTCTCTTTTAATCCCATTAGCCTCAGATGTCCAATAAATGTTACCTCCCAAAGTTCTAAGTTATTTTCGTCACCATCAAAGACTAGCCGTTGCCATCTCCCGCCAGAAACGTTAGCACGCCTGGGCCCATGACCTGTTACGATCTGTTCTCCTCCATCCATGTTGATACTTCAGTATGTTTCCGTCATTCATGTAAAAAGATCACTCAAAGTATAAATGTACATTAACAGTTGTTTATTATCTTACTACACTTAATCTCACAGTACTGTCTGAACAACAGTATCTGTGGCATGGCTCAGTAACCGTATAAGATGAGAACACATAACTCAACACTAACACCCAGCAGTTTGTACTTTCTTTGCCTCCCCTTTCGAATGCAACATTCAAATTATTAGACAAAAAATTACATCCTGAGAAAAGTGGATTTTGAGGGGTATAGCTCCATAGACCTCCATTCATTCTGCACTCGCCCATGAGCGCCCTCACATAATAATAACACTTTATTTATATAGCACATTTCATACAAGAATTGCATCTCAATGTGCTTGACATGAAATTAAAATTAAAAAAACAATAATGTAAGTGATAAAAGTCATACAATTAAATAAATAACCATTCTAAATGTAACAGAACATCTGCGGTCTCTCGAATCTGTCTTGGACCCGAGCTGCCGTTGCAATTTCAAAACATATAACAAACCAGACAGGCCGCACTCTATCTGCGGTCTCTCGAATCCATCTTGGACCCGAGCTGCCTTTGCAGTATCCAAAACATATAACAAACCAGACTGGCCACACATGGAACCTCTGCATCCATGCCGGCAAATCCTCAACTCGCCTCGTATAAAGTTGCCTACCGAGTAGCACAGTGTAAAAAGCCGCACACCAGGGGCGATTGTAGGATCAGACCTTTAGGGGTGCTGAAGAGGTCCTTAGCTACTGATCAGTTGACAACAATTAAAGAAAATGATTACTTTATTATTTCTATACTGTTTGAAATGTTCTGAATGTTATAAACAATGTTTGATTTATACCTTGCAATATTAAGCTTATGAGCACATAACCCTTGGTTATGTCCAGGAGACAAATAAGCCTATTAATTATGTATCTTGAATCATTAATACATACAATATTGTTCTGTTTTATTATGCCTGCATAGCCATAAGTTGGGTCTTGGTAGGGTGTGACTGTGAAAGGCCTGTGTCGCTGAATGGAAGTCAGAGGTTACAATATTTCCAAAGTGTATAATGCCATGCCACTTTGAATGAGGAAAATAGAAGGAGAGACAAGGCCATTTCTGGGAGCCCTATCTAAAGACCCAAACAAAAGCTATGTGGCAGACATTGTTATTGGACTGGGTAAAGGCTATGTTAATCATCTTGTATCCTCCCATATTGTGATACCATATACTCTCTTGATTTCCTGAAGTAGTTGTACAGTTTCTGTGATGCTCAACTTGAGTGTAACGGATACCTGAACCTTACAATTGTAATGAATACATTGATTTTGCATTGAACTTGTCTTGCACTCATCTTACCTTTTCCTTCCATTGACTTGGCACTTTCAGAGCATTTGGGTACAATCGAATACGTCTTCAGTGCTCATCCCCCAATAAGAATATGACATGAATACAGTGCCTTGCAAAAGTGCTAAACCCCTTTGCTAATATAAGTCCCTAATTTCAATGGATGTATTATTATGCAAAATATTGAATGAAAAAACTAAGGATTTCCCCTTGAGCACCCCTAAAAAGGGTCTAAAATCGCCACTGCTATGGACATTTCCTGTTTGTTCCTGTTATTGTTCCAATAACAATGGATTTCAGGTGGTGACAAAAATTGCTAGTGTTTCCATCTTTGGCTAGCACAATTCAACCACACAACTTACAGAGTAGGCTACTGTTTGTTGGTCAATGTCGGATAACTTGAAACCAAACCATTTCCAAACGACAGAAGAGGCCACCTTTTTTATTCACCTTATTCCGCCCCGCCCACCTTTTTTACTTCCGTTGTATTCGAACTTCCTGTTTGCCGGATATATCATGGAGAACTGCCAAAAAGTCCCGCTGCTAAAACATTATATAAGGTTGGTGGATTTGTGCCAGTTGTGCTATGGTCTTGTGCTACAACAAGTCACCAAATACACCCTTTCACTGGATGGCTTGAAAATGACTTTTACGTGTTTATATAATTTGTTTGCCGGTCAGATCGCTGCTCTGCTTTGCTGCTATAAGTAGGCGTTACATTAGCCACAAACATAAGATGTTCTAACGATTTCACTGCCGGGCATATTTGCTATACCTTGTTTAAAAGCTTAACTAATTTGATTGCTGCGTTCTTTCAAAGGTTTACATTACATTTAGATGCACTCGGACCTCTTCTTTTCATGGTCAAAACAATCAAAAGACAGGGTCTGATTTAGTTTTCTCCAGTTGTTATGGCAGCCACTAACCGCACAGTTGACGCTGGGCATCTTAATTAGCCTTAAATGTGTACCAAAGCTTGTTTAAGACGTTCTCTTAGTACTGTTTTAAAGCGGAAAGTATACAAACAGGAAATGAGAATACGCGGATAGCCGCGCCCATCGCGACTTCCGGAATAAGGTGAATACCAATTGTCAATTGATCATGGCACAACGCCATACTGGTATTCGCGTTCATACCGGTATACTGCCCACCCCTAATTTATACATTTATAGTTGGATTCGACATTTAACAGACATTTAATTAATTTAGCAAGTTATTTAACTCAAACAAACATACATACACCTACATATGGTGTCAAAACTGCAGTCAGATTTGGCGAAATTGCTAGCTTGGATGTTATCTTTCCATTGTCAGCTAGATAATCATATTGTAGCGTAAGTGCCCTTGGGTATGCAGCATGCAGTGCAGAATGCCAAAAACTTGGAAAATTGTTCAGTTAGAAAAGCCATGGGATTTCAGTTGTTGTGTTGGTTCAGTTAAATGTGTGTATTGTTATTGTTTGTTAGTTAAGATAATCCTGTTGATCACCATGATTGTGCATGTTGTGTAGTTTGATGACTCCATAAAATCTGACTATGAGACAGTAGCCTATTCTAATACCGCTCTACTGTCACCAGCTGAATGTGCGATCTGACCTATCCCAGTTGCCCTCATGACTCTTGTCAATTTTGCATTGATTGATATTCTAGAACGAGATGAACTCAGGAAGAGATTCAATGACTGCGGTTATCAAGCTAAATCTGGGATCTTTGAAAACAGTGCCGCGGGTGAAAATGTATTGAGTGAGGGTGACAGATTTTTGGGCTACTTCTAAACCTCATGCGGCAGCTGCATTTCGGCCTTGGGGTGAGCTGTGCTGGGTGAGGGGAAATAGCACGGATGGGGAAAGTGTGTGGGGAGAGCGAGCAGCAAGAGTTCATAACCTTCACACAATTCCTTTAGTATTGTGTTTTCTCACTTTCATAAAGTAGGTTTGTTGCTGTGTTTATGTTCAGTGGTGATAGGAAGCGGCATTATTAAATAATTTGTTGTAATGAACCAATGAAATGTGAGAATAGCAGAAAACAAGGAAAATATGAATCCATCATTTGTACATTTTAACTATAGAGGCATCTATTGGATACATGTGGTAACTCCGTTGTTTTCAGGCATTTTGGGCTGGTTTTGAGCACTCGTTGGTCTGTTTCCGGACCTGGCAACCCTGAACTGGACTGGTTTGATGACATTCCCAGTCCTGAGGCAAAACTTTTAAAGAATCGATCTCTACATGAGGCACAGGTGGCCTTACAGAACATGCTTCAAAGTTGTCACTTTCAAAAGGGTGCCATTTTGACCCCATCAGGCCAAGATGTCTGAAAGTTGGTATGCATGTCTTATTGCTCATGGGGAACAAAGAAGTCTCAAGAATTCATAACGTTGACAGCATGGATTTTTTTCTAGTGACAATTTGTGAAGAATTTCAAAAAATAACATAAAATCAGCCATTGCTCCAATTGTCTTTAAATGTTGTGAACATGTACGAAATACATGTTTGTGTCAAGCCAATTTTGAAATGGTTTGCAATGGAACCCGCCATTGCTGCCTGCAGCTATATTTATATAGGCTTTCCGTATTATATTATTAGTATGTTGTGCATTGCATTACTAACAGAACTATTCTACATATAAAGTCAATTTCCGCTGAGATATGTTCTCTTAAACAAGTTATATAACGTTAGAGTAATTACCTGGCAAAATCTGGGGCGGGGTTGCCGCTATGGGTTGCCGTGACCAACAAGACCAGGGGTGGGGAACGTCCGACCTGCGGGCCATATGCAGCCCGAAAAATCATTTGTTCCAGCCCGCCATGGCATTGCAGTGCAGGCACCATATTATTAGGTGCATTATTCGTTGGCAGCAGCACTAATTTAATATGTGGAAGAGGACCGTGGAGGCGCTCAGCGTCGCGTTCTTGCAAATCAAGACCCAATACGTTGTTGGTTTGGGCTAAACCCGGAATGTTTACAACATCTGGCTCCGTGCCTGATTAACACTCGGATCGATAAAGCAGTCTCTAAAATGGTAGCAATCTAAAAACATATACGATCCCTTTCCGTAATCAAAATAACCCCCCAGAAATGTCCACTGCACACGCAGTCAAAGCTGCCCTTCCAGCTAGCATCACAAACATCACCAAAGAGAAGCAGTTTTTACAATCCATATTTCAGCTAAACAGTAGGCCTACATGTAAATCGTGCTTATTGCTGTGCTTATTTTATTGATGAAACAGCTCATTTGTAAATTTGCTCCGAGTTTTCGATAACCTATAGCTAGCATCGCAGTGCAGCGCCACCTACTCTTGCTCTTCTGGCGGTGAATTGTTTTCAGCACCCACAGCCTACGGAGAACTATAAACGAAGTCTATCCGTGCGTATCCGTGAGCCCGCCCATCCGTAAACGGAGACGCAGAAGTATTGAGGCTTTAGCATTAAAGGTGTTGAAATTAATCGAATAATCGATGCATCGCGATGCGGACGTGGATGATGCTGCATCGATGCAGTGGCCGACCATAATCGATTATAACGCAATGATGTCACTCGTTAATTTTCCGGCCGCGGCATAAACATTCAAATGAAAAATAACATTCTCAGTAGCCTAACCCATTTCATAGTCTCATCTGAGTCTCATTTACCTGACGTCAATCGTCGCGATTCGCATTCGTGCCACAGCAAAATGGCTGAGGGTGGTTGTGATATCGTCCTTAAAAACGCTCCAAGCGTTTTAAAAGTTGAGATATGGAACTTCATTTCGGATTTTATCAACAGGCTGGGAAGCACGAACTGGAAACATTGCATGCGATATGCAAAGCCTGTCACACCAAAATGAAATACGTTGGGAACACTACCAACTTTAGTAATCTCGTTAGCCGTTTCCATCCAGAGCAACCATAACTTTATGAAAGTTATGGTTGCTCACACACACACACACACACATGGCCACCATGGGACAGAAATGCGGTGGCCGCAGTGAGGTTTAGAAGTAACCAATACATTTTCACCTGTGACACTGTTTTCAAAGTGGCCCAATTTGGCTAGAAAACCACTGATATGCTAACCCTGGCCAGATTGAACGGGAGCAGAGAGGTTCTGTTGCAGTTGCACTTGTTATTGGGGCGGGACAACGGACGCGGATTAAAAAAAATTGGTTAAAGGAATTTATTTCTTCATAACTACCCTAGCATCTACCTACAAACTTCAACAACAATATTTTGATTTTGTATTGAAACTAATGTATAATACTAACGAGTTGAGGGTGAAACTGCCGGACAACCCTGAAGCATTGAAGTAGGCCTATATGTCAGTTTTCAATGTAGAGGAAACTCTAAAGCACAATAAGAGCCTGGAAGAAATAGAAAAAATAGCCAAGCTCCTTGGCTACTCTCCTGCAGAGATACACAAGATTGTCCAGCAATGGCGTGACATTCATCTTAGTAAGTGGAATGAAACGAAAACACCCAGTGGGCTTCTGGAGTGAGATTTGGAAGTTCAGGGATGCAGCTGATATCAACCCGTTTCAGGAACTTGCCATGGCTGCTGTCTGTGTTGTCCTTGCCACACTCAAATGCTGAAGTTGATTATTCAGCGAGATGAGTGTGGTTAAAAGCAAACTTAGAAATTGGATGTCCTTGCAGACCCTTAGCTCCATCCTGTATCACTGCGTACCATAAGCTTCACTAGCGCGTGCTCTAGGAGGCTGTATCGGAGTCTGTATGATAACTTCGGTGAATTTTGTTTAGTTAATGAACTAATGCGATTAACAAAGGCATTCACAATTAAATTAAACTAAGCTCTTAACGCACCAGAGTTGGTAGTAAGGTAAATAGGGAAATTACGTTTCGTTATTTAGAAGCAAATTCACTTTTACGATATGGCCAGTTTAGTGCTGACTGCTGGCACAACATTAAATCGATGGTTTCAAAGGGGTTGCTTTATGGATTAAATGCTGGCTAGGTAACAGAAGGACAATATAAAGTGGATATACTTTAAGTATAGATCAGTGAATTTTGTCACAGAAATTAATGTGTTAACACTTTAATCATCACCTCCCATGGCTTCTCCTACCACTGCTACGCTGACGACACGCAGCTGTACCTGTCGTTCCCCCCGACTGATCCTGGGATCTCAGCTAGGATCGAGGCCTGCCTCACAGACATCTCCTACATGCTCTTATGGTTCTTCCCTTTGACACTTATTTGTTTTTTTTCACAATGTATGCTTCATGTCTTGGCTACCCCAGTGTTTGGGGCTATCTCGTTGTTATGATCAGTGACCTATGCACTTTTGTAAAGCTCTCTCTTGGAAGTCGCTTTGGATAAGAGCGTCTGCTAAATGACTAACGTAAATGTAATTAAACAGCAGACAAATGAAGGCTACATAATAATTAGCATACCACAGCATTGTCAATTTGACTAGAATAGATGATGTGGAGGTTGAACAAGTACTTCAGAGATGACAGAGAATGTAATTTGTTATCTGATAAATATAGGTAAACCACTGAGAGGAACTGTCATCACCAACTGCACTATCAATTTATAATTCCAGAAATCTGTGTGTGTCACCAACATCATCCCGGGCACTGTGCCCTATCTATAATTCTAGGAATCTGTGTGTGTGCTCCACCAATGGAATCTGTATAGTGTGTATAGTTCAAGTAATCTGTTTGTCTTGACATCTTAATCACTGACTGCATCACAGGCACTGTGCACTAGTTAACAAAGCACAAACCAAAACCAGGATTCCTCTGGCTGGTAGGAGTTAGAGGTGGAATCCTGTAAAACACTATATATGGCCTGACATGGCACCTGTGCACACCAAGACCTTACAGCACTGAGTTATGACAAACCTTCAATCGTGAATAATCCAGAATTCAGCAAAAATCTGTGGAGCTGTTTGATGCTATGTGCTCTGTGTGAAGAGACAGAGACGGGGCTAATCAAGCTCTGTTGGTCCTGGAGCTGACATGGATGGGTGATGGTGAGTGGCAGTGGGAGGAGAGGGACTGGACTGCAGACCCTCAGTAAGGACTCGCTTGGTAATGCACGTCACATCGATGATCCTGAGCTGAAGGAGAAGTTGGGAACAGGGTCAAGCTCCTAGCTAGCTCCTCATACTGTCAGGGTTGCATGTCACCCTGCTAATAGGCAAAGCCTGCCTAGGGCTTGCGTCCAGGAATAGGCCTACTGAGATGACTCTTTTTAAGTTTGTCTCTCTCTAACTGTCTCTTGCTCTCTTTCTCTCCCTTATGCACTCATACAAACATTCTCTCTCTTCCTTATTCTCTATCTGTCTGTGTCTGTCAGTCTCTTTCTATTTATATCACATTGACAAACACTTGTTTTTATCAGTTGGTTATCAGTTATGTCTCCTCCTAGTGCACACTTATTCATATATGTATGGAATCCATTGATGAATGCAATGCCTACAACCAGACATATAAGGCATCTGTTGGATGGAATGGAAATGACACAGATGCCACAATGTCTTTCCTGGCAACCCCAAAAGTCATTTTGCAAAAGAGAGAAGGGCAGTCACTCCCATTTTTCTCTCCCTTCCTTGTTCTCCCTTGTCTCATTAGCATCAGTTCTGAGTGCAAATGTTAATACAGATGCATTGTTAAATACTCCTAATTGAACCTAAGGACGTTTAATGTTCCATCCGTCAAGTATGTGTTGCTGAGCGAAGATTTTGTATTTTTTTATCGTAGTCAACAACTGCCACTACACAGGCCCACGGTTGGAAAACAGGAGCTTCACTGTGCCATCATTATATACACAGGCACAAGACAAAACAGCAATTGAATAGAACAAGGGCACAAAAGCAGTCACTTGGTGTGGCCTTGGTCCTCCATCATCAGGGGGACATCAATAGCATCTCAAGCAGGTCCACAAATTAGAGGGCCGAGAGGGTTTCTGCATGGGAGAGGACATCTGGGGGCTCGTATAGCCACCAGAGGATTAGCAGCGGTTCAAAATCTGCCACAGAGGGGATAAGTGTCAGGGGCAGAATAAAGAGCAAGAGGGGGATTAAAGAGCTTCCCGACACTCCACCGACACTTATGAAGGGCTTAACCAAGCTATGGATATCATTAATGAATGGATGGACTCACTAGGGGTTGTCTTTTTTCCTTCTTGATAATCATGTATTCCACAAACACACATTAAAACGCAATGAGGGGCAATGGGCAACGTCTGGCCACAAGGCTGTATTCATGCTGCATTCCTGTTTAAACATATCAACGGTAAACATGTTATTATGTTAAAATCACTGTCTTTCTCTCTTACTCCAAGAGATGGTGAATTATTCATATCTGGTTGCGTGGTGAAAATGCCAAAGATCTATTGGATACATTTTGTTCAGTGAACATGTAATTCATCCCAGTGTGAGTGAATCACACCCTGCATTCAGATTGGCATGCTCTGTTGTTGGACGTCCTGCTGTGTCTGCCTGTCTGTCTGCTTTCTGGAAAGGAAGGATATGCATTCTCTCGGATAAACACTGCTTCCAGAGGGGAACCAAAGACCCACCAGAGAATGTAAATAACCAAGCAGTTCAAAAAGCTCAAAACAGCTCAGAATCCAAGAAAAAGGTTTTCCTTACAGTATCATTATAAGAATGCCTGGAAGCAAAGGGATTTCCTGGAAACTACGCCTGCCTCTGATAAAGACTTGTTTGTTTAGGAACATGGAGATATCATTCTCAGCACCAAAGAGCTTGAAGTACTGATGTGGACATTATCATTTAAGAAAAGTGGTCTTCACTGTTGTTTGGTTTGAGCTGATGAAAGTGTAAACTTCTACATTTAGTTCCAGGCCTACAGTTCTTGTTGATGGATTAAAGTGAAAAATGTTCAATGTTAAATGGGAAAAGAACTGTGTTGCATTTTCTCATTTCTAATGTTGACCTACAGTACCAGGCCAAACTTTGAACACATTTTCCCATTCAATTGAATGGGAAAATGTGTCAAAACTTTTGACTGGTACTGTATGTAATATGTTGATTAGTTACGTGTATTTTATGAAATGTATGAATTTGTTTTATCTTTTGGTCACCTTATGGGGACTGCATCAACAAAGTGTTTAAACCCTCAATTTTGCTTGTCCAATAGTCATAATGTAATAATGTAATGACATAATGGGTTGACTATACTTTTATTTTATTTATTACTACCCCATGATGTTGGCTGAATCTTAGGCTGAAAACAGGGGCTTTGAAGATGTTTGTGTGTGGGTGTTTCACTCCTGTGTCCAGCCCTGCTGTGTCTTTCCAGGCTGACTCCCTCTATTGTGTCTGTGCTCCCAAGGGACCAAGAGGAAGAAGGGGGGCTTATTTCTTGCAGACCGCTTATGAATAAGATATTGGGAAACTCCCATGTTGCAAGTGTTTACTTGAGACAAAAACTCAAGTAAATATGAAAAGATATTAACCAAAAAACATGTCACCAAAAACATATACCAAGTTACATATCACATAAACCAAATATTGTGTTTCTGTTACAATAGTCATGCTTTCATGCATTTACATATACACTCCACATCTACATTTATTTGAGCATATTGAGATTTTAATCAGACTACTGCACAATAGTTCTGTTTGCTGTGGGGTGGGGTGAGTAGGGGGAGATACGTTGTGTAATTAGTCTCATAATTAAAGGCAATAAACAGTAGCACACAGGGGAGATACATTTTCCATAAGCAGTTGTAATCACACAGCTTTGAAAAGTGTGTCAATTTTCCCAGAGCTATAGTGTGTACTGCACCATATTGGGCATGGAGAAGCTACTTCACATGTGTTGTATGAAGGTATGAAACATAACAAATATTAAAATCATGACCAAAAACAACAGCAACAAAAACAAAAGAAAATAGCTCTCTCAGTTCTTAGTTCTCTGCCTTATCATTCAAATATTAATAAGATAAAAATAAGATGGACCTTCATTATACTGTATATATATTTGTGCTGCAATGGAGTGCAACTAGTTGATTTGGTCATTAAAATGATTCAAACGTTGATGTGCAACAGCTCAGAAAATGCAGGCCACAGTGTAAAATAAATCAGCTGAGTTTGTATTAGTTAGGTTATTATCACTGTCCAGCATCTTACCCCCATGGCCTCTCAAATGCCAGGAATTTCCATAGCTTTGATAGGCCCAGCAAAAGTTCTTGTGGCTACTGTACACACCTGTCTCTGCAATGGAGGCCCAGATTATTTAATTGAAAAAGTTCACAACCAAATTCTTCTCATTCCCCTTTGGAAGGATTTTACAGTTGTGACTCAAGGAACCTGATTTTGTTAAAAGAGGATGTAAAGCCAAGGATATCCTTGTTAATTGACTTTACATGTCACTATGCTGCTGACCCATATGACTGTTGTCTGCCTCCCACTCATTAATGGTGTGTGTGTGTCTTATCTTCCCTCTGGGCTGTGACTCAGACCTCTTGTTTACCCAGTGGTAAAACATCCACAAGGTAGCAATCACCAATGCCATGGCACTATTTTTTACATAATTCCCAATACTCTTCTGTTTGGCATCAGCCTTGGTCAGTCAGAACACTTCTTGCCTCTAAGCCAACCGCCAACAGGCAAGTTATTCATGTTTGGGTCACATTAGTCATAAAAGGAGAATTTTCTCTTCAATGCCAAATCTAGAGACAAACTGTAGAGAGTCATTGAAAACAGGCTCTAAAATTGACATTCCAATGACACTTGCAGTGGAATCAGGGAGTAAGAAGGAAGAAGGAAATTAAAAAAGGCTTGAAAAGGACCTGCTCTTTTTTAGTATTTTTAGTAGTCAGTATTAAATCACACCCCTAATTAGTCAAATACACTGGCCAGAAGAACCAAAGATGAGTCAGTCAAAGGAATCCATTGGTAGTTATTGAATCCATGAGTCAGAAATAATTTAAGTGACAAAACAGAGCTGTTAAATTTGCTGCAACATTCATGGTCATATCAGAGTTCACGTTGAAAATCACACATAACACCACAAATTTCACATTGCCTTTCCCAGGGTCCATATGCATCTTTCACTTTGATAGCTTGGCTGTGTCGATCCCTCTGTGCTCTCTTCCCCTCCCTCTCTCTGTTTGTCTTTCTTTCAATGTCATAATGCTATCTCCAAAAGTCTAGTTGGGGGAAGAATACTCAGAGTAGTTTCATGACATCCTTTTTATGTATGTGTGACCCAGACCAACCCTGGACATCAGGAGTCAGTAATTCAGTAGTTCTGAGACAAGCAAGGATTGGACTGGATAGCCGTTCCAAAATACAGAGCACAGTCAACAGAGCTGTGTACAAATCAAACCTTCACCATTACATTCCACTTGTCCAATTACAATTCCACATTATTTCCTGACCAGTAGCCAACTAAAATACATGACTTGAACATGCTTAAATTACTGTAAGTTTCTTAGATGACTGTGTAATGAAATATAATTGCCCCATGTTAAATGAGCCCAGATGTTTATAGCTTCATGGTGAAGGAACACAACCCTCTAAGGTGATTAGAGGCATGGCCTCATTTCAAAGGGTATGGGGTATAACACATTGCAGAGAATGTTGTCAAATTAGGATTTAAATTATATTTAAACTTTCAGATAGCAACACTAATCAAAAGCTGGGCTAATCGGCAGTCCCATCTATCTGAACATCTCTTATCTTATGAACACAGTCAGTTCTCCCAGCGTTCATAAAAAAATAAAATTGCTCGGGTAATCTATTGGCATCTTCACTTATATAGGAAAAAACATATCAGGGGGTAAAAATGTTTTAAATAAGGATGGAGTTTAGTTACAGAATGGTTTATGGTTTTAAGATCATATCAAGCAAACCATATCAACCATAACCTAGTGCTTTGAGTGCAAGAAAGGTAGATTACAAATAAAATGTATTATCATTGTTAACCCCTTGAAAGATTGCAATCCTATATGTGACGGGTATGTAACGGACCTAGCCACGCTCCGTCCGACGAGGCGTCGTTGCCACTCTCTGGGCTCGATCGCAGGACCCCCGACTTGCCAAGCGCGACCACTACCAACTACACCAAAGAAAAGCTAGCTATTCGTTGACGCGGGTGGCCCATTACATACCTGAGGAGTGAGTTTCACCAGTTCACACCGGTTACATTCACCCCTCTGAAACTCACTCCGGCGGTTAGCAGGCGCTAGTGAGATCCGGGTCACGGCACCAATGTGACGGGTATGTAACGGACATAGTCACGCTCAGTCCGACGAGGCGTCGTTGCCACTCTCTGGGCTCGATCGCAGGACCTCTGACTTGCCAAGCGCGACCACTACCAACTACACCAAAGAAAAGCTAGCTATTCGTTGACGCGGGTGGCCCATTACATACCTGAGGAGTGAGTTTCACCAGTTCACACTGGTTACATATACACAAGAGTGATTTCTGGTGTAGAAATGCCAGCATTACACAATACTGGAGCGACACATTTCTTTTGTTGAACCGCCAAAGATTTTAGCCAAAATGTGTTCCTATGTTTCTGTATTAAGGTCAGAGATGTCCATCAGTGCACGGGTATACATCTAGAGGGGGAGGGACTGCAGCATTCTCCATTGTAAATGTGGTATGGAATGAGACATATGTGAAAAAAAACACAATAACCTTCCAACCTAGGATTTCCCCTAAAGGCAGGAGGAGTTCTGCTATTGTCATCGCTACTGAAATGTAAGGATTAGGACTGAGGCCCTGTTAGTAGTTTCATAATAGCATAAGCTTATTATTTGACAATTGGGAAACATACAACTTCATTCATTTGTTTGCCATCCATGAAAGATTACCTTCTATGCTTACAGCCTGAATTAATTGGCGACTGGTTCAATAGATCAGTACCAAAAAACTAGTTTCAAAGTTATTTGGATGTTAGTCAGGAATTGCATACTATTATTCAAACATACATTCTTTCTCTGAAAAGGAACAGATAAAAAAGTTGGTCAGCTGATCACCTCAATCCCCATTTTGAGGTGGAAGTTCAACCCGACAAACCACATCTCTAACAAAAAACTGTTTAACAATGGTGTGTGTGTATATATATATATATATTTATTTATATCCTCATACAAACATAATTCCAAAAATAAATCTTCATAATCCATTCATAAATTAGTTCACAGTCATGGCTATGAAAACTGTATCAACATTGTCCTCAGGAAAGATAACTTTATCCCTCCAATAATTTATAACTTTAACTATTGAAAGAAATATTGTCTGATATCAATCTACAATAAGGTCTCCTTGATCAAACTCTTCACTAGTGTTCTATTACCCCTGAGTTCCAAATGAGCATTTTCATCTCTTATTAAGATTGGACCTGTAAAGACTTTGCCCTATTTGCCAGACCTCGGAGTAGCCTACAAGCAAGACATTCCTTTGGCTACATCAAACTATTTTGTAAGGATTTTGGTTTAATCATCAGGTCAATAGGTCTACAGTCTTATGGTTTAGTAAAACCTTCAATTAACACCGTGGTCATTCTTGATTTCATCCGTCGCATTAAGGTGGTTGGCCAGCTCCAAAATCACCGCATCTTTGCCTATCTGGTCGTTTCTCCTCTTCTCCATAATCAAGTCCTCCAAGCTCTGAAATTCCAGGACATGGATATTTTTTTCAGAAATGTGTAATTTCAACCTGTAAGGCTGCTTTCCTATACGAATCTCCCCACCGATTTTGAACTCGCGCTTGCCATACCTGCACCAGGCGGCAAAGCACTCAGAGTTTCTCCAGCACAGCTCTCTGTCTCGCACCCCAACTTGCTCCATTGCGTGCTGCACCACCACCTCAGGAGGCAACGCACGGAATTTATAAAGCCCATTTACTATTCTGCCTCTTTTCCCTTGACTTGCGTCTGTCAGAAAGTTATTCTTTATTTCAGCCCGGTGCAAGTGGACTACTTGATAGCCCCCGACGTACACTGCCCAATGAGGATACTGGCCAGTGGCCAAAAACTCTACCAAGTCGCCGGGTTTGCATTTATTTAATAGGTTTTCCGGCGAAAATGTGGTCATATCTGAGAGCTTCAAAGTTTTCTCGTACACGCACTCCTCTCTGTAGTATACCAAGCATTCGGGCTCATTCCGGTTGTCATATTGCCTCTCTTCCTGGTTTTGTTGATCACTGTTGGGTCCATCAATGTTGTCCTCTTGTTCGTCATCGTCGTTAGAGAATATGTAGGACACTCCGATCCGAGGACAGTCATCTTTGGGCTCGAACCCGTTTGGGTCAGCGGTCGGAACTTCGGCATAATTTAAGTGTGTCAACTTTTCAACCTGGTTCCCCATACCACTAACAGGTGGACGGTAAGAAACAACTATCCACCTGTTCCAGGCGGAAGTGTAGTGGGGTGCGCTCACGTTGTAAACCTTGGCCTGCCCGTAGCCTACAGTAGTAATTTCACCTGGAAAGAACTCAAAGGCGAGGAAGGATTTTAATCCATAACCGAATTTAAAACGTCGGAAATGTGTCAGGGGGTCAAAGTGTTAACCTGTGAAGAGAAAGACAAACATTTTAGAAGAGTTTTACAGAATTTCTCTAACAGGTGTAGGCTATAGGATACACCTGTGCTCTTTGAGCTCAGCTAAGTGCATTAGCAATAGTCAGACTCACCCGCAGTTCTTGCCCGTAGGCTAACCATAAATAATATTCCCGACAACGATTATTACAGTTGCAAATAAAGAGCTGTGTTACGTTCCTTAGCCGATGTGGTGTCAGGTGGACTCAAATTGTATGTGGACTACTGCCCTTATTGCAACGAGACTCACTTCCACGGATGTGGTCGTTTAAAGTGACAGAGTCCAATTTATTTCCACCAACAAGTTGAACCAGTGAGACCAATGATGTCCTGTCGTTTTGGTATCCTGTTTAAGACAACCAATGATAAACCCTACGCAATTTAATTGAAATCATCACCTTTATAAAAACACACTTTATTGTTCTGCTCTTATAGTTCTGCTGCTACTCGAAGTGGGGATTTATGTAAGTGTTTAAAACGTCCAATGTTTGAATGGTAACAATGTGTATGGTGCATAGTAGCCTATGTCTTATCTCTCCCTTTCATATAGGCTAAAGAAGGTTGTTAACTGATATCACATCACACCAACAGCTCATTCATGTTTTCATGTCCGTTTGACAGGGAAATGTATACTAAATAAATCCATAAATGTATACTATTCAGGGGCGTTTCTTACCAATCTAGCACCCTAGGCGAGAGCGCAAAATAAATATGAACGCCAGCTTAAGGGGAAATTCCACTTTGTATTTTACTATTATTTACAACCATCTCTCGATTTCTTAACAAAAATGATCTCACTCATGACAAATAAACAAGAAATGACTTAATGTTTTATTAGTTTTACTTTTCACAATAATTAAAATGACATACCAAATGTTATTTTTGTAATGCTTATAAATACGTATATATACTTTATATACGCCCAATCAGGGCTTTTATTTTATTTTACGGCCAATCACTCAACTGCAGCCTGGTGACCGCCTAGTTGCCTATGCCTAAAAACGCCCCTGCTACTATGTACAGTATGCCCGTACATGCCGAATGCTTTTACTTTTTGCAATACAAGAATGGTATTTGTTCTGTGATAACTGACATTATAACTGACAATGTCAGTCACTATAGTTGAGTCTGAGTCAACAGCTGATTAAATCTCACATTCAACAGATCCTCATGTAGACAGACAGTCATCGAGACAGTCATTGCTATATTATTTAATAGTCCCTCTGAATTTTCACTGCCATTTCCACTGCATTCTGACACCTGACATTTCATTGTCTGTCCCAGAACTCTACTTGCCTGCCAGCCAGCCATGGTAAAGCAGAAGAAAGTTACAGTGCTGCTCTTCAAAGAACTAACTACAGGTTTCATCCCCAGAAAGCCACTGTAGTGACGAGGCCCCAGGTCTACCAGGCAGCTATCTCCAGGATAGATGACACATTAAAAACATTGGCTGCTGGCTGCTGCGGGTGGAATAACAATGCATTCTGCATTGCTGACCTAGCAGGGCACTATGTCAGAGACATCAAGAGAGGCCTGGCAGTCTGTTCTTTACCTTAGCTTGTTGGGAGACCTCTCTCTCTCTCTCTCTGTCTTTCTGTATGAAAGCACCCAATAAACTATGACTTCTGGAGACCCCAGGTAAACAACATTTATGTTACCACCACAAAGCATTTTTTTTTGTTTCTGAGTGGCGTGCGCCTTACTCACATCATAAGAATTTTAAGCAGCTAAACGTAAGCTCTTTATAACCCCCCAACCACAGGTTTCACTGTGGACGTTGTTCTCCATCAAAGGTGGATCAATGTTCTCAGTGTTGTACTGTACCAGGACATGTTTCTATTGTGTTTCCGCTGGATGAAAGAATAGCACTTGTTAGACCAAAGAGGTTTGAGGTTAGTGATCTAAGGTTTCCCACTGGTGTTGTGATTGCTTTGATGTGTTTTAAAAGAGGGATCATATGTATCTGCAGATTTATGCAAGATATTGATCTCATAGAGCATAAACTAAGTTGTGTGGGAACCCTGTTTACCCTAACAACTAAACAGCTGTAATCTTGTGTAATCAGAAACAACTCTTAATCCATTGATTGTAAGTGCAAACACAAAGATACATTCTCACAACAAACATTTAGTTTTTGTGGCTGTTTCTATTTCTAGCTTGAGAATTTAGAATAACTGACCTTGATAACCTCACAACTATCACTGACCAGTAATAAGTAAGCTGTAGATTGGTACTCTTTGACTGCCATCTAGTGGATGTCACAATTGAAAACTGTAGGTTGTTGAAAACATTTGAATGTAGAGTGAGCTTTTGAATTCATTTAGAGACTGTGTCAAAAGAAAGACATAATATGTTAAAGAAATCTTTCATTCCAAAAGAAAACGAACAATCCTACTTTCTGCCACTAAAATGTACTAAATGTAAAGTTCTTGAAGCACAAACATGGTAGAATCCAAGGTTTCTTAGAAGATTTTTTTTTAGAAGACAAAAAGAGGTAATGGTAGAAAAGTATTGTCCCCAGCATTCCTGATGGTTCAGTAAAGTGCATTATTCATGCTGAAATATACAGTGAAGTCTAAATAGAAGTGATAAACTTGTAAACTTGTTTTTGAATCAAACCCGAATGTATTCTATTTTTATTTGGGAAGATAGACTTAAAATAAATGGTTAGAAATTATTGGTTTTGGTGACTATCGACTTAAAAAAATATAGCCTAATTATAGTTGATCCAACCCTACATTAATCCTTACTACAAACTTTTTCCCAGCATGTCATAGAATGGCTAGAACGACTATCTTACCTTTAACGACACAGGGGAAGTGTCTGATTCAACGTTGTGGGAGTTACTTAAGGCTGTATTAAGGGGACAGGACACATCATCTCATATGAATACGTCATGAGATAAACAAAGGAGAGCATGCCTGCCAGTAGTAATTGAAGCTTGAAGTCTTACTCAACTAGAACATTTACACGCAAACTCTGCCAACCCTGATGTGCCCGAAGATATTACAGCATTAAAACTAGAATATAATTTAATTATAAGTTAATGATATGCTATTGAAAATAAAACAAAAGCAATTCGAGCTAGGGGACAAATCGGACAGGCTTCTCGCAAGGCAGCTGAAGCATTCAAGCTAATAGAGCTAGCCTATTCATTATCCTTAACGACAAATCCCTGAGACAATTCATGAATGTTTCGAGGAATTCTATGAAGTTTTGTCTGAATTCAAGACTTCCACTGCTCCTACAGCCCTTTCCCACTTTTTCCAATCCCTATATCTCCCCAAATTAGATAATGCAGATTAAGATTCTCTTAACGCAGACATCACATTGGTTGAAATACTCCATCACATCTTTCCCTAGCGGTAAGGCCCCCGGACCTGACGGTTTCGGAATAGAATTTTACAATAAATATTCTTGGAAACCCGCTTCCCTGATGCTGAGATTATTCAAACATTCTATTGGCAACCAATAATTTCCACAATCGATGTACGATGACAACTTTTCTTCTTAACAAAAAAGGCTAGTGGAAACAGATCCAGCATTGTACCGCCCCATAGGCCTTCTGAATTCGGATCTTAAAATGTTTACTTTTTGGGCGGGGTCGAAAAAGCGTTTGACCAAATTGAATGGGATTATATTATCAGTGCTCCAGGAGTTTGGCCTAAGTGAATCCTTATCTCTATGGTTGAAAATACTTTATGCCAAACCCAGGGCCTCTGTGCTCACTAACTTTGACAAATCAGCACAAGCAGGGCCGTAACTACCATTGAGGACACCGAGGTCGTGTCCTCGGTATTTCTTTTCTTATTTCTGTTTTTTTTGCTTAAATTGTGGTATATAAACTTTAACAGAGCTACCAACTCTCACGGTTTCGCCGTGTGACACACGCTTTTGCATGTTTTCACACGCACTCACGCCACACAACCAATTTCTCACGCCCCCCAAAAAATTCTGATTTTGGGCCGAAGCGCGTTCGTTCCTTCGGGAGAATTCACGGTGGCCCGCTCATAAATTGGTCCAGCAGATCGCTTGCTTTCTCTTTCACACACTGAATAAAACGATATGTGTTAAATTACTGTGTCTGACTGATAAGTAAACTAAGCTAGGTTTTAATCTAAATAAGCGCATGATCAGACCGTGCATTAAAAAGTGCCGTTTTCAGTTGTCGCCCTCTCTTTCTCAAACACAAGTGCGTGTAAGGTTGTTGCCAGGGAGACAACCCTAAACAATCGTTTTTTGTTGTGGAGTTAGCAAGATTTAAGATGATGCGAAAATAAGCAAATGGATGGGGAAAAGATGCCAGGAGGAACTGAAAAAGGCAGGTAAAAAAGAAAGATCTGTCACTTCATAAATCCTGCAAGGGTGAGAAAAATATGTTTTCTCAAAAGCCCTGAATCTTTCAGGTCCAAATCAAATTTGGGTTATAATTTCCGGAGAATATTACAATATGAGTCCAACGAAATGTTTATATTAGCCTACAGAAAGCTAAAAAAACGATTTAGCACTGAAATAAATGCAAAAAATTGCGCTTGCGCGCTATGCGCGCTCGCATTCGTGTGAGGTTCGGATTTCACCTCACCTCAAAACCTTGTCTAGTTCCTAGGTTCGGGTTATGCCCCGATCTTTCGACGTATGGCTCCGGAACCCGCCTAGAAGTTCTGACTCATGACCTCAGTATTTTTTGGGCCCTGCGTACGGTCCTGAGCACAAGTTATACTGCATAGAGGCACTAGACAAGGGTGTTCACTTTCACCCCTGCTCATTGCCATCACTATCGAACCCCCTCATGGCTGCTATTAGAAATAACCCACTTATTTCATCTCACAAGATTAGACCCACCGCATATCTCTCTACGCCGACGACATTACTCTCTACCTTGTTGACCCAGAATGGTCCATCCTACCCCTATTAGATTTTGCTGGATACTTTTGGGAAGTTCGCTGGTTAAGCTGTAAACTGGCAAAAGACTGAATTTATGACTGTAACTAACTATTTAGATCCAGGCTATATACAAAATGTACCCGATGGGGCCTGAAGGTGACATTCCATCTGAATGTCGCAAACCACTCTCTCTCTCCCCTCTGCTTTTTGCAGTGCCTGTGCCAACTAAAGTGCAAACTTTATACTAAGCAGCTCTCTTAAAATATAGAGTCAGGTCAGGAAAGCATTCAAGTTGCAATCTACCGCATTATCCGCTCCTATCTCTTACACCTTTAAGCCATCACTGCAGGACTCCACATTCTCAGTCTGGTCCAGTAAAAGAATGGTCTCTATGAGAGACATGTGAATGGAAAATTTGCCACATTTTCTCAGCTGACAGAGACATTTCAATTTAATTTAGATATTTACATTTAGCAAACGCTCTTATCCAGAGCGACTTACAGTAAGTACAGGGACATTCTGCCCAAGGAAAGTAGGGTGAAGTGCCTTGCCCAAGGACACAACGTAATTAAGCACGGCAGGGAATTGAACCTGCAACCTTCTGATTAATAGCCTGATTCCCTGACCACTCAGCCATCTGACCCCCTATATTTACAGCTGAGAAATGATGCATCCATGTCGCACTTTGAACTATTCACAGATATAAATGTACTATATCAACTACTTTCTGCCTCTTCCAATGCCCCCAATTAGATTTTCCATGTCCCATGTCTGGACTAGTCATCTTAACATATCTACCTTATATCTGAAAGATTCCTGGGAAAAAGATTTATGTATTAAGTAGTGATGGGCCTTTATCGGCATTAACGTGCTGCGTTAACGTGAGACCCTTATCGGGCGATAAAAAAAATATCGCTGTTAATCTATTCTCAAAGTTGGGTTGGTAGCTGGGTCTATACTATGCAAGCTATGATGACTTTCACCTTGATAGTTTAGCGCGGATGTATACCTAACCGAATTGCACGCCGCCAAATTATACTTTTCAATATTAAATTTGTGGTTCAACAGGACACAGCCAAGACGCTGCGCTCTTCTAAGGTGATCCACACCTTGAGGATCGATTAATTTGAGGATCTGTCAGATTGTTGAACCACAAATCGAATTTGAATTGCCCGTAGATGTAACCAGCGATATCCTTGCATATGTCCATTGCATTGTCCTGATGCACAAAAGCTATATCACCTCATCCAAATAAGTATGATGTTTCTTTCTGAATAGGCCCAAATCACGGCAATGTCTTAACAAAGTCCGAATGCTTATTACAATCTGGTGATTTTGGGATAAAATTAGGAGTTGGCCTAGGCAGCCTATTTCCTTATTGCTGAATCGTATTGAAAAGTATAATCCAGACTTTTTTCTCGCAAATTTACGACTTTAATCTCAGAATATTACCCCTCCGGCTCCGATTTGTTTAACCTATCTGGCCCTAATACACCATTGTAGAAGTTTACCTCAGTTAAATACCTAAAAAATATATTATGTTTTTTTCACTCGCCATTACAAACATTCTCTTGCGCACCCCCGGTGGTCAGTCTGCGCACCTCTAGTATTAAGGCAACCAACGAGGACTGAATAGAGTTTATTAAGGTCATAAATACATGTTCTATTAACTTAAGGCACCAACTAATTCAATATAAGTAGTACATAGACCTCATTACTCCAGGACTAAGCTTAATACATTCTACCCTTCCTTGCCCAACTCTGGTCATAACAAACATGATGTGTGTTGTTGTTGTGACCTGATAGCCTCACTAGCCTTTCAGTCAACTGTAGAAATCTGTTTACCAGGCTGCCATGGTAACACAAGCCAGATCCTTTTCTGAGCGGTTCATGGACAGAACCTCCACTAACATAGCTGTGGTGTGTCATCCCAGGCTCTGACTGTCTGTAAACACTTTGATGCATGGTACAGAAGAAGGAGGGTGAAGGGGGTGGGGGGCGTTCTGAGAAGAATGTGGTTATTTGAGAGATGGGGGAACGGTGGATAGGAAGAGAGAGCAAATAAAAGAGAGAGAGAGACTCACGTGTGAGTATTGCTAAAGAGTGCTCCTATTTATAGGGAAGGAAAGAACACAGAGGCCTCTTGGAAAGAGACCATAACAACAACACCCTGTAACACATCTACAAACACACAACCCTGAATTCATCGACATAAAGCACCGACACCAAAGAGTGAAGGGTGAACTAAAATGAAAAAATATTATTGTTGAATTATGCTGATTGCTGAGCCAAGAGACACCTTTGGAACCATTGATAGCGGAAAGAAAAGGTAAGGAATACCATGCACTTCTGTATAGTGTAATTGTTTCTTTAAAAAGCAAAATACAATGTAAATAATGTTCCGAAGACGAATCTAGAAATGATCAATATTTGAAGCAGAGACAACTTTTGATTTCTTGAGTTAAAGAGACAACTGATGTTTTTTCGCTGTCATTGATGAAGAAGAAGACTCATAAAAGTACATTCATAAAATATATGTGGCACACACAGACACACATGCAGGGAGTGGCAACATGGAGCTGTACCTAAATCACTTCTTGTTACCACAATATCCTACTGTATTACTTTTTTAAATTACATTTTGTTAATGTAGCAGATGCTTTTATCCAGAGTGACATTCAGTTATCTCAGACATGAACACTATTATTGGTTTGCCAACCAATCCATCTGACAACCATGATTTGATGTGTGCATCATATCAGTGTCAGTGTCCATATCATTGTCCAGTAGGCCTATGTGCTTTGTAAAATAAAAAAAGTACTGTTTTCTACTGTCTGTCACTTGAAGCAGGCTGTGGTGCTGTTGGGCAAAATGGTGGTTTGCTTTGCACAATTTGTTTGTTTTTAACAGAAATTCCTACTCTGTGTAACCTCACCCTCCGCCATCCAACCAATCATTGTCTGTGCGGCTCTGCGGTTGACATACGTATACCTACGTGCCTTTAGATTTTTGCTGGTACACGTAGCCTATCCTGTATGGCTCTCTGCAGTGTCCGTAGACCCTACGCTGACGCGTTTGACATTGTAGTATAAATTAAGCTTAGGAAGTACAATATGTGATGGTACATGAATAGCAGGTCATGTGTGCCTACTCAGTAATGATCCATTAAATATGCAGTTGTCTCCAGGGTAATCATACAGTCAAAAGCCAGGGTTGCTGGTAGCATAATTGGATGGTGGCATGAAACATCTGCTACTGTCAAGGAAGAAATTACTATCCCCGCGCTTAGCTGAAACTGGACAGGGATGTGTCCACTCAGATAAGCTACAATATACAGCTTCATCAGGAGCACCACCGAAAAGACGTTTGATACATCTTATAATGCCCTGTGTTCTTCTGTCTATAGCATCATGGAGTGCCCAGTTCAGGAGATCTTCCATTATAAGGACCAGGACCATTTCCCTCAGATGCTCCTGCAGCTCAACAGTTTGAGACAGGAGAGGGTCTTCATTGACTTGCTCCTTTGTTCTGACAACCAAGAGATCCCCTGCCACCGCAACATACTAGTCTCAAGCAGTCCCTACTTCAAGGCCATGTTCTGCAACAACTTCAGAGAGACCCAACAGAATAGAGTTGACTTGAAGGGGGTCTCTGCCACCATCCTAAGCTCCATCGTGGACTATGTCTACACGGGCCAAATCACTATCACCATGGAGAACGTGCTGCCGTTGATGCAGTCAGCATCCATGCTGCAGTACAACCACCTGTTTGAGGCCTGCTCTGTGTTCCTTCAGGGCCAGCTGAGCCCAGACAATTGCCTGAGCATGGTGCGTCTGTCTAAGATCCTCGATTGCACCAGCCTGAGGGAGAAGGCCAGGGAGATGGCCATGAGGAGCTTCTCTGATGTGGTGGAGTCGGAGGACCTGTGCGAGCTCTCACTGCCGGAGCTGATGGGCTACCTGGAGGACGACTGCCTCTGTGCTGAGGAGGAGCAGGTGTTCGAGACGCTATTGGCTTGGATCCACCACGACCCCTTCTCACGGCACGGAGCCATACACGACCTCTTCAAGAAGGTGATGTATTGCTTCTCATGTGTGTCGCAACCAGCAACCGCAAATTGGTTAACAACTGAGGCGTTGTTAATTACTAACACGACTGATCTGATCGTGATATCCAGGTTCGTCTTCGCTACATCCACCCCACTTACCTGTTCCAGTTCATCGCCAGCGACCCTCTCATTCAGTCCTCCAGCTTATGCACTGAAGTAATCGAGTCCGTCCGCCGTCTTCTGTTCTCCGTCAACTCCCTGGTTGCTGGCGACCTGAATACCCTGTGGGGAGCTCCACGTCGTTACGCCTGCCGTGAGACGCTGGTCCTGGTGGGAGGAAGGAAGAACAACGAGCAGACCTCCAGGGAAGCCATCCTCTATGACGAGCATACTCAGCGATGGCAGTGGCTGGCTAAGCTGCCTGTCCGCCTCTACAAGGCCTCCTATGTCAGCATCCATAGCATTTTATATGTGCTGGGAGGCCTGACCATAAACACACAACCCAGCCAGGTCTGCACAACTGTCTACACGCTCTCACTAAAGACCAACCACTGGAGAGAGGCTGAGCCCATGCTGGAGCCACGTTTCGCCCACCAGAGTGTTTCCTACCTACACTTCATCTTCGTCCTGGGGGGCATCGGTTCAGACAGGAGGGTGTGTGACTCAGTGCAGAGGTACAACAGCATGTTTAACCAATGGGAGGCTGTGGCGCCCATGCCTGAGGCTGTGCTCAACCCGGCAGTGGCCGCCCACAGTCAGAGGATATACATGTTTGGGGGAGAAGATGCCATGCAAAACCCTGTCAGGAAGATACAGGTACTTCTAATAGTACATGTAATGTTTTACAAAACTCTCGCCTGATATGGTCAATTTACTCTAGAATTGACTACATAAACGATAATTAATCAGCGATTTAACCAATCAAGGCAGGGACATTTTTGAGCAAATACAGTTTTTAATTTAAAATGCAATTAACGATGTGCCTTGTAAAACATGTTTTTGTTTACTCCAGGTGTACCATATTGCCAGAAATCTATGGTCTAATATCGAAACCAGAATAGTGAAGAATGTTTGTGCCCCTGCCACGGTTCTAAATGACAAAATCTACATTATTGGAGGTAGGTGGGATTAGGTGTACATTAGATTACGTGTTGGTGTGTTTGTGAATGTATCTGTTGGTGGTGAATGAGACTCTACTTAGCCAAAGAAAGACAACAAGACATTGATCCTCAGACTGTGGCTCAGCTACTAAACCAAATAAGCTGAACAAGACAATAGATTTTTCCTCATAACTTTGTCCTGTTGCAGGTTACACCAGGAGAATGATGGCCTACGACACCAAAGCCAACCGGTTCATCAAGTGTGCCAACCTGAAGGAGCGAAGGATGCACCACTCTGCCGCTGCCCTCAACAACAAGCTCTACGTGACAGGGGGACGCTACATTAATGGACACGATGTTATCGAGGACTCTGACAGTTTCGAGAGCTATGACCCAAAGACAGACACATGGACCTCAAAAGGGACACTCCCCTACAAACTATTTGACCATGGCTCCCTGTCCATGATATCTATCTCTGACAAATCAAACCCTTCTTGAAAGCTTCCTGTGTACTATACGTCACTATACTGCTTCCCATACATTCAACACCATATAGAAAAGTATTTGCATAGTATTGTGTCTGGTGCAATGTGACTGATTCAAGGCAATGTATAATGTCCAGCTGTTAAGCAACAAGCCTGAACAAGCCTGAGATCAATGCTAGTCTAAACATGTGAAATAGCTAGATATATCTTTAGAAACAGAGTATGTGGCATAAATCATTGCCTGTTATTTGAGAACGCCCGTTATTATTTAAACATTCCTCTTAATTTATGTTGATGACATTGCTGATCTTACAGTTAGCATTCATAGCTTACTTGATCATTATTTTAAAAATGAAATCCACAAAACGGAAATAGCACATGGATAGCATGAGCAGAAATGTTATTACTGCATTGTTTGCTACCTTAGCAAACCTCTTTGTGTTGCCTCATAGATTTGGGGTGTTGTATTGATTCATTGACGTGATTTCGTATTTTTGTATGTATTTTTTGATTAATAAAAGCAAATTTCACCCCTTAGACTGTGATGGTAGGCTACTGTAAGCATTTCAACTCTAGCTCTCAGTGTGTTGTCTGACAGGCTCTTTGCAGTCAAGTGACACCAGAGGAAACTTGAGAAGCACATAGATCTCACATGTGAAGGCGAACCACTCGTGCTATTCATGCCCAGATGGGTTTAAGTGATATTGCAAAAAATCTAAATATGTGGCATCTCAATAAGTATATGTGGAAAATTTAATATGATAACAAAACTGCAAAACAAGTAGCATGTATTCATACAATAAACATGATACATAAATGGTCCAGCCCTTTTTATGATCATCTTAAACCAAGGATTTACAAGATACTCCCAGTACTATTATGAATGTATACTTTACCTTTTTAAATACTTTATACAGTTTTAACTATTGTGCTGACAATGCTCATTACTTTAGCTTAACTGAATTGAGTAGCTACATGTTGGCCAGATAACATTACACAACCCTGTAAACATGGCTTCCATATCAAATGGAATATGTTTAAGGGAAACAACAACGTGTCAGAGCACTAGTTATAAGTGAGAAAAGTTTACTTCTAGTTCTTTGGAACCCAGAACATACTCTACCAAAGTTTGCCCTTCTGAAATACTGTAGAAGGTGAGAGACGATGTTGTGTGTATTAGGGGGTCACTGGAAACTATAGGTGATCCAATGTTATTTTGGGAAACAAACAAGGTATGAACATAACACCACATGAATCATGTGTCCCCACCAGTTGCTGCGCTAGCTGGCAGATGCACGAAGCGGTGAGCCCCATAACCTGAGCCTTGTTTCACAAGACAACCTGTGATAATTATGAAATTGGCCGAGGGACTGACAGCAACAGGTGTGTGTGTGTTAGTGGCTGTGCTATATGTGTGTGTGTGTGTCTATGTGTTTGTTTGTTTGTGTGTGTTTGTGTGTGTCTGTGTGTATGTGCACATGGGTGGGGACTACAGCTGCCTTCTGACAATCATAACTCTAACATTATGAGATCTGACAGTTATGCCTCAGTTTGAAGTCTTTCCCACATTGTTACTGATTGCTTGTTGGGACTAGTACTAAAATGACCTCCTGGAAATACTTTAAAATAGGCCCCAGGAGGTGCTGAAAAAAGTACTCTCACATAACTATCTTGCTACATATGCACTTAATCAGAATACATGATTTATTTAATGTAAGGCACCTGCTCTGGGACTCCATTTATGTAGCATCTGGCTGATGAGGCACTGACACTGCTCATCTGCTAAAACAACAACAAACCAACCGCACTAACTCAAAACTGTATATAATAATATTTGACACTGTTTTGCCTGCTTTGTGTTAAAACTTGAATATGGTTGATCGACACTTGAAGACTGCACTGAGAGACACTCAGTTTAGAATACATTTGGGGTTTATTAGATAGGCTACATGATGTTCTAGGATGATTTACATGCATTCAAAACATTTTTTATTATTAATTAGCAGCTCAAAATCATATCTCCAATAACACAATGTGACTGTGGCAGGTCAATCAGATATTATAGTGTAGGAGATACTTTAATGAAGGATTCTGACATTCCACTCTCTTTTCCAAATCCAGTGGGTAAACAGATACTAGTTAATTACTTCATAACAAATGTAATACGACTTTGACATATGTGGTAGGCCCACAGTCCACACAGGCCTCCTTATCAATTATACAGTACTGCCATATTTAAAGTTTCCACTGTGAAACTCTGCTCTCCTGCTAAATCCTGAGAAGAGTTTGGACTTTATTTTAAACCTCAATGATGCAATGATTCAGGGGATTCTTAGAAACGAAGCCTTGACAAATATATTTTTTACTTGAGATTAGTTAGAAATAGATAGGAAATGCTTTTCTTGGAGAACTGATCAAAAGACAGAATGAGCACTTTTAACTGGGTTAATGAATACGACAGGCAATGTTTGCCCTCAAACGGCATAGGGTGATAATATTCCTTCACTGGAGAGTTTTGCAACACTGAAGATGATAAACAAAGCCACGTGTTGAGGGATAGTTGCCAAGAGGGCGGGCCCAAAGTATTTCCGGATTCTTCGTTGTAGGATATAAGAACAGCTGCGTATGCTGAGCATCAGACGAAACGTTCAAGACAATAGAGCAAAGGGATACATTTGAACAAAAAGCGGTCTGCGAGACTGTCATAACTGTAGAATTTTCTCAAGACTTTTAGCTTAAACATGCCTTTTCTTGGACAGGATTGGAGGTCGCCTGGACAGAGCTGGGTTAAAACAGGAGGAGGATGGAAAAAAACATCAAATGAAGAAAAAAACAACAACGTTTCAGACGAGAGGTAACGCTAAGTGAAGATACATTTTAGTGGATAGTGTTTCACGTAGGCTACGCGTGTGGCATCACATTATTAAGGAGCATCGAAAGTTTCATTTAACCACAACCATCCAAGATGCTTTTATCATAGGCTACTTCAGGAAATCGTTCTGTCTTTAAGACTGCTATGGTGTATTTTAAAACCAAAAGTTACCAAGGGTTTCCACAACAGCTGTGTGTTTGTGTGTGTGTGGAATTATCTGCCTGAAAATCATTGTGCTATTTATAACAATACAACAGTGATGTTAGTATTAACGGAATTGCAGCCATATTTAACATACACATACACACACATAACACATAACAATCGATGTATACTTTTTCCCCCAATCAAGTTCAACATATTTTAATGTAATGTTAAACAAAACATATTTACAAAAGCTTGAGAGATGTTGAAAATATAAACTTTTCCTCTCCAGCTACTGCAAAGTAGAGAAGGAATGCTTCAAGGAGAATCAGCTGTTGACCATTAGTTACGACATGGCAGCCAAGAAAAGAAAAAAGGATTTAATCAACAACAATTCCAAGGTTCCCTGTAAGTGTAGATGCATAACAATCACACAACACAATACAGCAGAACTTTACATGTTGTTTTTACTAGGGACCCTAATTAGCATAATGTAAATATGAAAATTGTAATATGATAAGTTTATAATGCATGCAAATAATAAACTGTTATATGGAATATTCAATATGTTTTTCAATGTCTCACTAGATTTCCACAGAGAAAAATGGATCTATGTTCACAAAGGAAGCACCAAAGAGGTAAGACAATTTTCCTATATAATGTTTCTCAATGTTTCATCTCTCTGGCCTGTACCCTGGACTACGGGCAATGATGAACTAATTCCCAATTATCATGTAGCGTCATGGATATTGTACGCTGGGAGAAGCCTTCAACCGCTTGGATTTCTGCAGCGCTATCAAAGACACCAGGCGATTTAATTACATTGTTCGGGTAAGTTCCCTCTTTTACCCCGTGTCAGGTGGCACATCCTCCTGTGGGAGGGTTTAGTTAGCTTTATCAGTAAAACTGGGTTAGCAGAGGCAGCAGGAACAAGTTAAAGTGGAGCCTCAGGGTGGGTTGGCTTTTGCAAGGCCCTTATCACCTCACTACAGACTAGAGGAGATGTTCTGTCTCTGGTATTGGTTGTGTGTGTGTGTGTGTGTGTGTGTGTGTGTGTTGCTGTATTTGGTGGTTTGTTTACGCAAAGTTTCTAGAAACAGAATGTATCGGCTATCCGAAGGTTTGTTCATTTAAGCTAAGTTGTTCACCTCTCCTTATGGAAGATTGTAGCATCCCTTGTCAATACATTTCCATTATCATTAAGTTCTCTGTTGAATATATTATAGTTGATATTTACTGAAGTGTTTATGCAAATGGACTTGCATTACATCAGTTGTATGGATTTTAAAGGTCACGTATCCCAGTGAAATATTTTTAATCCCAACTTTTGACATTGCCTCCTCTACCACCGATGGAACTGTCCAGTCTCCCAACATGTACTTCCATGGGTACTCGTGCAGGATATATAGGGGGTACAGGCATAGACATACACCATTTAGAAGGCTGTGAGGATGAGGAGTAAGGTCACTGACTAGGAGGTCTAAACTCTGGTAGGTGTGATTGGAGTTTACCAGTCAGGCAGCTAGACAGTATTGCCCCCTCCTTATGCACCCTTGTTCACTCCCTCTCACTGATCTGATAGGGCTGGGTATCTGTTTGCCCAGCTAGATGGGGATTGAGGGCCACCACAGCCCAGATATGCCCTAGTCAGATCTGTGGGAAGGGATGAAAGGTGACTGACATCTGTGCAGTGGGGTGAAATCATAGGCCTGGCCCTAATGAAACTGGACTTTACTCAGTTTCTCTACACACCTTTACCCACAAGGCTCCCTACAACTCTCTCTGTGCCTGTGGGAGACTGAGACAGTGTTGTGTCTCCAAGACTACATTGGGGCTGTTTCGTTTGAAGAAGAACAGCAAGTTGGGGATGTGTTCTCCTTGTGTTCAAACAAAGCACTTTGGAATACATCAGTTAACTCGGTATCCTTTACAAACCTTTAGCAACTTTTAGTATTTCTGCATCAAATCATTTCTCCACAAAGTACCCCATACAATGGTCATGGTTGAAGACTGGCTTTCAGAGGTACAATCAAAGAGGTCCAGGGACTACAGACGAAAATTAGCCATGTGGCTATAATCTGGCTCAATTGTATATTGTGCACTGTCCCTGCTAAATAAACAATAAATGAAATGAAATGAAATGGCGACTGTAACAGTAGACCTGGGTCTGGATGCATTGAACCCAGATTACTTATCCCTGGCCTGATTGCGTAGTTGAGGTTCTTCTCAGTTACACTGATTAGGTTTTCACTGTCAGTCAGGGCAGAACACATACAACATTACTGTGAGGACACGTTATAACCTCAGTGGAAAACTTGGTGTGGCGTCATACTGCAGAGTTGGCCTCTGCAGTGTACTATTGGAAAGTGCATTACATTAGCCAAGTGGAAGTATAGTGCTTGCTCGATGGCTAAAAGTAGAAACATGTCCTAGCCTGCTACTCCAGCTCAACACAGGCACAGGCTGGCAGACTATGTCACTTGATGGGATGAGAGGGGCTTAACAGAGGGGGAGGGAGAGAGGGTGGTGAAGGAGTGGAAAGGGGGCAGAGACTGGTGGGACGGGGGTTTTCCAAAGGGTGCTGACAATATTTTGTCACATGGTTGAGCAAAGTGGGGGTTGGGGTGGGGGCAGTGTTTCTCCATGATGTCACCAACTTTGTTGTTACATGCCATGCATGCTTGCTAGGACCCTGGGGGCTCAGAGTTCACACACCCATGCACACTAAAAAGCCCCCCCAATCCCCTCATGTTATCTACTTCAGGTGTTATACAGTATATACAAAAACTAACCTGAGACCTACCGGGATCCTACATAACATCTTTCTATTGGTTTATTTGATAATAAAAGGCACATAAATGCATCTCTAGGCTGATGGTCCGATCAGGAATATTGTGCTTCCTACCCAGTGCATCTCCAGAGAGTTTTATCCAAATGGAGAGGTTCCAACCAGCTACATGGCCATCGTTAGAGGCCGTGATTTGTTTACAATGGAGCCTAGAAGAGAGAAGCATAACAAGTGGTGGTGGAATGGAAAGTCTCAGGGTCTGACTGCTTGATATTTATGTCTCTGTTTCTCTCTCCTAGCTGCTGGAGCTCATAGCCAAGTCCCAGCTCCCTTCCCTGAGTGGAGTAGCTCAGAAAAACTACATGAACATCCTGGAAAGAGTAGTGCAGAAAGGTACGCTTTCTCCATATCTTTAAATTGCACTTTGACTTTGCATCATACTGGCCATGTTTTGTCTCTTCAACTTTAAAGAGATGGTTGTGTGTTAGATCCAGAATAGCTTCTTGATGACTGTGGTAACAGATAATAGTTGTTGCATTGACAGAGAGGTCATTACTTGCGTAACAGTCCTTTTTATTTTTATTTTTTATGGCATTTAGTCAAATGGCCCCTGGCCCGTACTGTGTATAATCTGACTAAGGTTGGAAGGCTAGGACTTCAACAAGTGTTCTATCTCTCCTCCCTCCAGTACTAGATGACCAACAGAACGTGCGTCCCATCAAGGAGCTGCTCCAGAGCCTGTACATGTCGCTTTGCAGCCTGGTCCAAGACATGGGGAAGTCTGTTCTGGTAGGAAACATCAACATCTGGGTCCACCGCATGGAGAACATCCTGCAGTGGCAGCAACAACTGGACAACATCCAAATCAACAGGGTGAGGACACTGAGGGTAGCTGGATCCATATTTAGCTCTGAAAAAATGACCACTGCACCTTTTTGTTTCATTTAAAAAAAGTTGAAGGACAATTTTGAGTGAGGAATATAAGGGTAATATTGGCAGCGGCCTCTTAGATTTTACCCTTCAATTCTTCACTCAGAATTGTCCTTCTCAACTTTGAATTGGTGTAGTGGTCTCTCAATGTTTTTCCAGAGCTGTATGTCATCAGTAGAGAGGTATTCTAATGAATCCATATGAAATCCATGATTTTTGTAGAACTATGTTGCTTCAGCTGGACAACATTCAGATCAATAAGAGGACGCAGATGTACCTTAACATGATGTAGATTGCAGATGTGCAGATTGACTTTAAGATCAAAGGATAATTTGCTAAAATCTGAAAGGCTCCCTGTGTGACAAAAATGAATAGATCTAAAATCTATTAAATGGAATAGAAGAAACACCCTACACCCATTAAAGCAGCTTCGTAGTTTTTTGTGACCCAGCGCATTTGTGTGTTGGCCCAGCCTGTGTCCTGTGGGATGAACTTGACTGACCTGCCCGCCAGTCTGCAGCTGAACATCATGCAGTGTCTGTCGGACGGACGGGACCTGGTGAGCCTGGGGCAGGTGTGTCCAGACCTGGGGACCCTCACTGAAGACCGGCTTCTCTGGAAGAGTCTCTGCCAGCACCACTTCACAGACAGACAGGTATGCTGATAGTGAGAGACTTTGATTACACCACCATCTCTTTCTCACACACACACACACACACACACACACACACACACACACACACACACACATACACGCACACACACCCACCCACCCACCCACCCACTAAGTCAGTGGTATTCCTACTAGTCCTCAGCCACAGTTAAAAACACTAAATACACTCTGACACACACAAAAGCTCAAGTCATGTATTAGAAATGATGTTCGGATCGAACAAACACAGTCCTAGAGCTTAATTTAAATCGAGCAGCACTCATGAAAAGCTAAACATAGATGTTTTTGTGTGTGAGCTACCTTGAATGACTACCATGGCACCCATTTAATAGGTCAGCATCTCACCCAGCTAAGTGAAGACATGGGTCAGATTGTGATATACTTGTTCAAATTAAGCATTTGACAAGGGTCCATGTAAACCGGAGGGACTGGCTCATCCTTTACCACTCCTCTGTCAACCTTTACAGATCCGCAAGCGCCTGATCATTTCAGACAAGGGCGGTCTTGAGTGGAAAAAGATGTACTTCAAGCTGTGTAGGTGCTACCCACACAGAGAGCAGTACAGTGACACCTTGCACTTCTGCACACACTGCCACATCCTCTTCTGGAAGGTACAGACCCCAATCAGTTTTTTGATTTGTTTCATCACCCTGACGTCTCTCCATGCCTTCATTTTTATGTTGATGACATGCTCTTCCCTGGGTTAAAGGTATATTAAAAGTGCCCTACAATATGTGAGCCTTAACCACTGTTCCTCTCTGCCTGTCTCTCTTTTTCCTTCCATCTCTGTTTCCAGGATACAAATCATCCCTGCACAGCCAACAACCCAGAGAGTTGCACCATCTCTATCTCTCCTCAAGAGTTCATCAACCTCTTCAAGTTCTGAGACATGAACAGCGGAAATTGACTGATGGATTGTACATACTGTACATACTATATTATTGTTGATTTCTCAAAGGATTCCTGGACTGACAGACTGTGGGGAGTGGGACGGGGGATATAATTAAGTACCTGCTCGAAGAGCAAAGCATTCTGGGAGCTTTTCAGCAGGAAATTAAATTAGTATAGTAGAAAGGGTGAAAATAGAGATGCAACAGATGATGGTAGCAGAAGAAAACAACGGTACTCTCAAGTTGATAGTAGGTTAAAGAGTGGCTGTTTGATGTGTTTTTAATTAGAAATGTTTTTGGGATACATTTTTGAATTTCTTGGTGGAACATTAACTTGAAATTTAAGCCAAAGGTATTTAATCAGTATTTCAAGAGTTGAGAATGTAATTGTCGGGTGCTCTGAGAAACTTGTCCTTTTGTTTTGTCATATAGGGACAAACAGGATTGTGTAGATATTGAATAGATTAAATAGGTGATAGGAGTTACCATTTTGATACTCATTCATAGGATGACCTATCTTTTCTTAATTTCTTTTTTTGCTTTTTCACTTTTATACGTTTTGATATCTAAAAAGATAGTGTATGAATGTGTTTACTTTTTCATAGCTGTAAGGAGTTACAACAGTATCACAGTGCACACAGTATTACCAAAGAATAGAATAGAAATACAAAATTATAATGGTGTGCCTTTTATATCATGACTGATGACAGTTAACTAATGTAGGTTGTTTCACAGGTCACTATATTCGTTCACATTGTTTGATAATAACTTAATTGACAACCAAAGATGGTTAATTCAAGTTCTGAGACAAGATGGAACTTTAATAGCTTGAATAATTTTAAGATGTTTATTTAAGGCAACCTGCATGATAGTAACTTTTTCACCCACATTTTGTTCTGCGTTTTCATGTTCATGGGTATGACAGCAAGGAACTAGATTTTAAATGATGCAATCTTGATTAAAACCCTCCCTCTGCTTTCACGGTGAGAAGGTGAAAGACATGCTGTGCAATTATTGTGTCATATCTGATAAATAAAACCTTTTAGAAAATACTGTAGATAGCAATGATAAAATTGCTCCCAAAATCTCCAGTCATTTACTGTCATGTAAATTCATATTTTAGGTCAACTAAAGCATATGAAATATGAAAAATAGTTAGATAGCTGAGTAACTATTTTATTAGGTACAGTACACCACCAAAAAGGATCTCATCCAAGTATAAGAAATACTCCAAGACAAACACAATTTAAAGACAAAAATAAATTTAATTATGAAATTATGACAAAATAAATTATATTTCAAGTTCATATCTTAGAAATCTTTGAAGGAAAACCAGCAGATGATATGGTTTAGAAAATGTTAATGCCCTTCCCTCCTCTCACTGTCATGGCAGAGACACATTAAAGTTTAGATTATGCATAGTGTGATTTACCTGACGTTTGCTTGCTCCTCAGTGTTAAAAACTCCACAAAAATAAGCAGGATTGCAAAATGTACACAATTATTTCACAGTACAAAAGATGTAGTACATCACCTTAGGTGCCATAATGTGGTAAATGTTGACTGATCATTCCATCAGCTACTCCTATTAAACCAAGATAAGTAAAACTCAAGTTTACATACTTTTTCATGTCAGTACCAGGATGGCTCTCAGGTAGTTGTCAGACCGTAAACATGCAGCCAACCAACCAACTACAGTCATGCTAAGTTGTCTCTGATGGCTCAATATTGGTGCCATGAAATGGTTTATCAAATAAACAATTGCTTAATAATTCAACATACTAACTGACTAGGAGTCATAGCTTAATAGATACAAAGTGATTTTCTATAGTAACTGTCTCTCCATATAATAGTGGTAAATCAATTGAGGCAGCACATGGATTTCAAACTGCAGTATCTCATACTGCACCACCTTCATCTTCAGGGTTGGGGTCCTTCTCTGTGATGAAACTCTGGGATATACGTATAACCTTCAAAGCAATTTTGATATCTGTGGCGTTCCTTACTACATAGCTGCAGGGTTACATAGCGGCTTATTCCTTTTAAATTAGTTTTTGAAAGTTTTTTCCTATCGACTTATTTTACTATCTACACTCAAACGAACACAGCCTGTTATGTAGACATGTCTGGTAAATCAAGCTCACATTCTGTTTCATTTAAAAGGGAAACAACATGAATGCAGGGGTCAGATGGCTGAGTGGTTATGGAATCGTGCTATTAATCAGAAGGTTGCTGGTTTGATTCCTGGTAGTGACAAATGACTTTGTGTCCTTGGGCAAGGCACCTCACCCTACTTGCCCCGGGGGGGATGTCCATGTACTTACTGGAAGTCGCTCTGGATAAGAGTGTCTGCGAAATGACTAAATGTGAATGTACTTGACCAGGCTACATCTAAGGTGATACATTCATATATACCCTAATTTTTCCAAGCTATTTACATGCAAACACGTATCTGGTGTGTGGAATGTCCCAATGAAAGCCTCTCTCTTGGTTCAACAAAAGGATAGAGTAGCACATTTCTCATGATCAGGGAATGTCATGCTTCCAAAGAGTAACCATACTTCAGAGACGCACAGTACCAAATGAGTTAAGAAGAATAAAGATCTGTAATGGCTGTTGGTCTCTATAACACTGTTTGATTTTTTCAAAACACTGACTAGGGTTTGGTTACACATATTAACGGTTGTACTGATGTACTGAAATCTGCTGTTTGGTGACTTGGTTGCAGATATTGTTATTTGCATGATAACGCACAGAGTCCAGTACACATGTGGAGATATAGAGACCCAGTTGTGCTGTCCTCCAAGGCGGAGTTCAGAGCAAATGGTCAAACTGAGTGTCAGCAAGTTGTACAGTTGTCATCCATGATGTCTTGAGACCCTCTGAACAGGTGAGTGAGGATACCAAGTTGCTAGAAAGAGATGTGGTTCTCTGATGGTGTTGTTGTCCTCATGGCAGCCTGATAACAGCCTTTAACAGATAAAACATGCAATTATTTAAAAACGAGTGCAAACATGCACCCACACAAATATACACTTAAGCCCCCACACACATAATCCAGTGCACAGACACACACAACAGTAAGGATGAAACTATCTTCTGAAATGAAGGATAGCAGAGAGTGCAAGATAAGGCAGCAAAGAAAGACTGAGGTAGTTACCAGAGTCAGTAGAGGTCACACATAGGTACGTTCTCCCTCTCAGAGTTCTTAATGATCCACTCAATAGCATCCCAACCCTACATTCACATGCAGAGAAGAAGAGGAGGACCGGAGAAATAGCAGCTACTGTGTCATACATACACTATTAAGGGACAATTTCCCAACACAGATTTTGCAAATCCAGACCTCAGACATAATGTGAGTTTTTGGTTTGTTACAAAGAAAAGCCACACAGAGGAACACATTACATGACACAACATTGTAGGAAGCTACAAAATATTTGTGTTTCTATATCAACTCCATTCTTTGATAGAGACAAGAGTCTACCGACAGCTTTCTCTTGAGTGGTGCAACCTATCTTCACGTAAGATGATCTCCCATGTTCAAAAATAAGATCAGGATAAATGAATTTGTGGTCCATTATATTATTGCATGTTCTAAAGACAACATACTAAGAGAACATGCTGTCTGTGCAATATAAGTAAACTGTGTTCACTTTTCTTGCGTTGGCTGACATCCTCATGGCCATCATGCCCTCCAGATAGCTGCTTAGACTGACACCCTTCACTGTAATAATGGCCTCCTGGGTCAATATGGTTCTGCAGACAGAAAGACAGGTACGGTATTTAGTATGTGCGAGTGACAGGTAGATTGGTTAATTATATGTGGTTTGTAAATATTTTATTTACACTTTCTGTTCAATTTTTGTAACAAAGCCGTACTTACACTTCAGGATTGTCTGGGTGAGGTCTGTAAACTAGTCTCTCATCAACAGAAACCAGATTTGTCAGAGATATCTGAAAAAAAGGATTCCTTATTTGGATAGTAACTTTAAAAACAATGAATGCATGAATATTCCAATGTATACTTCAAGTCAATTATAATACAAAGTTGCTAAATAAAGCAGTAATTTGTGTCACTAACTCACATTAGTTGAGCAAAGTTCCATCTTTTTTTCCTCTGGGTCAACTATAGAATGTTCTTTCACATACGTAAGAGTCTGGCTGGTTCCCAGTATCTGTAGAGGAAATAAAGATGATGAAGCATTAGAAGCATTCATGAACAGGAACACAGTGTAATCATTATAAACATAAGAGACTAATAAGTTATTAATGTAAATCCTATTGAACTCTCCCTAATTGTATCAATTTGAAACATTTCATTAAAAAATTCAGTATACTATTTATCTGCTTTCAACTGACTAATTGTTTTCAAATGACAGACAAGGTGGCTCTAAGGTGGTAATTGGATGACCAAGCACCACCTCCAGCTGAACCTCGCCAAAACAGAACTCCTCATCATCTCGGCCAAACCCTCCATCTCCCACGATCTCTCAATCACTCTGGGATCCGCGACGGTGACCCCTTCATCCTCTGCCAGGAACCTCGGGGTGACCATGGATGACAAGCTGTCCCTCACAGCCCGGTCGTGTAGATTCATCCTCAACATCCGGAAGATCAGGAGATACCTCTCTGAACATTCCACCCAGTTGCTAGTCCAAGCACTTGTCCTCTCCAAGTTGGACAACAACCCGCCCTCTCCAGAGGATTCAGAACGCGGCAGCCAGCCTGGTCTTCAATCTACCCAGATGCTCCCATGTTACCTCGCTCCTCATCTCCCTCCACTGGCTTCCCATCACGGCCTGTATCAGATTCAAGACCCTGGTACTGACCTTCCGAGCGGTGAACGGGACTGCACCCGACTACATCAAGTCTATGCTCCAGCCTTACACCCCCACCCGCCACCTACGGTCTTCTTCTGACAACCGTCTGGTGGTCCCACCGCTCAAGAGCGCCCGGTCCCAACACAATCTCTTCTCCTGTCTGGCCCCCCAATGGTGAAATCAACTCCCCACCTCCATCAGAGACACTGACTGTCTCCCCACCTTTAAGAAAAGGCTCAAGATGCACTGGTTCCGGGAGTACAACGGCACTTAGGAATGTTTGGCTGGACATTATGTTTCCTCCAGAATCACAATGACTCTTATTGAGACTTGTTGGTTAGTTGTAACTCTTAAAACTATTGTACTTGCTGTGTAATATATTTTTGTTGCTTGCTTCTACAGGTACACCCTTGCACTTTTGAAGGTTCATGTTGCTTAATTGTATCTTGTTAACTACATGCTTTTATGGTTCTTCCCTTTGGGACTTATTTAGTTTTCACAATGTATGCTTCATGTTTTGGTTACCTGCAATGTTTGGGGCTATCTCGTTGTTTATGATCAGTGACCTATGCACTTTTGTAAGCTCTCTTTTTGGAAGTCGCTTTGGATAAAAGCGTCTGCTAAATGCATAAATGTAAATGTAATTAGGTCATTAGCCTTCGGCAGCACAACCTATTGTAATCTCACATATATACTAGAGAGGGTACAATTTCTGGGGAAATTGTGGGGTGTGCTTGCGTCGGTTGCAGATGGGTATGTTTCCAGGCTGTGAATATGAACACCCTATATTTTTGTACACCCTTCGACTGGTTAGATCCTGCGATTCCCACACAGCAGGAGTCTAGTAGTTAGCTACATCTACAATTTACCGGGTCTAGGTCTGAATCTAGGAGCAAAACGGAGCACAGCTGCCAGCTGTAGGTATATGCAGGTAGCAAAATGGTGTTCACTTCACTTATGTATTGAACCAGACAATTTGACTTACTCTAATATAATCCTAAACCATGCAACGATACAGCGACGCATCACACAAGCTTGAGTTCAAATACATTATTTAATATGACATTATCTACTGTACATTCAAGATGAGCACACACTGACAAGACGTCACATGCCACGAGACTGTCGCGAGAGTACAGACCCAGCACCCTGATGCAGCCATTGTGATCTCTGGAGACTTTAACCACGTCAGTCTCTCCTCCCATCTAACTGGCTTTGTGCAGTATGTAGACTGTCCCACCAGGGAAAATAAGATCCTCGATCTACTGTATGCCAATGTAAAGGAGGCAAACACAGCTACAGCCCTCCCACCACTCGGCAGATCAGATCACAACCTGGTCCTCCTTCAGCCCTCCTATAAACCCTGTGTTTTGAGGCAGCCTGTCACCACCAGGACATTCAGGAAGTGGACACCAGAGGCCATAGAAGCTCTGCGGGCCTGCTATGAATGCAGAGACTGGAATGTACTCCAAGACACAGAGGGAAATAGGGGAGTCACGGAAGTCTACAGGAGGGTTGAATGCTACACTGGCTACATGACATTCTGCAGGGAAATGATTGTGCCAGCGAGGACTGTGCGCTGTTTTCCAAACAATAAACCCTGGATCACCTGTGACATCAAGAGGCTCCTGAATCAGAAAAAGGGAGCATACAGAAAGGGTGACCGGGAGAAATGCAGGCTCGTACAACGGGAGTTGAAGAGGAGCCTGAAGCAGGCCAAGGAGGAATATAAAAAGAAGGTGGAAAGGAATCTGCAGCACAACAACACCAGAGAGGTGTGGAGGGGAATGAAGACCATCACGTACTACAAGCAGAAGGGCAGTCTGGCTACAGCCCCTGATGTGGCCAAGGCCAATGAGTTCAACTACTTCTACAACAGGTTTGACTCAGCGGCCTTATCATCATCAGCCCTCTCCCCCCCCCTCCCCCCTCACCTCTTCTCGAGCAGCAGCCTGTCCCCCTTCACCAGCTCCTCCTCACAGCTACAGCCCTAACTTCACGGCTGAGTCCCTTCCCCTACCAAGCCTCCCCCTGTGCCTCACAGCTGACGAGGTAAAGGTGGAGTTGAAAAAACTGAACGCGGGAAAGGCGGCCGGCCCGGATAAAGTCTGCCCGAGGCTGCTGAAGGTCTGTGCTGACCAACTGGCCAAGGTCCTTCAACAGCTCTTCAACCTGAGCCTACAGTCAGGGAGGGTTCTGTGGAAAACATGTCTCGTGCCGGTACCCAAGACTGGGCGCCGGCCGTGCTCAACGACTACAGACCGGTGACCCTCACATCACACATCATGAAGACGCTGGAGCGGCTGTTTCTGCACCACCTGAGACCTCTGACAGAACATGCACTTGACCCCCTGCAGTTTGGGTACCGGGAGAGTGTAGGGGTGGATGACGTTGTCCTCTACCTGCTCCACCGGGCCTACTCCTACATGGACGAGCCGGGAAGTCAAGTGAGGATTATGTTCTTCAACTTTTCGAACGCCTTCAACACCATCCAGCCTCTCTTACTCAGAGAGAAGCTTGAAAGGATAGGGGTGGATCCCGCTTCACATCCTGGATTACGGACTACCTGACAGGACGGCCGCAGTTTGTCAGACTGGGGAGTTGTGCCTCTGACATTGTTGTGAGCAGCACTGGGGCTCCGCAGGGGACTGTGCTGGCTCCATTCCTTCTCACTCTCTAAACGTCGGACTTCACCTACTACTCTGGGTCCTGTCACGTCCAGAAATATTCAGATGACACGGCTATAATGGCGTGTGTGAGGGAGGAGCAGGAAGGGTAGTACAGGGCCCTAACGAGAGCCTTCGGCGACTGGAGCGAGAGGAACGGCCTTCTCCTTAACACCAGCAAGACCAAGGAGTTGGTCATTGACTACCGTAGGAATAAGCCACATCTGCAGCCTATTAACATCCAGGGCAAGGACATTGCGATGGTGCAGACATACAGGTTCTTGGGGGTGCATCTGGACGACAAGCTGAACTGGTCAGCTAACACAGGTGCACTGTACAAGAAGGGACAGAGCAGGTTGTTCTTCCTGAGGAAACTCAGATCCTTTTTGCTGCTCATGTTTTATCAGTCAATAATGGCGAGCGTGCTCTTCTATGCTGCAGTCTGCTGGGGAGGCAATATGTCCAAGAGGGACACTGGACGGCTGGACAAGCTGGTCAGGAAGGCGGGCTCAGTGGTGGGGCAGAGCCTGGACTCGCTGGGGACTGTGGTGGAGAAACGGATGCGGGGCAAGCTCTTGGCCATCATGGGCAATGTCAATCACCCCCTCCACAATGTCCTGGCAGGACAGTCCAGCAGCCTCCGTAGCGGGCGGCTCAACACCCTACGTTCTCGGACTGAGCGTCTTAGGAGGTCCTTTGTACCAGCTGTCATAAAACTCGAATATATGATTCCACACTGTTTTGCACTATACAGCGATAATATACATATACATCTTATCTACACTGTACATAAGTTATTGTATTGTCTGTTTGTATTGTATTGTCTGTACATATTGTCTGTAATTATTATTATTATTATAAATATGAGAGTTGTGTGAGATACCTGAATTTCCCCCACTGGATTAATAAAGTATCTATTTATGTATCTATCTATCTACTAACACAGTGTATTTCAAAGTTTGGGTCGCGACCCACGTGTGTCGCAGGGGATGAAAATTGGGTTGGCAAATATGTTTTCATAATTATTTTGTCATAGGCAGTGCTCGAAGTGGGCAGGTACTCACTTGCGTACCGCTACTTCTCGCATGTAGCCTGCCCGGTACTGACAGAGAAAGCGTCAGAGTCAGAGAGATTGGTAATTCTCCACAGACGCTAGTTCAAAAAAGCTGTTTGATGCCTGCGTAAGTGCGTAACAGATTTTTCACTATTGAAAACCTAGAAACTAAAAAAGTGTGTTGAGTTTCGGAGTTTGTAAGTCGTTATGTTCAAATAAAATCAAAATGTATTTGTATAGCCCTTTTTACACGCAAGCATGTCACAGAGGGCTTCACATACGCCCATAAAAACTGCCCCTCAACCAACCTAAACCCTCAAGGAAGACAAGGAAAAACTCCCAGAAAAACTCAATGCAAGAGAAAAAATGGAAGAAACCTCGGGAGGAGCAATTCAGTGAGGGATCCCCTCCTCCAGAAACGGTTGGTGAAAGAGAGGAGCAGAACACAGGCTAAACATAGTAATACACAGGGAAGTGCCAATGGGTTTAGAAACACCAACCATGTTATACTGGCTTCAGAAAGGTACTAAAAGAACGCGTGTGCCAGAGCCAGCACAACTATGTCCGAACAAGAGCTGTTCGGACCAATCAAATTGTCAGGGTGGGCTTTATACGATGATGGACAGATGATCAACAATAATGTAATCAACCACGTCACCAAAGAACGTTTACTACGTTGCTCTGATTGGTTGTAGGTCTATCCACTTCAGCGAAGAGGCATTTTTTTCCGGGTTCGGTTGAAACACGCCCCATACTCACAGCCCAACGGAGCGGTATCAGACTCATATTCTGACTAAAATTATGAGTATGACAACGTCAGGCTAGCAGCACCCCCTGACAGCACGAGAATTTAAAATTATATGACTTGAAAATCCACCACCACGGCACAGCGGACTGGCCATCGCGGGCACCGGGAAAAAAATTACTCAAAGGTGGGGCTGAAAGATTAAGGGAAAAAAGACATCACCTTCACTAGAAAAGGTTTTACCAATTAATGCTATGGCTATGTTAAGGCTATGTTTATTGTACATAAAGCACAAAAAACTATTTTGCTAAAAAAATAAATTGAAAGAAATTGTATATAAAATAAAAATAAAAGAAATTGTATATTTGCAAACACCCTTTTTCATATCATTTGGGTCGCGATGGTTTGTCATTTTGAAAAAGTGGGTTGAAAACCACTACGTTAACATTGAGTGAATAATAAACGATAAAAATCTAATTATATTACACACCTATATATTATTGTTGAAAATGTGTACCGGTACACACGCTAGCTCTGGAACACAACCACGGAATTGTCTGCTTGCTAGACTAGCTGTCGGACATTCATTTGTCTATGAATGTCTAAGACTATGCCATAGTTGCGGTCGAAGCTATCCTAGCTAGTAGGGCCTACCTGCAAACTTGTAAAAGGATTTGGTAAGAATTTGGTAAAACTATGTCCCCACTAAAGTTCAAACCAAACGCCCTTGCCTACATGAGAATATGTTAAATGTTTGCAGTGGACGTATTTAGGGCAGGGAATTGGCTATGAAATGTTGAGGAGCAATCCCGCGCCCCGTTGCAATGAACGAATGCAGACGGTACTGTTTGAATCGCGATTCCATCTGAAATATTGCCAGTAACAACGTTGTTACAGTAGGGGGGTTCGCTTGATTCAAAGGGTGTTCTTAATGAATGATGCAATATGAGAAGGCTAAATGCTTGAAAATATCACTAGAACAGAAGGGAAAATCTTAAGGGGACAGACCCACCTGCAACCGACGCAAGCAAGCACACCCTCACAATTTCCCCAGAAATGGTATGCTCTCTAGTTAAACTTTGTAATGCGTGTGTTGCAGTTCAGAGTGTAAACGAGACAGAGACAAGGTCTGTTTCGTAGGTCAGAGTGTAGAACAGTAGTGGGCCAGGGAAAATCAAAGTGGAGATTCCTGTTCCGTGTAGTTCATAGGTGTGGGTTTAGGGGCGGACAGAATGAACATGTCTCTACCAATGTCATGCACAAGATGCACAATGCCTGACACAGAACAGAACTATGCCCAGAGCAGGTCAGATTGTATACAGGACTGGAGGTTGGACTGATCTGTCGGTAGATCTAACAACACTGTCAGAGGGCTGTTGTCTGAGACTGTCACCGGGATAGCACACAGGGACAAACTTCAAACAGGACAGATCTGCCTATAGAATAAGGTTCTAACCGTTCTCACAATCCCTGGGATGCCCCACTCGGTGCTGAGTAGCCTGTGGCTATGCAGACGTCCCTCCGGATCCAGTTTTCTGTCCAGTACGTCAACGCCCACCACACTGGGGTTCATGGGATTGGGGTACTTCCTCATCGCCGCCTTTATCACGGTCTCCCATGGATAGCTGATAGTGGACAAGTCATGCAAGAGAATGAGCAATTGTCATATCTGGATATGATTACGATGCAATTAACCAATAGACAATGGCTATTTGGCTAGCCTCATTGACAGCCTAGAGGGAAATGCAACATTGTACCATTTGTCTCTCGCTCTCCTCTCAGACTCAGTGACAGTTGTTATCATACATTAATGCAGCAGCACAAAAAAAGAAGTATTCTATGACATTCATTAAATCATGTATCACGTTTTACTTTAACTCGTGTGGTAAAAATATGCAATAGGAAATTCGATCCATAAAAGAGACTGTCCATGAGTGCATGTCAAGCATCCCCGCTAAAATGAATTGTGGCTTTAAGCTAAATAACAATATTATAATTATTATTTAAAACAACAGTACAATAAACCGTTCTCCTGATAGCATTTATGAGGCTGTTTTGAATACTTTGCACTGTAAAAACTATGCTGATCTAACTGTGCCCATGGCAGCTAACCTGAAAACATGTTCCGTGCTCCAGATCTTCATCTTGAATATGGCATATACTGTCGATCGTTCAATAATGTAGCATCCAAAAGATCTTTTACTTTAACATCCCGTTTAATGATTGGAAAGGCTTTTACACAGTAGCCTATTACGCGACGGAGTAGGCTAAATCAATGGAAAATATATCAATCGACCATCCGAGGGATTGCGGCCTTGTATCAAAATGTGTTCCCGCATATCAATTCTACGTAAGACTGCGCAAAAAAACTATACAGCTCAACGGGCCATGGAGATAGAGAGTATAAGCCATCGGCAGGGTGCAATGTATGGAACACTAAAAATTCTAGTACAAATGCCGGTAACAGCGTAGTATCCTTGCTGCATCCGTCGACTTCAGTGCGCAGGCGTACACTCACCACATATCCAGCCATCCATCAAGTGGCTCAAGCACCATAGGACGCAGTGAAGAGGGTTGCGCGGTCCCTCTGTAAGGGATTTATGAAATCGTGGGATATAAAATTGGTAATCTGTTTGAGTCCATAAAGTTGCAGAATAACGCAGTTCTGTATACTTCACAATACTCAACACCAAGGAATATTTCATCCGTATGACCTTGCACTGAATGTCATTATAGAAGGATTGTTATCTGCGGACACGGTAAGATGAACAGCATATTCATTCAATGAAAGTAGGTTTGGCTATTAGTACACAAAAGTCTTTACATTCTAACTTTTATTTCCGTTATGTGAATTTGCTTGATTGTTTAATTTCGAAGCCTCAATTTCAAGCTCCATTCTAATAGGATCGAATGGTTTATCATCGAGGCATACGGGCCAGATGAGCAATTCTATGTTGCAAAATGTAAATCAGTCACCATCAAAGTATATGAAATAAATGTGACGAAAATCGTAAATGAAATTATGATTTTTATTTGTTATGTATCCTCTTTATCACAATTACGCGGAAGCCTTTTTTCATCGAATATTATCCAGCGCGCTTGCTATGGCAGATGCTGGTGCATCGCTTATCCTGGGCAAGAAGAGGAGGCGTCATTTTTTAGGATGATTAAATCACGTTGTATTATCTCGGCCTATGCGTTGGAGGGTTTATGCGTCTGTCTGGCACCTAATATACAATGACCTGTTATGATGTAAAGTTTAAAAAGCCCTGTACCTCTGAATGACGGTTACTGTTTCGTCAGCTTTGGCCAAAAACCTGCTGACACATGCTCCTTCTCTTCATGTGAAGCATACAAGGACCTTCTCCCTGGGCTCCGCGGATCCCTCCTTGTCTGTTGGCCTATATTTAAAGGCTATTGTCCTGCATCTGGCCTAATACAGAATGCTCAATGCATTTCATCCAGTATTTTCCATATCCCAGTAATGCCATTAAATGGTAAATGACTTAGTTACATAATATAGGCAGTAGGCCTACAGTTAATCAACAAATAACAGTTGATTTAATTAAGGCAGACATTATTCACACAATACACAACCCCTACTTCTCATCTAAACTACATTCAAACTAAAACATTTAAAATGTACCTCAGCAATGGAGAAAAACAGTCACAAAGAAACAGTTAATCCACTTGGCTGTCATCTGCATTTGACTGACTTCCCTCATAATATCTCTCTGCAGGATACTGGCCACAAACATGGAGATTGTCACACATCTCATAAATGACACCATTGAATTCTACAAATGGGGTCTAACTATAGCAGGTGAGATTTATCAGAAGGATGTGTCTGTGTGTGTGTTTTGGGTGTTTTTGCATGTTAAGACTGAGAAATAAAAGTGAAAAGTTCCTAATGTGGACATGTTCTATGTTCAACAGACAAGCGGGTGGAAAAATGGCCGCTTATGGACTCTCCTCTGCCCACGCTGGCAATCAGTTCATCCTATCTGCTCTTCCTGTGGTTGGGGCCCAAATACATGAGGAACCGCGAGCCTTTCCAGCTCAAGAAGACCCTCATAGCCTACAACTTCAGCATGGTCTTCTTTAACTTCTTTATCTGTAAAGAGGTAGGCTTATCATTGTCATCAAGGCCAGAATTCACAAAACAAGCATTTCAGGTCCATCTCTTGTCCATGTATCTTTTTCAAAAAGTTTAATCGAGGTCCAATACATTTGTTATTCACACAAACTCTCTTTTTTGAAGCGAAGCCCAGTGTGCTTTAAAAAAATTACCAGGTTTTGAACCTTGCGAGACCATAGTATCATCTATTAAACTGTAGCTTCAGCAATATCCCTGCAAAATAAGCGTCCATTCAGAAAGACGTTTGTTTCATCATGAGGTAGTTTATGTTTATTCTAATGTTTCCGCTTGCAGTTTATATCAGTAGTGATTGTGTTCTATTTGCAGCTCTTCATGGCAGCACGGGCAGCCAGCTACAGTTACATCTGTCAGCCAGTAAACTACTCCGACGACCCCAACGAAGTCAGGGTGAGTATTTGTTAAAGAGGTTGTTTGGTGACTATGTCTGTTTCACTAAAATAAATACAGATGATGTATCTCTTACACTTTATGAATGGTAGCTTAAGAACTGAGTGAGATACTGTTGCCAGTGCCCAGTGCCTTTAACTGTAATTGGTTGAGGCGGTCTTGGAGGCAGGGTGACCAAAATGTTAACCTGGATTGGATAATAACTGGGTCATGCAAGCCAGCTGGTCCAATCAGAGGCTGAGAGGATGTTATTAGAAACTAGTTCCTTTGGAAAAGACTTGGAGAAACATGATCAGACACTATTTGTCTAAACCAACCCTGCTATGAGATGGGGGTGGGGTGTGGTCATTTTCTCTTCACTTCATGACGTTAACCCCCAACACATCGTCTGTTTTGAATGAAGGCTAAGAGGTGAGAGATCATGTTAATTGAGTCTCCAGACAGTTAAGATGTACTGTAACCCCAAATCAACAGCTCTCAAGTATCAGATTTAGATGTTCTTTTTTTTTGTACAATTCACTGAACAGGTTTCTCAAATACTCCAAAGTACCAACATATTTCTTTACGGTTCCGTTTTGGTATCAAATCACAGATTTTCATCAATATGGACCAGCATAGAGGCCAGAATCTTGAAGGTTTTGTCAACTTTTCCCATACCTTTTAACTTTTGCTCTTTCTTTCTTGAAACAGATAGCAGCGGCGCTGTGGTGGTACTTTGTGTCTAAGGGGGTGGAGTACCTGGACACAGTGTTCTTCATCCTCAGAAAGAAGTTCAACCAGGTCAGCTTCCTACATGTTTACCATCACTGCACCATGTTTACCCTCTGGTGGATTGGTATCAAGTGGGTTGCAGGAGGGCAGTGTGAGTACATCACTTTTTAAATCTTTTCCTGTGAGGGTTTAATGTACCGTTAATGGAGAACACTGGAATACAAAATACAACATTAATGTTTTTTTTTATGGGATTGGATATTAAAAATAACAATAAAATGTGTCCCTACTGTACATGTTTTTAAAGCATGATTTAACAATAATTAAATTTAATGTCGTTTTTACTCCATCTTCTTTGCTTATGTTATCGTCTTTGTTGCTCCTATAGCATTCTTTGGGGCACACATGAATGCCGCCATCCACGTGCTGATGTACCTGTATTACGGTCTTGCCTCGTGTGGGCCGAAGATCCAGAAGTTTCTGTGGTGGAAGAAGTACCTCACCATTATCCAGATGGTATGAGATGTGTTGTTTGCAGAATCTTACTGACTCGGATACGTTCACAAACCTCCAACCTGCTATAAATGCTTAGTTGTTTTTTTAGCAACACAATGACGCCTGTAATGTTTATACAAACCCTGCTGAAGTACATCATTCATGAGTCACGCAGGTTAACTGCTTGTAATAACAGCATTACTCTAAAATAGCATAAGTTTCTGATACTGGGTTCCAATTATTGACTGCAATTTTCACTGTATTATTTTCTGCCAAGTAATATGTGTATGTGTGCTTCAGATCCAATTCCATGTAACTATTGGACACACGGCCCTGTCTCTCTACATGGACTGTGACTTCCCCCACTGGATGCATTACGCCCTCATCTGCTATGCCGTCACCTTTATCGTCCTCTTTGGAAACTTCTACTACCAGACCTACCGCCGACTGCCTCGTCGCGACCGTGACAGCTCCAAAGCTGCCAAGGCCCTTGCTAATGGGGCCGTTAACGGGGTGAGCAAGGTGGCCAATGTAGCGCAGATGGCAGGCAAGGTGGATGAGAAGCTTGAGAAACAAGAGAACGGGAGGAGGAAGAGGAAAGGGAGGGCCAAGCGTGACTAGAGAGATAAGAGAGGTAGAGAGTGGACAGAGAGAGAGAGAAAGACAGAGGAGAGAGAGAAAAAGAGAGAAAGAGATTCTGCTTAATGCAGGCTGGCTCTGACTGGTCTGGCTGTTAAGAGAGCTGGGGAGTATGGGACCCTGTAGTGTGTTGGGAGTTGAAGAAACATGGATGTTTCTGTGTGTGAGAGAGATGTCTGTGTCAGTTATCTGTTTCAAACTGATCATAACATAGTGTACAGCAATTACAGTTACTCTCTGGTATGGGAAACATGTTTCCTGTCTGTGCAGTGGTACTTTGCAGACCTGAATTTTTTTAATGTCTAATAACACTTTCGGTGTTTATTAAGATTGTTCTATGTGCAAGACATCAAACTGAATCAGCTCTACAATGGAAAACCATGTCAGATAAACTAAATTAAGCACACCGAATATTGCTGAAAGGAAACTTAATTTGAACTTCAGATGAGAACTGCTGTGTAGAAAGGAACACCACAGACACACATACAGTTATGACAGTTTGTCTTTGGGCTTCATGTGACATGTGTCAATGTCGTATGTCTTTTTTACAGAAAATGTCTCACAATAATGTGGATGTTTTTTTTTCCGTCCATTTTACATTTTGCCTATTCTATGCGATGCCATGAACTGAGAAACAGAGAGAGAGAGAGAGAGAAAGAGACAGAGACAGGGAGAGTGGACAGATAAGAGAGCAAAAACATGCCCGTCAGTCACCGTTTGAAAATACTGGATAAATAATACAGTTGTATTTTAAAATGTCTGTGACCAGTTATTTTCTAATTACTCAGTAATGAAGTCAATCACGCTGAAGACTTCACCTCTTTCTATTAAAACAAAACAATGACTTCTTAAACAAACTTCTCAAACTCTTCGAAAATTAATCTGTGAAAGATTAGATTGGAATAGAACATCATAGAATATGATCTAATTTCTGAGCTAAATACATTTACATCATTTCTATCTTACTTGAGACGTGTCCCTGTCACTGATGAGCAATGAATCAGTGATGTTTAAGCTTTGTTTCTGGAAGTTTCAACAAATTTACGTTATCCAACAAACAGTGTTATCCAACAAATATAAACATAGAGAGGTTTCTTTCCATGTATCTTAATTTTGGGACATGAAGGTACAATTGCAAGTGAAAGCTTCCGTGGAATAGCAATGTGTCCATAGCTACAACAGAGAATGGTTATGCTCAACCCATAAAGAGTACAGAACAGCTGAACAGTACTCTGCTGCATATCAATCAATTATCTATCAGACAATGTCCTGGAATGTTATTGGATTTATTTTGTATTTTGATTGTTTATCTGTAAATAAATACTATAAGTGTTACTTTATGTGTGATGTCCTTAAACATTCTTATTTTTTATTTGATTTGAGAATTGTACATACAGGATAATAAATTATGTGAATATGCTATGACATTTTGTACATTGGGCATTTGGGAAAGCATACTGTCTTATGGAGACAGCAAATTTCTCTGTAAAACTTATTTTTTAGATGATCATAAATCTTCTTCAGACCCCAATAACAAATTAAAACCAATGCCTGTCCTTTTGTCATTGTGTTGACTCTGTTTTACACACACATATGATGTGATGGTAACTAAGACAGTTTAATGTAATGTGTATCATTGTATTTGTTGGAGTTAGATAGGGGCACAGCTCCTTCCAATCTTCAAATCCCAGTTGCATCACACATCCAGATCCCCATCCACAGATGACCATATGAGTCTCCTGGTTCTCTATGACACTTGTGTATTTCAGCTCTTGCATCTCATCCTCTATCCTCCTCCCTATCCCCTCTCCTGCTCTCCTTTGAGCTATCCAGGAAGCTCTCAGGTTTTGCTTTGGATGATTGATAAAAGGCTAAATGTAAAGACAAAAACACATAAACCATCTACACTTTATTGCAGCTGGTCATTGCTATACTTCTAGTGAACACTTGATGGCAAGATGGTTACGTGTTATTCTCCATTTCAAATACATGTAGATCTTTGAAAACCTTTATTTTAAAATACCTGATATTCACAGTTTTTAAATAGTTTTTTTCCCACATTTTATAACTCCAGTCAATCAGACTAACTAACTATAATATGAGTCTATTACATGATAAAATTGATAATCAGCATAACAAATCTATAATTTAGGCCTACGAGATGTTTTCTGTGGTATAGAGAGGGCATCACTCTCTCTCCACCCACTCTTCCATTTCTCTGGACAGCTTTCACCAATCAGGAGCCTTCTTCTTATCCCTCTCTCCATCCCTCCGATTAGCGCAGACAAAGGTTTCCATGGTAACCGTACACAGCTGCTGTGAGTCTAATGAGGCTCGGCGCCTCCCTGCACCAGGATCAGCTGGCCTCCACGGGGGCAAGAGAAAGAGTGTGCGTGTGTGTGTGTTTGTACACTTGTTTACGAGGATATGTGTGCTTGTGCGTGGTCACACAGAATAGTTAATGAGTGGGTGTATTCTTATGGTAGAGGAGGGTATAAAATGCTGTTTATTTATTTTTCTAAAGCAACACATTCATAATCCAATACAAAAGAGCAGAAATAACCTGCACCTATTGTTTATTTACAATTCCAATTTACGTCCAGACCGCCTCTCTACATTTGACCGTATTCTTCGCAGGAATGCCATTCGGATGAAACAGGTGTACAGGGTCCCATTCAACCGGAACACAGACCGCATCAAGGAGCGTGGATGAGACAGGGACCGGGGGCATGATGCCTAATACATTTTTGTGAAGGGGGGGTTGAGCAGGCCGGTGTACTGTTCTCTGTGTGTAACCCCAAAAAATTGCTGCATATTTGTGTGTTGTTTTATGTTTGACTATGAAAAAATTAGGCCTACACTGAGACATTTTACAAAAGGAGAAATGGCTCATTGTCCAGAGTCATTGTCATTCATATGGTGTGTTCCATTTCAAAAATTGTGTTTTCAATTTTTTTTTGCTGTAAATGCTTGGTAGTGTGCAGAAAAATGCTTAGTTATGTGTACTCAATTAATGGTATTTGTGTGTCATTTGAAAATATGGCTGTGTGAACCAAATGAAAACACAAGTTCCATTTTGTGACAGTAGTTAAGAGACTTGATGGCATAGAGCAGGGCTGAGACAAGAAATCGGCCCTGGCATTTTTGGCCCAGGCGGCCCACACCCACCGTGACTGGTCAGACACATTCCCTGCAGACAGTCCTCTTAAAATATGCATGCATTCTATGATATGAGTTGCCTAGTGTTTTGCGTTCATGTGAGTGGTCTCAAGACTTATCTGTTGATCTTACACTTAAATAATTAATTAATTCTTACAGTTATGATTTGTATATTTGACATTTTATGTATGATAGTACATTTCTTTGTTTATTATTTTTATTTTTGATATTGTATTGGGGTTATTCGTGTCTTGTTTGGGATTGTATTTAAAAATTTTGGGCAGGATAGCAGGATCAGGACGGGCAAAGTAGTCTTATAGCCTGTTCTTCCCTGGCTGTCTCCTTGACCTCTATCTCAACAACCTGGCATGACTAGACAGAGGGGTGATTGGCTGGGAAATACCACAACCAATTACTTGCAAACCTACAATTTACAACTAGAAAGGTACATTTCCTAAAGAAAATGTGTGTGTTTGCTGAATGCAGTTGAAACTATTTTGTTTTGATGGCTTGAATAACAAAGAAGGTTTTACAAAGAGGTATGTGCTTTTAAAACAAAATGGTCAGAAAAAGTATTAAAAGTAGGCCTATATCTGTCATTGTTATGCATTGAGATATTTTCTTACTGTTGAAAAAGGAGAAAAAAAGTGATGAAAAGAGTATCTTATTGACTTTTATAAATGTTTAAGCGTTAAAAGTATTCAAGAATGAAAGACTGAGAAACAGAAAAAGTTATCAAGATCATAGCAGACAAAAGTATGTCAGCAGTATGAAGGTTCAATATTGCCATATTGAACTATGTTGCCCTATTTGTACTATAGCCATTTTATATTTTATTTCATTCTAAATCTTTTACATTTTTCGCCCCTAGCAAATCAGTGCCATAATGTTTTGAATTTTAAAAGGCATCGAATACTTAATATTGAAATTTAAACAACACTCAATTCTCATCTGAATATATTTCAATGTAAAATTAAATTCAGGTTGCTCAAATTCGAGCCTAAAAAAAATCGATCTTTAAAAACGTAACCGTAAAAAATTAGACCCTATCAAATTCGAGCCGAAAATTGTTTCCTGCTCTTAAATATAGCGATGAAGAGCGTTGGCTGGTTCAAAATAATAATTCATGGTTCAGGGTTGCCGATGTTGTCGTTGTCCCTGGTGAGTTTTTTATACTTTTAAATTCAATCTCGCCACATTACTGTACGTGACTGTGCTGTGCAACTGCAAAAGCTACTCTAACTCTAGAATGCTGCTGCAAAAAAAGCTGAACTATTGTGGGTGGTAAATAAGATCATGCTACATCTAACCAGCGGATCATTTCTTGCAAGTGTGTCAAAGTGGTATTTGTACAGACTGTATTAAAGGGGTCACTGACTGCAAAACCGTTTTTACCTTGTCATAGTTGAATAACGACAGTTCGGTGGGTAAAATGAACATACAGTGAACCCCAAAGTCCATTGACACTTATTTCCCATGCAAATCTCAAAAAGAAAAAATCTAGCTGTAAAACGGTATCTTTTGGAAAAATCCACCCGACTGACGTCAGTAGGGTATCGCGCATTCAATTGGCTCTGGTCTGTGTCTTTGTCATGCCCCAAAATGTACATCCAGACCAGCCCACTCACTGGTGTTCTTGCCCAGTCCGAGGTAGCGACGCTACGTTTCTAAACACATCAACATACCTGGGGAAACCAACATACTTAGCAAATGACTAGTAGTCGGCATTAGAAGGGAAGCTTCCAAAAAAATAGCCAGAAAACGAAAGCAGTCTAGCCTTTTGCTGACGCCTGTCTAGATTATCTATTCGAAATAACTGGAGAAAGGCTGTGCTAGATACAGGATACGTTAGCATTGCTAATACCTGTTACTGACAAAATCATACTACAGTTTGCGGTTCTGATGAACATAACTAAGGTCGGAACGCACCTCTTTTCAGCAACAGCTTCATAGCAAATCCTGCTTTACATATTCCCAGGTTTTTAAAACCGTCCTTGGTGAAATGGTTCGCGCAACTGCACAGAGATCTTCTATGCTACGGTATAAACAAACATCAGCCATAACCGTCTAGTCAATGTTAACTAGACTCAAGCTCATCTGTTTTTCATCGGTGATTTGCAAGGAATGTAAGAACAGCTAGATAGCGAAAACACCTATACTGTAGGCATGTAAACCAGTTTAGCTTGCTAACGCAAGAGCATGAATGTGTTATGATTTAGCCTAGTTTATTGGCAATTGGATTTACGTTATTTCATGTTCCTGACTATGTTTCATTCAAATAAATAACCCGTGTTGTTATGTAAATCTACAATTCAGATGCATGTTTGTCCAGATCTATTTTTCAGTAAGATAGCTAGAGCTAACTGAAGCTGTGTTGAATCACGATAGTTTGTATGCTAAGCTGTAGTGCTAACGTTACCCACCTAAGGCGATTCTGTTTGCTTTGACAACAGACGTGGAAACTACCGTAATCATTTCAAATTATATCTAGTCATTCTGTTGAAAACAGTGTTGTGTAGACACAATAGATTTATTTGTACGTTTTTATTTCAAGTCGCCACCTTCTTGTTTAAGTGAGTGCTGTTGGCCGTCTTTGCTCCGCAGCTTCGCTCGTTGTAAACCAACCAATCAGCGCACAGCTCATCTAAATACCAATGATATAAGGAAAAAAATGCTGGATGTAAAAGAGGGCATAGAACAGCACCCGGGCCATTTTCAGCCAAAACAATGTTACATACCCTATTCGGAGACCTTAAGGAACAGTGTAAAATACTCAAAAAACCCAGTCAATCACCCCTTTAACACCGTAGGCGTGAATAACGCATGCATCGTCATCGTCGTCCATCTGACTTTAGCCGAAGAAGCTAGAGAGAGGATGCAATGGGAAATTTTCTACAGTAAGCTATACTGCTTCAAATTAAAAAAGGAGACGATTTTTTGGTTAAATATAAGTTCCTTAACCTCTGTTGTCAATATCGCCGATAAAAAGTAAATACTGTTACGATCGCATTTGTTTGTAGGTAACGAACGATAGACGTAGCGTTAGCTAATTTCACTGTTCTTTGGCAGATATGATGACAGTCTTGTCACTAGAATGGCCATAACTTGAAAACAAAATATAATATTTCAAATCTGTCTGCTGTTCTACATTGCCCACACAATTATGTATATATTTATTTAACATGGCCTGTATCTTGTATTGAAAGTGCTCGAAAATTAGCTTGTCTAATGTATGGTGGACTGAGAAAACATATTAGTCAAGCGGAGCGAGAGGATGTCATGGGAGAATTCATTTCCTACTGTATTAGATTGAATTCCTACTGTATTAGATTTACTGCTTCAAATTGAAAACGGAGAAGATATTTAAAGTAAAGACAAGTTTCTTAACATCTGTGTTTAAAAGTAAAAACTTTTCAGTTACGAAGCATTTGTTCGTAGTATGGCCAGCTGCAGTAAGCCTTTCGTGAACCCCGGTTTAGCTGTTCGTGACGGTCAGCTATAACAGTGTTGAGCCTTGATTCTTTCAGAAAGTGAAACTTGCTTAAAGAAAAATGATCTAGCTAGATTATGTACACTTTAAGCTCAATGTACATACCTTGTTTGGCCAATTTGGTCGATTGTGGACAAAGTCAAACCGAACGCGCTAGTCTCGATTATGAGAGGAATTGCGTTTCCACTCACTTCAGTGGTCGTAGCTTTTAAACAAAATAGTCTATCTTAAATCTGTCTTCTGTTCTGAATTCATGACAAAATTACGCACATTTAATACACTCTAACCTGTCCTCTATCTTGTATTGAAAGTGGTTAAAAATTATGTTTTCTAAAACAGTATTGACGACGGAGAAGATTTTTGTCAGAATGGCTCTGTGAAATCGTCTTGATAAAGGATGATTTGCCTAACGTAATCAAATAAATATTTACATCATTAAAAAAGCCCTACATCTTGTCTTCAAAATGGTACAAACAGTTCAAGTATATTATTTGAAAAAGTCTGCATATTCAAGCAAGAAAGTGTTAAACAGTGTAAAATTTACTCGAGAAACAGTCGTCAGTGCATGACGTCACAATTGAATTTGACTTGAACATTCTGAACCATTGAAACCCATTCATTTTTTTAAGCACTTTAAACTTTAAGAACTTAAAAACTTTAAAAGTTATCTGTGAGAAAAGTAATAGCAGACTAAATCAGTTCAGACTAAATCAAGTGAAGTTTTAACGGTGTTTCTAGCTTAAACGGTGTGAAACTAATAGGCAACGGAAAAAAGTGGGAGGAAAATTAATAATAAGTATGCAGGATAACAATATTGTTTTTGCTTGTCAGCAAACACACTAATTAAAACAAAACCATAATAGTAATAAGCAAACAGTTGTTTACTTCAAGGAGTTTTTTCATGGTATATTATGTTAATAATAACTTCTTATATTTAATACCATACAGATATCTTTTGATACCATTTACCTATGCTTGGTGGCCGCAGTGGTTAAAATAGGGTAACATAGTAATACTGTGTCCTCCAATTTAGCTAGATAGCTAGCCTAAAACAAATCAGTTGTGTGAGCGTGGTATATGCCCATAATCCTCCCCTTCAGTACTTCATTCAGTATTATTCATGTTTCATGGATTTTTACAGTTAAGATGTAAGGCACCCAACACACACACACACAGCCTCCCTCCCTTCCTGAGAGTCCCTGTTAATTAGCCTACTCCTTACCACGTAGTCAACTACTCTTTCTTCCATCTTTTCCTCACTCGCTCCCATGGCCCTGTCATGGCCACTCTCCTCTAGCCTGGCTCTGCCCACCTACGTACTTCCTCTCAATTTTGATTTTGCTTCTGTACCGGGTCTGGATCTTTGGTACGCATTTCAGATCTTGGAAATAGATTTTCTATTTGGCCCAATCAGCGACCAGAGGGAGTGGCTGAGAACGATAACGTTGATGTCGTGCGCTAGTTTGTGTTGTAATTCCGTAATGGAGGCGGAGAAAGATGTGAGCGAAGCTAAAGCCGGAGCAAGAACAAGTGTTGCTGAGTTTTCTTGGTGGCAATGATGTTGTGGCCCTTCTCCCCACGGGGTTCGGGAAAAGTTTGATTTTCCAGCTACGGCAGCTAGCTCCGTTACAGTAGTGGTGCAGGAGTTGGCTAAGGCGAACGCTAGCTATTGGTTATGGCAGATCAGAGTGGCTCTGGGCAGATCCAATAGTTTTAAACTTCAACAGAGTACCCGCCTACAAGGAAGTCAACGTTTGTCAATGGAGCGGAGCCAGACCCTCTGTACAAATGTAATATGTACGAGAGTCTGGTTAGGACCAGGATAACTCTCCTCCACCTCGGCTTCTTCCCTGACCCTGTCAGTATGTTGTTTCTGCTTCTCTGACCCAGCCGCTTCTCCTCCTTCCTCTACAGGTAATGCTGATGTTGAAGCAGCTAAAAGCCCCACCCCAACATGTTCGAAATTTTAGCCAATTTTGTGGCATTCGCCTGTAGATTTTTTATATTTTTCTCCCTTAACTTTTCTGCGCCTCCCTTGCGCTTTGGTAGTCGTTTTTCCATTTTAGCGATGCTAAACCAGCATACGCATTAGCCAACAGCTTCATGTCTCAGGGCCTGCGAGAGGCGATATTAAGAATCAGTGTTCCTGGAGTTGATTGGGTCAGGCCAGTGCCAATAAAGACAATTAACCAATGGGCCGCTGTCAGTTCTCTGTGGGCCGGCCCGACCCTCCCCAACAAATTCGGCGATTCGGCCCAAAAGTGCGTCGGCCAACCGGGCAAAAGAGTCATCTTGCAAAGGTAGTGTCAGGTTAAGCATTTTGTGTATGAGGTTTTCAGTTTTGTTTGTGCAGTTTCGATAACGCTGTTATTGTTTTGAGAAACGTGTGTTAACTATTGTGAAAAACTGTAAAGGTAACGTTCTTTCTGGAAAAAATCACGTGGCCGTGTGCATTGCTTTTTGCCGTGGTGGATTGATATAATCCATGTTCTACCTCTGGGGCTGTTTAAAGGGGTCATTGATTGGAAAACCGATTTTACCTTGTCATAGTTGAATAACGACAGTTCGGTGGGTACAATGGACATACAGTAAACCTCAAAGTTCATTGACACCTCTTTCCTATCTAAATCTCACAACTTGAAACTGCAGCTGTAAAACGATCGGTATTGAAAAACGTCACAAATTCCGCATCACCTTTGTCACGCCCCAACATTTACAAACAGACCAGCTATCTGGTGTTCTGGCCCAGGATCTCAGACACTAGTTTAGCTGCTCTGTGTTATGGAACGCCGATTTAGTCCAAATTAAATAAATAAATAGATCTGTAAATAAATATATAAATACAGAAATATATAAATATGGCAATGAAATAAAGCCTTGAATTAAAAAAGATGGCAATAAATATATCAATAATAAATGTAATGTTTTTGTAAAGACAACATTTTTTTATTTAATGGGACTTTTATTTCCTAATGCCACATTTATTTATTTTTTGAGACTTATACACTCCACATTTATTTCCACATATATTACCCCTCCACATTTATTACCACTCCACATTACCCCTCCACATTTATTTCCGATCTCACATGCAAATGAGAGGGGCGTGGTTATCTTCAGACTAACGCATGCTGCACATAAGGACACCTGGGCTGTGTCTACTACCGCGCACTTGTGCACTTCGAGCACTTACTTTCAGTGCTTAGGGCACTTACGCTGAAAAAACAAAATAATTCAGTGCACTGAAAATACCCGGATGATGCACTGAAAACGGTCCAAAAATGAAGTGTCCGACGATGGACCAAGCCCCCACCCCTCGCCCCTTGGGTTGAAGCAACGGCCCCGGTGGATGTAGGTGGTATTGCATCTTCGACTTGACTTCCGTGTCTTCCGGTCGTTTTTAATCTATTAACTCCAGTCAACATTTACAAAACTATCTCCCCCAAAAATGTTTGTTCGATACTCGAACCTGGCTCATACTACTAGCTTTTTCATAGAATAATTTTTCCAGATTTTTGCTATGTTTGAAACCAATCCGAAATAGGTAAACTAGCACCCCATTTATTTGCTTACGTCAAGAAAAGTTGCCTCGAAACGTGTTCGCGGATACTAACAGGGGACGAGCACACAAGGGAACATCAGAAAGTGCTGATTTACCTTAGCTGAATGAGAACAAGGAGAAAGGACTTGGTAATCTAAAATTGCCTGCCTTAATTGTAGCACGTTTTACAAATGCTTGCACATATACATGACGGTTGTTTGTAGAGTTTATTTCCGTTATTTTAAAGCATATTTAACCATTTTGTAGGCTAATGAACGCGATTATTCTCATTGCATGACAAAGTAGGCTAATTATAGCCTAATATAATTAGTTATAATATCGTGGCATGTTACGGCGTCATTGTAGATAACATGTTATTCTGGAGCAAAGACGAAGATGAATAAATCATGTCTGATAACGACAATATTGTTATGGTCGTTATATTGTTAGAACTTTATGTCAGTTAACACTACAACGATGGCATTAACAATAAGCTAGTAATAGTAAGCAACACTCATCATCCTTATAATAGTAACATAGGTAGGCTATAGCCTGTAGGCTTAATTTAGCTTGCTTTGCCGAGCTAGAACAACGACGGAGCCAAATATTCAAGCTTGCAGTTTCTTTAATCCAACACAATACTTAGCAGTCAAACTAAAAACACGGAGCAAAAAGAACAACGTATAGGCATTGCACGTATAATATTACAGTATTGGTTTTCGTAAGTTCACATGTATCTGCTTCTTGATCGGACTTGTACCACATTCTGACAGTTTTCTGCAATGGATTAGCTCCAGCTCACAAGCTCGCGACTGGTTGTCGCAAAGTATGACGTGTACAGCTATTTGCAAGCGTGCACGAGTCTCGGAGCCAGCTTGGAGCTAGGAAAAAAGTGAGCCCGTTAAAAGCTATGGGCTCACTTTTTTCCTAGTTTAGACCGGAAGACACGGAAGTAGAAAGATGGCGCTGTCCGTTTCGCGCTCTAGCTTGCTTCACTGCGCCACTGAGCACTTTTCATAGAAATGAATGGGGACGCCATCTTGGAAGACGATGTTGGCTCTCTCTACTTAATATTACCTCTATGCGATGGACACCATAGATATATATAGAACACTAGATACGTCACGTCAATGTTGAGCTCCAGTCGGCTGACGGCACACGCGGCGGCCATCTTGGAGAGGTCAACCTGCTGCCTAGTGCATTACACCATATGGAAAATTCATACAAACATGTAGCAAATTTGAGCCGTGATGGCTCAGTGAATGACACTAAAAACATCATAGTTGATGATCCATATTTGATTCTGAGTGGTAGGAAGATTTTTTTCCCTCTGTTACACAAAAAAACACACTTTTAAACACATGGCATTTTAACTTGCCACGATTGTATCTACTATCAGAAATGTTTTGCCATGGCCATATTTCGTTATAAACTTTATTTCTGATTTGATATGCAGCACATTAAGGTATGCTCTTAATTCAGTTTTGTTTTTGTTGCAGAAAATTGCTCAAGATATAATTTAAAAAGCCAAATTTAAAGAACATTAGACATTTTTCATCCTGTCTTATTGAAAATCACGGATTTTGTTGAACTTCAAATTTTAACTATGTATTCAAACAAAAGAATGTTTACCAAAATATTTGCAGAACTTCTTCAGATTAGAAGATAACTGCAGACATATGTTGAAAAGCAGGATTATAACTCTCAAACCACTCTAACACTGCACCACACTGGACTTGAACCGGCAACCCTCCAGACTGAGATACAACTGGAACTATTGATTGAATTTATTTAACACATCAAATACAAATTAAACATATGAAAAATACAAAACAAAATGAAAAGCACAATAAAAAATATTTAATAAATGTACTTTCTGTGTTCCTTATCATTTTATACATACACAATTTGCTATATTTACGATGCTATATATTTACAATCAATACAACTTAAAATACTATATTTTTTATAATTTATATATTTAGTCTATTTGTTTAATTTCTTTACTATATTTACACTTTATATTATCAATACAATCCTTATCTATACAGTTTGGTACGGTATGTTTTTTATTATACATTTATTGATACACATATGTGTATACACAGGTGAAACTCGAAAAATTAGAATATCGTGCAAAAGTTCATTTATTTCAGTAATTCAACTTTATAGGTGAAAATAATATATTATATAGACTCATTACATTCAAAGTGAGACATTTCAAGCCTTTATTTGTTATAATTGTGATTATTATGGCTTACAGTTTATGAAAACCCCAAATTAAAAATCTCAGAAAATTAGAATATTACATAAAATCAATAAAAAAAGGATTTTAAATACAGAAATGTCGGCCCTCTAGAAAGTATAATCATGCATATGTACTAAGTACTTGGTTTGGGCCCCTTTTGCATGAATTATTGCCTAAATGCGGCGTGGCATGGATGCTATCAGCCTGTGGCACTGCTGAGGTGTTATGGAAGCCCAGGTTGCTTTGATGTGGCCTTCAGCTCGTCTGTATTGTTGGGTCTGGTGTGTATCATCTTCCTCTTGACAATAGTCCATAGTTTCTCTATGGAGTTCAGGTCAGGAGAGTTGTCTGGCCATTCATGCACAGTAATGTGAGGCAAATCATCTACAAATGGAGAGCTTTAAGAGTGACTTAACATCTGCCTAAGCAGACTTCCTTCAAAATATATACAATTATTTTCACTGTCAGTTTCAAAATCACTGTCAGTTTCAAAATCATTTCAAAATCAGTTTCAAAATTCCCTCTCGTCGGGTGTGTACTGAACGACGTTGTACACACCCAAAAGCAGCACAATGAACCGGCATTATTATCGCTGTCTGACAGTCGAGTACATACAGACCTCAGACTGATGCCCCACTCAATATGGCGACTCCGTGTGCCGCGGCTGAGAGGGGCGTGGCGTATCTAGTGTTCTATATATATCTATGATGGACACTACTCGCCCTAAACGGGCGCCATCTTGGCTACGTAGCGGAAGAGGAGGAGTCCAGTGACAGAAATACAACCGGGTTTGTTTCGCGGGTTTAGTTTCTCGGGTGTCGCGAGCAGATTTGCGTGCGTCACTTCCCGCTAGAGTGGAAAACTGTCACTATTGGCGACCTTTCTTGTTTTTTACCTGTAGCGGTTATTTATGAGATTTAGCTAAATGTAAAGTGCATTACAAATAAAATCATTATTATTATTATAAGGCCGTAAATGCTGTGGGTTCCGAGAACCGGACCATGGCAGAAAGTAAGAAGAAATGGTCCGATGTAAAATTTGAAAGTAAGAAACGAGTGGTGGCGCATGGTAACAGCATGGCAGCTATAGGGTTAGCGCGACATGCATTTCCTGAGTGATTTTGTTGTTCGTTTGACACCGTCAAATTTAACAGAAGTTATTAAGTGGTGGCAGATTAAACAGTAGCCTATATATCATATGTCGTTTTGGCATTTTGATGTGATCATCCACATTATTGATCAAACTGTAATTTTTACGTGTTTTGAATAGTCAACGTCATAGAAGTATGACAGTAACTGTAGTGGAAACTTTATTTTGTAATGGTGAGTTTCGGCACTTTTCAGTTAGAATTTGCCATGTTACAGAGCCAGACAAGACTTTGCGGACGGACCGCACATTCTCACGTCTGCTCAAAAGTTTCCGTGACGGGCCGCACATTCTCACGTCAAGTACATTTTTATACATCACAAAGTGTGCATGGAAACCAGCGTACACGAAGGGAAACGGCATTTTAGATAAAATTTATTAAAGACACTTTGTCACTATGGTGCCAAATGGTAGTAATTCATACAGTACAGTCAAGGTCTAAGGCAGGGGTCCCCAAACTACGGCCCGCCCACGCATTTGGACCGGCCCTCTGAGCAATGCCAGAGACATTTTTAAAATATTTTTTTTATTAAATTATAGAATTGTATATAGTTCACACTGATAAATATGCATACGTAAGTAAATGTTTTGATTTCAATAGCAATGAATATGAAAAAAGGTCATTATGATAGTAATAATGCTCTTTTAATAGGCTATATACTCCTTGATATGTACGGATGTATGGTGCATAACAAAATAATAAACTAATCTAGCATAATAAATACATTTAAAATCATAATTCTCATAATATCCACAATAATACTGGTAATTACTCCGGCCCATGTAATTTTCTGTTACAGACCGACCCGGTCCCACATTAAAGAAAGGAAAAATGATCTGGCCCTCGCAGAAAAAAGTTTGGGGACCCCTGGGGGGTATTCCATCAACGTCGCTAACGCAAGTCTCGCTAAAACGAATAAGTCTCACTTGGGTAAACGTCAACTCAGACTTAAGCCTCAAACCGTTCCACTAACGTTCCGTTCCACTAACAGGCAACGCTAACTCAAGCTAGACCTCAATAAGCTTAGACTGTGCAGCCCAGATAAGGCGATCGTCGAAAAGAGGAGTTATGTCGCAAAAAGCAAAGCGTAAACCAGCAGAGTGGTGTTGTTTCAGCAGCGTAAATTGTTCTTTTGAGTTTTTTTGGAGTTGTCCCAAAAAAGGGTTGCCGCAATTAACATGACATGGGAGAAAACTTGTCAAACCATTACGACCGTTAAAAAGCGTAAATTGTAGACATACCAAATTAACATATATGCATTCAGTGATTCACTGATAATTAGTGTAATTTGATGAGCTGTTTGAAACCGTTCTGACAGTAGGCTGGCCTATGGCCGATATTCTCAACACGAGATGGAGAATATAACCCAAAAAAGAACGTGGCAGCAATTGAAAATTGTAGGATCAAATTCAAAACACTGAAGATGGCCATGGTTAATTGAACTTGATGCGGGCTAATAATGTTTTTGTCTTCACATCTTGAACACAATTAGACCTAATCAATTAGGCCTACTTCAAAATAACTTGCCGCACGCATTTATTAAGATAACAAATAAAAGGGTTGTCAAAGAACGGATACGCCATAAGCGATTGTAACTTGTCTAGACGCTCTGTTTAGTTTCTAAAGGCCTTATTTTATGTCACTTAACCAATGGCTTTTGAAAACTGTGACATTATTTCTTAACTTGTTTATTTAAATTTATATATTTTTTGGAAATGAATTAAACACGTAAATCGTTCATGTAGGCTATGCACTTCAAAAAGTCTTAATTTAGGCTACGTTTCCGAACACGGACTAAAGTGTTTTGCGCGCAAGAATTTACTCGACGGAACTGTCTTTTCAGATTCTGTTTCCGCTTGTTTGAAATTCTTTGCAACACATATTAGTTTAGCTTGACTTTTAGCCTGACACGGAGCAGGCTAGTTCCGAAGTATAAGTTACCTTGGTTACGTAGCTTGAACTAAAATAAGCCACCTTAATGGAACGGAACTCTCGCTAAAGTAAGTGAGACTTGGCGAAATAAGTCTCGCTTTTCCTTAATCGACGTTGATGGAATACCCCCCTGGTCTAAGGTATTGGCAATCACATACATTTTGTGTTTGCAAAGTTCGCTACTTCAGTTGTTGTGTTGTTGATTCATGTTGTTACTCGATTATTGTGCAGTGATCAGGGGGGTATTCCATCAACGTCGATTAAGGAAAAGCGAGACTTATTTCGCCAAGTCTCACTTACTTTAGCGAGAGTTCCGTTCCATTAAGGTGGCTTATTTTAGTTCAAGCTACGTAACCAAGGTAACTTATACTTCGGAACTAGCCTGCTCCGTGTCAGGCTAAAAGTCAAGCTAAACTAATATGTGTTGCAAAGAATTTCAAAACAAGCGGAAACAGAATCTGAAAAGACAGTTCCGTCGAGTAAATTCTTGCGCGCAAAACACTTTAGTCCGTGTTTGGAAACGTAGCCTAAATTAAGACTTTTTGAAGTGCATAGCCTACATGAACGATTTACGTGTTTAATTCATTTCCAAAAAATATATACATTTAAATAAACAAGTTAAGAAATAATGTCACAGTTTTCAAAAGCCATTGGTTAAGTGACATAAAATAAGGCCTTTAGAAACTAAACAGAGCGTCTAGACAAGTTACAATCGCTTATGGCGTATCCGTTCTTTGACAACACTTTTATTTGTTATCTTAATAAATGCGTGCGGCAAAGTTATTTTGAAGTAGGCCTAATTGATTAGGTCTAATTGTGTTCAAGATGTGAAGACAAAAACATTATTAGCCCACATCAAGTTCAATTAACCATGGCCTTCTTCAGTGTTTTGAATTTGATCCTACAATTTTCAATTGCTGCCACGTTCTTTTTTGGGTTATATTCTCCATCTCGTGTTGAGAATATCGGCCATAGGCCAGCCTACACTGTCAGAACGGTTTCAAACAGCTCATCAAATTACACTAATTATCAGTGAATCACTGAATGCATATATGTTAATTTGGTATGTCTACAATTTACGCTTTTTAACGGTCGTAATGGTTTGACAAGTTTTCTCCCATGTCATGTTAATTGCGGCAACCCTTTTTTGGGACAACTCCCAAAAAACTCAAAAGAACAATTTACGCTGCTGAAACAACACCACTCTGCTGGTTTACGCTTTGCTTTTTGCGACATAACTCCTCTTTTCGACGATCGCCTTTTCTGGGCTGCACAGTCTAAGCTTATTGAGGTCTAGCTTGAGTTAGCGTTGCCTGTTAGTGGAACGGAACGTTAGTGGAACGGTTTGAGGCTTAAGTCTGAGTTGACGTTTACCCAAGTGAGACTTATTCGTTTTAGCGAGACTTGCGTTAGCGACGTTGATGGAATACCCCCCAGATGGATTTTGAATAAAAGCTTCATGGCACAAAACAATTTAATAATCACAAAAACCTCAATTATTCTGTATTTGGGCCCTGGCTTAAAAAAATCAGTTAACAAAATTTCACTATGCCATTTCATCAGCACATGGGAAAGTGTTAATGGGTTCTTGTCAGGTGAAATCCCTATCATTATGATTGGATTATAAGAGTCGGTTGATTACTATAAGGCCAATTAAAGCCTCTATAACGTATGAAATATCATTGTTTTCCAGTAAAAATGATCAAAAAACACAAACATTTGTCACTGCCAATAGTTTTGTCTACGACTGTACATTAAGTGAACTAGCAGAATTAGGAATTGAAAGATCAACCTGGTTCCCTAGACACCCCACTTAAAATGTCCCACATATTTCAGCATTATATAGTGACATCACCAGTGGGGAATTGATTACAAGATTCCACAGTGTTGGCACTGTGTCTTGACTATTGACTGGATGTGGATGGTATGAGGGGCGGTGGAGGATAGGATTGGAGAATGGGGAGATGAGGAGGGGTTGGAGTTGAAGGGAGTGCCTCTGACATATGTGATCCTTTTGTGAACATATGGCTGTCCTGAACAAAGACTCTTAATTTACTTTCTGACCTCTAGCCTGGAAACTATATTGTGATTACAAGTCTTTTCTCATTTTAGTTTGACATATCTAATCTGGGCCCTCAGGGTGCTGAAATCTGTGTTCTTATAGATAAAACATTAAACTGGTCTCAATGCTCTTTTTGAGGTTGTATTGCGTTTGGCTTTGCACATCTTTTTTACATTTTGACTGACACTGTGACCATGTTGAGTCAGATATGTTTGTGTACCCTGACCCATGTAGCAATAGAAAAATCGATCTCTCTCTGTCTTATACTGTTCGGGTGTGTGCCGTGGGTGGGTATGGACCCGCCCCTCCTCACGTCATGCATGCATTTTGAAACAGTATCCGCTGTTGGTGATCGGATGCTCCCTGTCAGCATCCTGTCTTCTCATCACAGCCGCCTGGACCAGACAAGAGGTAGGAATGTGTTTGGAAATGTAATTGTAGTCATCCGTTTACAAATGTAAGTGCCCTACAGTGCATATGCGTCCACAGCTGTGTGGCAAACAAGGACATTGTTTGAATGTGTCTTCTTTCTTTCGTCATCATATAAAGGCCTGCACTGATGCTCTTTTTCGTTGTTGGGACAACTCGTATTGTCAGTAGTTGAGGGATATGTCTTATGAAAGGTAGCCTATGTTATCGCCATTATGGATTAATTGTTCAAATGTGTCCCCTATTGTTCTTGAATATTCCCCTACATCTATCGCTGGTTGCTGCAGAGCATCCAAAGATGCTTCCTATAAAGTCACTTCATAGCTTAAAAGACAAACGAGCATTGTTTAGAAATTTGCCCCTATAATTTGGTAGAGAACGAGCTTCGTGTGCCTGCTCTTCCCCATTTGTTGTGCTACTCTGTCCTTCGGAGTAATGAGTCATCGAATGTGTCGGACAGCACGGTTGAGATTACTTGCTCGAAAGTGACTCAATACTGAAACACTTTCCGGGAATTGTTGGACAATTCGAATTCTCTAGACTGTGAGAAATGTTTCTTTCCGAAATGGTTTAGTACGGGATGATTGGGTATTGGCACACAAGACTGATGGCACGTGCACGCGCAGCGCAGTTCATTTAATTGGATGGTAAGATTTACGAGGATGCTGTTATACCGCGTGCTGTCAGAGTGACATTCAAATGAGAAATTTGCTACTGAGCAGCACCCAGCCCAGCCCAGCACTGCACAAACCATTCACGATGGATTATTGATTGTAATCTTGGTGTGCATTTTGCCTATAGCCTACAGTTTCCTCCATGCCGCCCTAAAGAGCTCTCTTTTCAGCAGCCATGCCCTTGAGTAGGCTACCCAACTTGCCCAGCAACAAGAGAGTAAACATTATCTAACTTCGAAGTGTCATTTAATATTTTTATATTGTTTTTCAGTTGTCTCATGGAAAAAAGTAGGCCTATGTGGGTACACTGAACGTCCGTGGATGATACCATGAACACGGCCGCAAGCGGCGCTGCCGACGCGGCACAGCAGCAGGCAGACAATAGCAACAGAAAGCAACAGAGAGCCTCTTCTCCGGCTGGGGGAAAAGAGACAGGACTTAAATGGACACAGAAAAGCAACACTCAGGCTAAGTCCATCACGTCAAAACAAAGTGGTGGAAGAAGCAGCCGTGGTCAGTCGCCGGTTTCAACCGCTACCAGCAAAGAAAGGCAGTCATTCAAAGGCGCGGCAGCTGTCCAGGCTACTGGTACTGAAAGCCCTACACAGACCAGGGCCGTGACAAGTGAGCGAGCCGAAGAGCGCACTAATATTCCCGAAGATACACGTTGCACTGATTTATCTCCAACTAGGGGAGAGTCGATCCGTGTTGTCTCTGACCAGCCTTGTTCATCGAAATCGCCCAAATTAAAAAGCAAAAACCCGAGAGGAGACTGTGCTTCAAACGGCCAAAAGAAAAGCTCCAAAAGCACCGTGGGCTGCGGGCCTGGGTTTTGGAAAGAGGGGTGCTTACAGTCTGAATTGATACAGTTCCATCTGAATAAGAGTTTGGGGAAAAAGGTGGGGAAGATGCAGACAAAGACTCCGTCTCCGGCCTCCGAACCGGAACTGTCCCCCGAGGCAGCTATTCATGAACCAGTGCCTCCCCTGCCCGACCAGAGATTGCTAGATGAAATAGAGAAACTGGAGGATGAAAACGAAGAGTTGAAGGTAAGCTCAAATGCCTGTGTTTGTTTTTAGCCACGGTAAAACGTCTTAAATCGATAATATTCACCAATAATCGCTATTATTTATAGAATGAAATACAGGAAATGCGAGCAGAGATGGATGAAATGCGAGACTCATTCTATGAAGAAGACGCGTGCCAACTGCAGGACATGCGTCGCGAGTTGGAAAGGGCCAATAAGAATTGCAGGATTCTTCAGTACCGTCTGAGGAAAGCGGAGAGGAAGAGGCTCCGCTTTGCCGAAACTGGTGAGGTGGACGGGGAACTGCTAAGGAGCTTGGAACAAGACCTGAAGGTAGGTGCTCAAATGTTTGTTCAAGATTAACATGGCAGTATAGGGTGTGGTGCTACATCAATAGCTGATGTTTTGTTGTTGCAACTCCCCTTGTACTGCATTGTCTTGCATTGCCTCACATCGTTTTTTATTGTAATTTTTATCTAGGTGGCAAAAGATGTCTCAGTGAGACTGCACCATGAACTGGAAAGTGTGGAGGAAAGACGGACAAAGACAGAGGAGGAGAATGAGAACCTTAGACAGCAGTTTATAGAAGTGGAGGTGACCAAACAAGCTCTGCAGAACGAACTGGAGAAGGCCAAGGAGGTACGACTGAATGTGCATGTGTCTGTGTGCGTGGCTGCGTGCACATGGCTTGATGTCTTGGTGACATCACTTCTCCTTCCTTGAACTTGAGAAAAAGATAATTGAACCTTTTTTTCTGTGTAGCTGTCACTGAAAAGAAGAGGAAACAAGGACGTGCAGAGATCAGAGAAAAGGGTTCCGCAGACACCCATAGAAGTGAGCATTGTGTACATTAAAAAACACATTTGAATTACCACAAATGTCAATGAATCCAGGTTCATTTTCATAGTTCTTGACAAAATATCTAATCCTTGACAGGAGGAAAATGAGGACCTGAAATGCCAACTGGCCTTCATCAAGGAAGAGGCAGTCTTGATGAGAAAAAAGATGGCCAAGATCGACAAGGAGAAGGACCGCCTGGAGGCCGAGCTTCAAAAGTATCGCTCCTTCTACGGAGATGTGGACAGCCCCCTGCCCAAGGGTGAGGCGGGGGGACCACCAACCACACGCGAATCAGAGCTCAAGCTCCGCCTGCGTCTGGTGGAAGAGGAGGCCAACATTCTGGGAAGGAAGATCGTTGAGCTAGAGGTGATTAATTACTGATTGATTTAAGCAAACACACAACATTCAGTGAGGGCACACATGGAAATGACTCAAATCACAGACTAATTTTGGCCTCTGCCTCTCGCCATAGGTGGAGAACCGTGGTCTGAAGGCAGAACTGGAGGACATGCGCGAGGATAGCCTGGCAGCATGCGGCGGGTCGAGGGACCACAGCTCCAAGCTGCAGGGAGAGGCTCTGTCAGAGCTCCGGCAGCAGCTGCAGCTAGTGGAGGACGAAGCAGAGCTGCTACGCAGGTAGGACTGGAAAAACCATAGCAGGACAGAGCCTGTTTTCTCTCAAACTGGGTGCAATTGCCCCAATTACGAAGCTCATTGGTTTGGTTAAAATATGACCCACTAAAACCCATTAATTAGATATGTAAATACACACACCTAAACACATTGATTAGGTAAACCAAATCTAATTTTACAAGGTGTTTTATCGGCATAGTACATTTTCCCTCATGTCCTACAGGAACTTAGCTGATGTGGAAGAGGAAAACAAGAAGGTAACGGGTGAGCTCAACAAACTCAAGTACAAGGAGGGCTCTCGCCATGGAGCAGGAGGGGCCGGGGGGGGGAGGAGGAGCAGATGCTGCCAAGATGGAGGTCCTCCAGGAGGAGCTGAAGGCAGCCAGGCTGCAGATTAATGAACTGAGCGGCAAGGTGATGCAGCTGCAGTACGAGAACCGTGTGCTGCTGTCCAACATGCAGCGTTACGACCTGGCCTCGCACCTCGCCCTGCGCTCCAGCCCTCGGGACAGCGATGCTGAAAGTGACGGGGGTCGCGACGACGGCTCCTCCTCGCCTCGCCTTCTCCCGCCACACCGAAAGCGCGAGGGTCCTATTGGAGGGGAAAGCGACTCGGACGAGGTGAGGAACATGCGCTGCCTGACACCGACTCGCTCCCTCTACTCCCCAGACACCCGTTTTTTATCCCGGAGCCTGAAAGACAGGCAGCAGATGATTGACATCCGCATTGAGGCGGAGAGACTGAGCCGAACCATAGACAGGCTCATAACTGACACCAGCACCATCATCGCTGAGGCCAGGGTCTATGTGTCCAATGGGGAGCTGTTTGAGGAGGATGAGGGGAGTCGTATCCGGGAGCACGAATTGTTGTACCGAATCAACGCCCAAATGAAGGCCTTCCGGAAGGAGCTACAGGGATTCATTGACCGGCTGGAGGTCCCCAAGCCTGAGGGCAAGACAGATGAGGAACCTCTATCTGTGAGTAGGAGGGAGACCCTCCAGACAGAGACAAAGATGGAAGACAGCCAGTCAGACAAAAACATATATGCACATGCTCACTCACTCTTTCACTCACTTACTTACTCCTTCAAGCACTTCAAAAGCTGTCCCACCCACTTTTGAAAACAAATTCACGTCCCCACTTTTAGTGGTTTTATTTAAATGATCTACAGTAGACATTTAAAGCTGGGTTAGGAAAGTTTTGCGAAGGTAGCTATTTTTGCTTCTGTTTCACACGATTCAAACCTAAATATCCCACCCCTCCCTTCAAAGCCACTCCCACAAAACTACAGTAACACACATTAAGTGCAGGGGCAGAGTGTGCGCAGGTAGGTAGACAGACAGGTCATACATAGGGTACGGCCTAATGATTTGTTGTGTTTATTACAGTCTTGCGACACCCATAGATGTCGGATTGATTTCATTTTACCGTCAAACCTTTATATGTATTGGTTGCTATCAAGATGTGAAGTTTATTTCCGCAAATATGATATCTCAAACACACTAGATATCATGCTTATAAGATTAGAAATGAAAATAAGGTTCTTGTTTCTGTTATTATCTCTGTTCACTAACAGCCTTCTTCTGCTCACTCCCTGTACAATTCCATTTTCTACATTTGCGATCCTAACACATCCCTCTTTAATCCAACCCAACCAGATGTTTCAACCTATCATTTTACTGATCCTTATACTTGTCCTATTTTCATCACTTTCTTATGCCACCATCTTTAAGTTGGTTTTTCTTTTCACCCTTTTCTTTGTTCTGTAAAAGTACACCTGCCCATATTACATTTGTTACACCTTTATTTTTCTTTACTTTTTCTATTTATTTTAAACATACACAAGGTCACACTAGGTACAGGAGGCTCTTTCTTCATTTATCATGATCCAACTCAGAAGCTCTCAACCAATACAGGGGACATGTCACATCAAAGAGACACATCAGTGTATATGAGGTGAGTAGAGGACTACTGAATTTCTCTGTACTGTATTTGGAATACATGCTACAGTACTCAACATCTGTTATTATACTAAAACTCCAGGTTGGATGTTCCTGGATGTTTATCTTCATACAAACAAATCGGATTTAAGTTAAAAGTTCTGTTAAAAGTTATATTATCAGTTGATGCTGTATGTTTATGGGTATTAAAGGTCATGCAGGCCCCGTTGCAAGTATAAATATACTTTGTGACTATAGTAACACCAAAACACCTACTGTATGCTGTAGTCTAGTCACCTGTCTTGAAAAAATAAGTAAAACATTGAAAAAGTAAATGTTGCAAGCTAATGAGCTGAACATATCTTCTCAAAGTGAGATGCTGTCTGCTCCATTTGTCCTCTTTGTTTTCACCTCTTGAATTTAAATTAAGTTGGAAATAAAGGCAGACATCATGTCACCTTCTGACAAACTCGAGGTATCCCAGTCTTTTCAGTCATGGTATCATTGCTGCCTGCTTAAAGCTGTAAATATTCGGATTGCTCCAGAAATGGGGGCGGGACCGGTCATTTACTCTCATTCCACCGCTGGATAATACGTCATATATTAGGACCAGCTGTGAGGGGGAGATGTGTGCGTGCGGAGATGTTGCGCAAGTGTACTGTTTGGGCATCATTAAAATGACATCTACTCCGAAAAGTTAAATTTTTGTGCGAAAGACTACAACATAACATTGCCTTTGGAAAACATCGCCTTTGGAAAACATCGCCTTTGGTTGTCAGTCAACCTCATCTTTTGGCACGAACAGGTAAGACATTAACGCCTAGAAGACCTAGCCAAGTGCCATAGTTTTAGGGTAGCCTTTGTCAGTAAAGTAATGTCAATTGACAAGGTTGTTTACTAACAACATCCAATCCATATTGTTCTTGATGGAAGATAGTCTTCAGTCAACATGTTGTGACATTAATGGGCAAAAGCTATATAGCACCGACGTCAAAGTTCTGGAAAAATAGTGATGGGTATGTAAACGTAATGAGTGCCACCGTCACACTGGACTCCAGCATGTGGCTAAACACAAATCAAAGACGAGCGATATATTGCAGCTTCTGACAGCAGGCTACTGAGACATGATTAATTAGCCTGTTCAAACAAGTTCTGCGCCAACGTTTCTCCATTTCTACCAGCTGGTTATTGAAGGAAAAGATATGCATGGTTACAGGGGTAAAAATACTCCGCAGCCCTTACATTAGTGGGTCATGTATATTTTTGGCAATGACTCCGTCTACGACGGAGCCTACTGGGTGCCCCTGACTACACAAGAAGCAGCGAAATAGTTCTTTGAATCCAGAAGTTTATGGTTACGTAATGGAAACGCGTCTACGATTTGACATGCAAAGACGCTTAGAGACATCTGTAGGTGGGGTAATGTAGAGTGAGACCTCTCACACCAGAATGACAGCTTGACCTTGTCAAGCAAGATGTGGTGACATGGAGCGGACAAAATGCGCCTAGTGGCTGCTGCGCGAACGAAGCGTTGGTGGCTGCCGTAGAGAACAGGCGACAAGGGAAATGGCCGGGGTTGGTTAATTAAGCTGCGGCTACATACCGGTCACCAGAAGGCTGTCATTTTGTGTTTGCTTGTTACTGGTTGAGAAATGTGGAATGCTTTCGGAAATGGGTCAGGGTTGCACGGGGGTGGTAGTGGTGGTGGCGGGTACGTGCCAGCTCAGGGTTGGGAATTCGTTCCGTGCTCGAGGCTGGGCAGAGAGAGGGGCAGGGGGAAAAGTTGCAGTCCGCTTAGGAGGGTCTCATCTCCCCCCACCGTCGGCCAGTTCTTTGAGCAGCTTCAACCGGGGGTTGGAACATCACTTGAGGATGCTCGAGCGCAAGTTCGGGGGCCTGAACCTCAGACTCATCACACTCGCATAAAAATAATAATTGAAGACTTAAAAAACCGCCACGGACAGGACAAGGAGGAATGGATGCGAGAGAAGGAAATACTCTTAAGACAAGTTGCTGATTTACAAGTAAATAAAGTTAGCTGAGGACTAAAAAGGAAATTGCTCTCCAGCTGACAGTAGGATTTTACTCTATCATGTAAAGGTGTCTTCATTTTCGTTTTGCAGGGTGGGGAGAACAGAAGGATTTTGTTAGACCTGAAATCGGTTTTGGAAGAGGTACAGGGGGAAGTAAAGAGAGAGGAGGAGAAGAGGAGCGAGCTACAACTGCAGTACACAAGGGACAGATGCGCATGGGACTTAGAGAGAGCAGAGCTGAAATGCCGAATTGCACAGGTACAATAACAACAACCATTAACGTCATGATAGGCATTCCTATGTAACATAGGTATTTGAGTGACTGTGCTTGTGTGTTCATACTTTAGAGAGATTCAGTGAGCTACACATCAGCTTACTGAGCTGATGCAGTTTACTATAGGTCTACCTGGGTTAGGATACCATACATGTTGAATAGGCAGTCATTTGTTATTTCTTCAACAACTCTCCCTTGCCAGCACTCAGACTCTCAGATTATATGTCTGAGGCCCAAGATGCGTAAATGTGGTGAGTAGGGTTGGGGGTCACACTTATCACTCAGTTATTGAGGCGATAAGTCTTCCTGGCACCCCTTCAAGCTCCCACTAAGACAAAAGCTCCACACCTAAAACGAGAAAAGGTTAGTGTGTCCCCCTAGCCAGATCCACAGTTCACCTTTCACCAGTTTCTGCTCTCTGGATGAGCTATTGTGAACAGCTGCAGTCAACAATAGGCTAAATGTTTCTTCAAAGGAAGAAAGAATTGCTTAGGGTTTTTTATCCACTGTGGAAACAGTTTTAAAGCACATATGAAATAGGATTGTTTCATTTTGAATTGTGTTTTCTAAAGGGCATTCTGGAGATGTGGAATTGTTGTTGAGGATTATGCCTAGTTAGTCTGAGATAGTAATGAAGCTCTCCATTGCCTTCATATACACTGGGATGAAGCCTTGAAGACTTCTGTCTGTGTTTATCTGCCTATGTTAATCTTTCGTTCTAAAAGATCATTCGCTACAGATACAGTTTTGTTTTGTGCCCTCACATGTTCCTACTCACAACCTTAAAAAGACAGAATCAAATTGAGCAGACAGTGTTCTGGTGAGTTTGTTTATCTGGCCAGTCAAAAGGAAAAGCTGCAGTCTTAATGCCCCTCTGACGTGCGTCTTAATGCCCCTATGCCACCATGCCAATTTGACTGCCAGAGAGTTGTGTTTGTGTGTGTATGTGTACTGTGATTGTGTGTGTGTATGTCTGGACAGTGCAAACGGCACGTCCTGAGGAAAGCTCATTGTGGGACTGCTCGTAGTGGCTGTAATTCTGCACCAAGGCTGAATTTCGAAAATAGACTCCAGATACAGTATTAGGGGACCGCTAAGGCCTATGTAAAAGCATCCAAAAACAGCATGTCATGGGATCTTTAAAAACAGTTTTTTTACTTTTCTATGAGTCCAAGTGAAGTGAGCAACTTTTCTCTTTTTTTGAACCAAACACGGCCAGTACCTTGAATTCAAATGTTGTCCCCTTTAGTTTTGAGCTAGTGGGTACACTAGAGTATGATTACATAAACAGAGAGGGAATGTTGGTTTGGCCTTCTGTAGAGCTATGTTGGGAGGAGTGAGCTCCATTGTAAAAACTGTTTTCTCCCTTCACCACATCCTGCCACAGTCTAGTTCAAACATTAGATGCTCCTCCAAGCCCCCAGGTCCTTTCATCAGGCATCCAGTGACGGATATTTCCAGACATATTTTGCGCATACTTCTGATTTACTGAGACAGAAGCATCCCCCCCCTTCCAGTTACTCTATTTCCCCACCCTGAGGAATGTGACATTGTAAGTCTTTGGCTGTGTGTCACCTATTTATAGTGGGACACCATGGTGACAGTCACCTTTCTACATACTGTGTGTCTTCAGTATGTAGTTAGTGTGTGTGTGTGTGTGTGTGTTCATGTATAAGTATGCTAAGAGAAGAGTCAGTCCAGTATCTGCCTTCCTCATGCTGTTTCTGTGCACTTCTCTGTTTTTGCACCCCTTCATTGTATGTTTATGTTATGGTTTGAAATAGACTGTGGACAGTTCCAGTCATCCTTCCTCTGCAATTGTGGAAAGAGTTCAAAGCACTGGGACACAGACAGAACTGCTCTGTTCTGTCTCCATACTTCATGGCCCTTGGCCGCTTGCAGAAATAGCTTCTTGACAGAGAGAGCGCTTTATGGTGGAGGTTAGACTATGTTAACATGTCCCAACTGCAGCACACAAAGATGCATTGTCCTGGGCTAATTCAAATTCAAAGCAGAAGGCACATATTGACCACAGAGAAAGGAAGCAAATATCCTCCAACTTTAACCTCAACCCCTCATGGCAGATTTAAGGCCTGCTTGATCTAAGTACAAGACAACTACACAAATGTCTTAACCATATTGAAATCTCATTTTGGGTTTGTCTTCAGGATTAACATTTGGGTTTGTGTTCTAGTTGTGTGCTGCACAGGAATTAGTTTGGGTTCATATTACATTGAGACATGTTATGGCCATTCTTATCTAATTTAACTACTTCTCTTGTATCCTCCCCTGTCATGGACACAGGAAGTAGGTGATGACAGGTTCTGGTGTGATATCCTGGGGAAGCGAGAAATTGTTCATGATCCTCAGTGAACTCCACAGGATGTTTTAAGTCTGTTGCTTCTCTTGCCTCCTCTCACTTCTGTCTTTCTTTCTTTCCCCTTGTCCCCCTGGTCCCTGACTTTCAACATCTCTCTCTTCCTGCCACACATTCATTATCATTCTCTTGCTTCCCTGCTGTCATTCTGACCCCCTCTCCTCCCTTCCTCCCTCCCTTTCTCCCCAGCTGGAAGCTAGAGGAGGTGCAAGTGGGCTTGTCGTGGTTGGGGGTGTGGGTGCGGAGGTGGTGCAAGGAGGTTGGGTGGGGCCCAGTGAGACGCTGCGGAGGGACAGGGAGGAGCAGCGACAGCTGCTTGCCGACACCCACACGGCCGCTATGGACCTACGTTGTCGCCTGGATCTCAATGAGCGTGGCTGGCTCAAGGAGCGCTCCGAGCTGTTGGAGCGCTTCGACTCTGAGAGGAAGGAGTGGGAGAGCCAGCTCAGAGACATGCAGACCAAGATAGAGGAGGTGAGATGAGAGCAGACCTGGGTCAAATACTGTACAACTATGCAACAGTAGCTTGTAAATTTGCTGATCAGTTACACCCTGAGAGCTAAACTAGTATAGATGACCTCTCCACTCCTACATTGTTTTCCCAAACTGTTCTCACACTTTGACAAAGTCTACTATTATTGCAATTATACAAAAAAACTATTTAAAATACGTTTTTAAAAAAGAAAGTCATTTTCAGTTTTGGATTTTGGCCAACTGCATCCTGAATTTTGGGTTTCTCTCTAGAATTATCACTAATAATGACACCAGTATAGTTATGGGTTTTTCTACATGTCAATTGAATGTTCAGTAGATGTGGTCATTCACACATCACACATGTTTTTCATCTCATCAGCTTAGCAAATGAATGAAAACAGGTCCATAAATGTGAAACATTGTTTGGCTACATGTCCTCCGGAACTGTGGACAGCAAGCTTACAGAATAGCAAATAGTATACTGTTTATAATTTTTATTTAAAAAAATACTTTACGCATTGGAAACTCAAAATGCAAGACAGTAAACAGTGGTATATGGAAGATGCTAAACATGCCTGCAGACCTGCACACATCAAAGAGATGCCACCCCATCCATAGCTTCAAGCTATTTCTGTCAGAACATGTGTCCTGTACCTTCAGGGCAAGGCTGCATTTCAGACCTGTTGCATGTCACATGCTCTCATCAGTGTAGCTATTTCATTGTTTGTAATTCAACTATGTGTTATAAAAGATGAGTGAGAGGTTTTTGGTAGGTAGCTGGTGAACATAATGCTGCTTTTCCTGCAAAAAAATTGCTGCTTGGATGCAAACAATCTGAAAGGAGAATAACCAACAATTCAACCCATGACTGTAGGACCCATTGTCTGTCATTGGCTTTATGTCAAAGCTCAGTTCCCAGTCCTCACCTGTTAAGATATTTAAGAATAGTCAAGGAGGTGGGGGTCACAAGGAAAGGTGGAGCAGATAAGGTGCCCAAAAGGGAAAGTGTAAGGATGGAGGCTGGGAGAGTTGGGTAGACAGGGAGAAGAGGTAGAAGAGGAGGAGGGGTAGAAAGTCATGCTGTCAAGGCTGAGGGAAGTGGGTGAGGGGCACTTGCTGAGTGATATAGAGAGTGTTCATAAACTACCCCCCATTGGTGAGGGGGATTTAAATCCGGCAAACTCAGGGAGCTGAGATTAGCTTCTTAATGAGGGAGGTCATCCAGCTTGGCTAATAGGAGAGCTAAAGTTTTGGAACAGAGTGGTCTGCGCTGCTCATACCTCTGGTTTCACCTTCCAGCATCAGAACATGAAGAAGCTGGGAGGATGAATGCTAAGAGTACGTTTTCCAGACAGAGCAACAAAGCAGCAGGACAGACATCATGAAATACAGTTAGCTGCCTGGCGTTTAATTGGAAAATGGGAAAGGTCACTGAAATGTCATTAACTATCTGTTTACCAATGCATTTATGTAAAATAACACATTTGTCAAGATGCATACAACGAGCCAAGGTGAAAACCCAGTAGAGGTTGGGTCCTTTAAGTTTAAGTAAAGGATGTCTCCTTTTCCCCTCTCTTTCGTAGCTGTACAAGGAGGTGAGATCAAGGAGAGGACAAGGAGGGAACGTTCAAGACGTTGGTCAGAGGTTCAGTTTGGATTCCAGCAGTACGGGGTCCAGCTTGCTCAGTGAAACCTCAGTCTCAGACCCCCCCAGCAGCTGCTGTCAGTCTGACACCCCCCAAGGCAGCAACCACAGCAACAGCAACTCTAGCAACAGTCTTGGGTCGGCAGGTCGCTATGGAAACAGCATGACGAATTCCATTGCCAACTGTGTCGTAAGGAGCAGCCAGGTGGAACGTTTGGATGAACTAGGCAGAGTCCCGCAGGCGGAGGAGTCTGTTGGGACACAGGAAGTTGACACTGCAGAGCTGGAGGCCATCTTGAAAGGTGTGATGGGACAGGGGCCTGAGAGGCACATCATGGATAAAGATAATGTCAGAGTCCAGGCACCTTTCAGCAGATGCCATAGCAAGGACTCTAGCTACAGCAGCGGAAAAAAAAGGAACACAACAGCTCTCAACGCTGTAAGTCAACTGCTAAACAGCTAAATCTTACTAAGTATACTTGTGTAATTTCTTGTCCAAATATCTAATTACACAGAAAATAAGACACAATCACCTAACAAATAAAATTTCAGTGAGATTTATGGATATTTTTTTTCTTTTCTTTTTTCTTGAATATCTTTTTAAGTGATAGTCTGGAAAACGTCTTGTTTTGAGTCATATCTCAGATGAAACAAGCTTTTATTTTAGCTTATTGTCATAACGTTTGTAAGGTGCTGTTATTTGTTAAGTAAGATGGCTCATCTTGTTTCAAGAAAAACACTTACTTGATGTAAGAAAATAAATCGTCTTTATTGAAAAATATATATTTAAAAGCCTACATTCCAAATATTATTTTAAGAAATCTTACATTTTGTTTGTGGCATATTTTCCAGTGTTGACTGTATCTTCACTACTACCCTTCATCCTCTCCTCCGTCCCCCTACTTGTCTTGCACTGTCACTCAATATTCTCTTCCTTCCTCTGCCCTCATCATGTCATCATCATTCTTTTCTCTGAATCAATTTCATCATCCTTGGCTTTATCTATCAATCTTATCTTTCATTAATACCTATCTGCCTCTCTCTCTCTCTCTGTCTAGGCTTTGAAGGAGATAGCGCGGGTCAGTGAGGAGCTGTGTAGCTACCAGGATGAGATCAGGAGGAAGGCTAAAGATAAGAGGTGAAGTCCTCGGTCCTCAGTATTTCCTCCCTAACCAGACAATATAAGGGACTAGTTGACCATCAAGCTAACTTTAGGAACTTCTTTTCTCTGCAGAGTTCAATGTTAAAGAAGTCCAGATCATGTAATCGTTGTATAAAATAAATAAAACATTTGGGGAGGTATGATATATCACAAATATAGCATGGGTTGTGGCATTTGACGGCACAAACCAAGTTGGTGTATTTGTGATATACCACACCCTCTGGTGGTTTATTGCTTCAGTCCAGCTCCTTTTTTTTAGCTACTTATCTCCCTCACACTAGGGGCAATACTGAGTTCCCGTACCTCTTGGAAGATGGTCAAAAGGGTGGGGACAAAGATAGTACCAGACTAGAGAGGGATGAGATGACTTTTGACCTCAACCAGCTCTACGCAGATCTTCGGGTCCTGGAGGAGCAGAACTGGATCACCAGGTCGGCCAATACAAAGGACTCCTGGTCTTCCAGTAGCAAGAAACAAAAAACAAACACCACACATCCTGAGCAAGAGAAGGTGGCTCCACCCATTCCCCCTCGCATCACTTCCTGGTACCTCAGCAACCCCACTCCCCCAGAGCCAGAAGTACAGACCCAAGAATCCCTTGCTCTCAGAAAGTGCCATAGCCCCTGTGTGGTGGTGGACAGGAAGTCAAACAGTCCATCCATTGTGAGGAAGTTTGAGGCAATGCTGCAGGAGAATGAGGGCAAAGTCCTGACAGAGGTGGGTGTAGCCTCCTGCTCTGTGCCCACCAACTCTAACTGCAACACGGGCTGCTGCCATAACCGCTGGTCCTGCGATGGTAGTCGGTTTGGCAGCAGCAAGTCGTCCACTTACGTGCCTGTCCAGAAGAGCCTATCTGAGATGAACATCCTGACCGTGGGGAGGGACAACCGATTAGACCATAGACATTCTGATAGCCCTAAGAGCTCAGAAGCACAGAGGCTGGTCATGGGTGAAAATTCACCATACTTTTTGGATCTACCTTCCCCAAATCTCCCTTTTGTCTGCTCTAACACCCAGGGATCCCGGAGGAACATTACCCTTGAGCAGAAGACGGCTGAGTTCAACCGAACTCTGTTTCAGGCTGAGATGGGCCTGGGTATTGATGAGGAAGATTTGACCCCAGCAGGTGTCTCTGTGGGTTGTGAACCAGTTTGTCCAACTGTAGGTGATGAGATCACTCCCCGGGGTGCCATAGTTGACCTTCAACTCCAGAGAACAGAGTTCACACACCAGAGAGGCAAGCCTGTCATCCTCAGTGTCCAGAGTCCAGGGCACGCCCTGTCCAGCCCACCATCTCACTATCCTGAGGTCAAACTTAGGAGACCCTCCCTAGACTCAAAACGTCAAGAGGGCGAAGTGATGGAAGTCACCCTTTGGCATTTCAACATCTAACGTAGTCTCACATGACTCAAACGTTGTAATGTCAAACATCCCGTCCCGGATCACACGACATAGAGAAACAGAACCTGTCAACCTCGAGGCATATTGTGTGAGTGCCAGTCCAAAACAGAACAAGGCTCAACACGGAGGGAGGCCTCACCAGGCTAATGCAGGCAGTACAGCCCAACCCCTTCCAGAAACCCTGCCTACGCAGGCTGGACATAGAGCCCAGGCAGATAACTCCAGACCCTGTCGTCGGATCCTTAATGACCACCCGTGGAAGCCCCTGACTCTGGCTGCCTACCCACGGCCCGCAGATTCAAGGTCAAACTATGGAGCTGTAGAGAAGATTCTAAAAAGCTATGAAAGTGCTGCCTGGGCCCAGCAGTACCAGCAGAGGCAGCCCAGCCTCATTCAGGGGCCCCAACCTGAATTTAGCCAGGGAGAAGGTGACCACATAGAGCTGATGGACATCCTGGAGATCGACCACCTGTCCCTTAACCCCGCCCCCAGAAAAACACAGACACGCTCCCACATCCACACACCCCTCACCCAGACGACCACCCACAGAGAGACCCTTTCTGTGCAGGTCAGTACAATCTACCAGTCAAAAAGATTCAACCATGTGTGCATGCACACAAACTCTCACCATCTTAGCTCATATATGCCATTATTTTGACTGGTTCCTACTAAATGTCTTTAAATTAAAGGAAAAAAAGTGCACCTAGCCTTCATTCCATTCTGAAATACTTTCAAACTGTCCTTGGCAGAGGACAGCACCACAGGGAATGTTGTTTATTTCTGGTATGTGCAGAAAGAGGCCAAAGCCTTGTGCAATGTGACCCATTTGATTTTAAAGCCAGTAACAAAGAATTAGTGGCATAAAGTTAACTTGGTTTGTCCAAACCCCCAAAACCTTTAATCTTGGGGCTGCATTGGCAAAGCTTTCTGGCCTTTGTGTTACAATTTCATTGCATAAAATAGTTTGCAGCAGCTAGCTGACTCAGAGCTCCAAGCAGACCACAGGTCTGAAGATTAAGCTGCTTTAATGTCATTACCAGGCCAATTTGATTGGGCATGGAATCAGGAGCTACAGTATCTCTCTACTTTCTACTTGCAAATATTCGTTCACTTAACCAGTAAGGCTGTGGTTTCCAGTAAATAATGAGCCGGAGGAGTGCAAGAAACACATAAAGTCAAGTGCTCTGGTGTCATTAAATACAGCGCTATTCTCACTGAATGCGCTTGGTTGTTTATCTTTTGGTCGATACCCTGATTTTTTCGGTTATGAACCAACAGATGAGTGCACCTTTATTATTGTTGGTTTATAAGTTCTGTATGTATGCTCCGTGTAACTGGATTCTTACTTTACAGGAGAGCCAAGAAACCTCATCAGAGTCTGTCCAGAAGACCTTCTCCAGGCCAGCTCGGCCCGCCAACCGCCGCCTCCCCTCTCGCTGGGCTAGTCACTCCCCATCACCCTCCTCCTCTCCCTCTCCCTCCACCACTCCCGTCACACAGTCCACAGTCTCTGCCCAGAAACACACCTTCTCCTACTCGGCATATCACACAGAAACAGTCATCATTTAACTGCAGGATGACTAGCCTGTGTCTAAACCACTATAGGATGCCTTCTAATAACTCTGAGACAACTTCTGCTTACCTTTTCTCCTCTGTGTACATACCTGCTCCAGGACTGTTAATCCTACCCAACTTGGAAGTGCTTTAGCTGTGAACGAGTTCAGGACTCCTCTTTAAAATGTATTGCTGCACTCATTAGGTTGAGTTAACGTTGCTGATTCCAGCTGTAGATTATCTGGGTCTAGCTACAAGAACTGTACCTGTGTGACTTCATCATGAAATTAGTTTTACATGCGTAAATTAGTGACTGTACATCACATACAGTACTTACAACAGTGTTGCAAAATAATGAACAAGCAGTAATTCTTACCAACAGTAGAAAACATGTGTGTCCCTTTTTATAAAAATCAACCAAAAAGCCGGTGTCTACTTCTCTATGTGTATGACATTATTTTAGGGTATATTTTGCACTCTATCTCCGCATAGTTTCATATCAATGGCTTAATTTGTGATTTACTGCTCTACAGCATTCAAGCATACCTACATATCTGAACAATGTATGAAATGAACAAGGCAATTTTATACTTTTATTAACTTCAAGTATATGGTTATCTAATGGATGATACAGTCTGTGGAATTTATTTGGTAAAGAATGTTGTGAAACATCATGAAAGGGATGCCTTTGCTTTTCTTTCTGTGTAATAAATGTAAGAACATGATTGATTTTTCCTTTCTTACTCATTTTGAAGTGTTCTCATGTTGCTAAAGATCCTGTATTCATTTGAGGAAGTCATGCTGGAATTTTGTCCCAACACTAAGGGTTATCTCTTATCTTGCTCCAAGGGCTTCCATAATCATTTATGTTACTCTGACCCCAATGCTACACAAGTCAGTCAATTATCTGTAGGTTGACACTTACTGCAACATGTCTGTGATCTCTTCCTGTATCTTTTAAGTGATCACCACAGAGATGGGCCTTGTCACAGCTAAGGAGATGGTTCATCACTTTGACGTCAGACTGGTTTCTGATTTCATTGACAACCCCATGCTCTCGCATACAAACACATACGTCAGGTACAGAAAGTTATTGAAGACACAAGACCCTCCATCAAACCTCTCCTACCTGCCTGTCGTCGGTCTTCCTGTAGAAAAAAGATAACCCATACATTTTTTGTACTTCCGGAAGTACATTTGCTGTCTAGTCTATACTGTGCAGAATCGTAGCCCAATCCTTAGACCGTACAACACCTACCCCTGTCAGAAATCTTGCACCCTTCCAATGACTGAAATAGCAGGTGCAACGACAATGTTTTGGTGCCAGAAATCCTACACTGTGCTGATATAAATAACGTTATCCGGTATTAAAGTCCACGGCCTGCTTTGCACCCTCCATTCCTCTTTATATCTCTGTTGGCTAGGAGAGAAATGCCTTCATGCTGGCTAATACCCAAGTCTGGATGCTGAGCCCCAAACATGTAACAAAACATGCAGCAGCCACCAGAACCCGCCTTAGTATCGGTCCTACCACATTAGGCGCCCTGGAAGTCTATAATAGCAAGTACAACATAATCAAGAATCAGAAGTGAATAGTTCTACTAAGTGATTAGTACAAATGAATACAAAGAAGGGTGCTCGCTTTAACCAGACAGTGACATAACAGCAGTCTCAACTACAACATAATTCACATATTACCTAATTCCGATAATAGGACAGTGTAGCACAACATCAACATCGTTTCTCAAGTGCAGTTCAACATTCCATCTATTTTCGTGAGACAATCATTCAGATTTTACATGCAGCACTACAAATCGTATAGGCTCTCAAGTGCAGCGCAACATCACTTATATTTTAATGAAACAGAATAAAATAGCCTACTGACAGTTTTCTCAAAGCTGAAGGAACCTAAGCTTAACATTTTACTCTTAAAAATCGCCTCGGTTAGCTAGGAAGGCAGTGCGCGCGCGCGTTCACGCGTAGGGGAGTGTAATTTTGGAGGGGAGTGAGATTTTGGCCCAACACCGACGTGCACGTGCAGTAAGATCAGTAAACACACTAACTTGTGTAACAAAATTCACTTATCTATTCTAAAGGTATATCCACTTTATATTGTCGTTCTGTTAGCTAGCCAGCCAACACCTTTGAAAGCAGCTGATTATTGGTTGTAAAAGCTAATTCGCTTCTAATTAACGAACAGAATTTTGGGGGTGATTTGCCCTCGGCAAGGGCGCAACCTTTGTTCTCTCACATATATCTTATTGGGTGTGCCACGAGTCGTGCCATGGTCTGGGTGAATACTCGATTCTGATTGGCTGCAGGGGTGTACATTATAAAGTGATATACGGACACCTACTAGTGATATTGGACACCTACTACGTCATTTCAGCAAAACTGTCTTTTCACCGTTCTAAATGATTGCGCCGGCTACATAGTATATGAGCCTGTACAAAGTGTCTGAAATAAGTAACAATAACAACAGGGCCGCAGTCCTCCATTTACAAGCCTCCATTTACAATTTTGAAAGACTTTAACAAGCCAACATGTCATTACCACAATGAGTGACTTCAATATGTCTTTTAACCTATTTGCAAAATTGTACTTTTCTGAATGTAGCCTGTGTCTGTGTCACGTAACCACTCATCTCACATCCCATTCGCTATTCACCTTGCTAGTCGATCTACTTCTGCTGCGGCCAACACGACAGTAGCCAACACACATAGCCGATTATTTTATTCGTAAAACTCTTTATTTGATTTGGGAACAATGACTTCGCTGGATAGCTGGCTAGTCTTGTTGTTAAACGTACTGTCAAATTATAATTATTGTTTGGAGAATATGTAAACTTTAATGCGATCATCTCACATTCATTTGCTATTCCACTCTCTACAGTCACAGGCTGCGGACAGTGGCCAAGACTATGGTCGATAAAGGCTACTTTGTTCGTGAAAATCTTGATATTGATTTTGGGACAGTGACATGGCTGGCTAGCTAGCTAATCTTCTCGTTAAACATGCTGTAATATTTAAAACATGCTGTAATATTATATTAACTGTTTGTCAACCGTACACAATGTTATTGCCTTTGAATCTTGCTAGCATAACGTTAGCTTTCGGGCTAATAGTTCAGCCAAGGGAAAGCTGGTGTTGGGTTCTATGAGCTGAGCGGACTATAAAATATCAGAGTTGGCCGACGTTAAACAACGTTAGATTTCGATTGCAAAACGCATTAAAACATAGATTGATATTTGTAAAAAAAAACGTTGGCAAGTGACCATGGTATAAGCGGGATAATGCCCTTCGAGGTGTCCAATATCATCTGATAATGGACTCCGCGGAAGCAACCGTCCGACGCGCAGCCTCCGCATCGTCCATTATCAGATGATATTGGACACCTCGAAGGGCATTATCCCTTACTTATCTCACATATATATTTATTATTCTTTTTGCCCCCCTAAGGCTCGGTCAATATTTGGACTACATAAAAAACGACAGTGTCAAAAGTTTCGTCTTGGTCCCGATTGCGTTGGCATTACTTTTGTTTACGTTCCATTGCACAGTTTAGGAGGATACAACGTTTTTGTGGCATAAAGTTGATTTTGTCGGCAAAGGGTAGACTACTCAGTTATAATAGCCTACGTCACAGCGTCGGCACATGTTAGCAACGACGCATCAGCAAGGATGTTATCGTGCCGCCCCCCTAGCATCCGTCAATATTTTGATTACTTAGAAAACGTCATGTCAAAAGTTGATAGCCATTGAGTTGCTTGTCTTTTTATTTACCTGGCTAACTTGCTAGCCACAGTCACTGACGCTACTAACGTCACGAAACACGCGTGACTACCTCTAGCAGAACATTAGTTTAGCAGCTTGTTAACTTCTGGGATAGCTTTAACGCTACTGCAAGCAGCTGCAGAAACGCCACAAGCAAAGAGGCCAGGGTGATAACTATTTACTAATTTTACTTTATGATATGAAACACAATTGTGAAGTGTAATGTACAATATAAGCTGATATTATTGAGGAACTACATCTACTTTCGGAAACCGTAGTCTACTATTTCACTGAAGCATTAGCATCATGACATTAGCCTATGTTGCCCGGGCAACACATACTACAGCGGTCTATGATGCATCTGTTTTCAATCGTTAAAATAAACATCACTCACAAATACATTTTCGTTGTACGATTTATTATGACATTAGATTACAAGTAAACGATTTGTTGGTGAAATAATCATTGCCTGTGGTTTCAAACCAGTACTGCAACGCTGTAGCCTACGCGAGACACTGTGTAGCTAGCTAACAAAAACATCCACAGCTGTTTACAGTAGGAAGGCAAACGGCGACAGAACATGTTCGGCACTCCCTTAAATCAAAAGTATTTCAATAGGTGAAACTGTCTGACTACTAACCCGAACTTCATTGACACAGCCTAAACTTGTCAATCTGTTCATGAAAGCAATATTTAATTTCAGCCTAAACCGTACAACGGAACGTTCAACCAACGATCGCCACCAAGACGAACACTGTATACAATTTACCGGGACAGCTTCTCCACAAAGGGCTATATCGCATTTTGCGTTGTTACTGACAATGATCGCTATTGAGCTTTTTATGCATGAGCGATTTTCCACTAAATAAATGTCAAGCTTATTTACGTTTTGGGGGGCATGTCATAAGTTAGCAGACATAGAGCAACTGTTTGAATCGCGATTCCATCAGAAATATTTCCAGTGATAACGTTGTTACAGTAGCTTCTTTCCAAGGGTGTTCTTAATGAATTATTATGCAATAGACTGTGAGTAGGCTAAATGCTTGAAAATATCACTAGAAGGGAAAAACTTGAAGGGACGGACAAGCAGGCACACCCTCACAATTTCCCCAGAAATTGTATGCTCTCTAGTTGGATGTGCTTTGCCTTCGGCAGGGGCACAACCTTTGTTCTCTCACATATATTAATGTTTCTTTTTGCCCCCCTAAGGATGCCTCAATATCTGGACTACATAGAAAACGTCGGTGTCAAAAGTTTAGTCTTGGTAGAGATTAAGTTGCTTGTATTTTTATTTTCGTTCAGTTGCAAAGTTTAAGTTTAAATTACGTTCTTGTGGCGAAAAGTGAAGCTAACGGTGGCTAACTTATAGCCACAGTCACTGATGTGTAAACACGCGTGACCATAGATATATATAAAGGCCAGATGTCTCGTCCGCATTGCCGGTGTTGCACCGAATTCCCACTCCCTCGCAGAATCCCACTCCCCTACGCATGAACGCGCACTGGCTTCCTAGCGTATTGCTATGTGTAGGTTTGCGAACCGAGGCGAATTTTACAATTTTTAGCCTAGTTCCCTCGTCTATAGGCTTTGAGGAAACTGTCAGTAGGCTATTTAATTCATGTTTCATTAAAGTATAAGTTAGGTTGCCCTGCACACGATTTGAATGTCGTGCAACATGTAAAATCGGAATGATTGTCTCACGGAAATAGACGTAATGTTGAGCTGCACTTGAGAAACTATGTTGATGTTATGCTACACTGTCCTACTATCGGAATGAGGGTAATATATGAATTAGTTGCGAATGCTGTTATGTGACATGTCTGGTAAAAGCAAGCATCCTTCTTTGTATTAATTTGTACAAATCACTTTTAGTAGAACTACTTCACTTCTGATTCTTGATTACGTTGTCCTTGCTGTTATAGGCTACTTACACTATATGCCAATTGTAATAGAATCGTCTGGTAAATTAGTATTGCTACATTATTTTACAAATGTAGCTACATAAAAAGCCATAATTCAACTTCTATTTCCCTCTCAGTGGGCCTAAACTACTTGCCACACAACTGTTGTGTTTACAATCATATCCATGTTATACATCCTGCTTCCCACAGCCTAGTTAGTGTCTTCTAACTTGCAATGTACAGTGCTTGGTTTTTGTACCTGATAAGCCAAGTCTGGACCTTCCCTTTGTGAATGGCTAATGAGAAACATCTAATAAATGATGACATTTTGATTGGTTCCGTCACATTTATTTTCAACAAAAAACTATAATAATATATGTAACAAAAGATAGAAGAATAGAAATAAATTGTGATCATTTAAATAAGAGTTTTGACAAGTTTGAGGCTTGATCATGAAACAGATCAGGGCTGTTTACAGCAGGCCGCACAGAAATATTCCTGTCGGTTGGATTTGAGCACAACACTGATGTCACCTATAATAACATTACCTCTTATACAAAGAAATACCAATGCTTCATTATAAATGTGTCTAGTAGTGATAAAAGTATTGTATTCAATACCAGTTGACAAGCTATTACCCAGTTAGTGTCGCCATTCAGATCGTCCACATCCCCGCATAGTAGGGGTGTGTCAGATCTTATAGCCCCAAGATATGAGGGGGGGAGGATTTTGGCAGGTATGAAAAACAGTGTTGCCGAAATCCGACTCCCCTTCTAACTTTTACATTTTGCAACTATTATCAAAAGCTTTTTAGGGCATACGCTAGAGGGCATGAGGAGCCACCAAAATAATGTTGGGGTGTGTCACATCTTATAGTCCCGAGATATGAGGGGGGGAGGATTTTGGCAGGTATGATGTTCAGGTGTTGCCAAAATCCTACTCCCCCAGTAAGTCAAAAAGAAATACTGAATTGCTGCATCATTAAATAGTTGATTCAAGTAGCAGTTGGTTTTTAGGATTGTTAAACTGGTGAGGTAGTTTGCGAGATAAAGAGAACTCATACACAGAACTGCAATGCATACATGGTGAAAATAATGAGGCATTTAGTAGTATTAAACATAGATAAACACAGCTCTATTTAAACATTTCAGGAATGTAAGAGGTGGAAGCCTCGTCACCTCTTCACCTGGACAATGCCCACCCCACCAGCCCTGCACACCTTGGGCTCGGCAGATTCCACCATCCACTCACAGCCCCAAGGACTCACCCACCCCCACCCCGACAGCACACCTCTAGCTTTCACACCTGCCCACGTGAGAAAACAGCTGAGGAGGATGAATGCAAGGAAGGCAGCTGGACCAGACGGTATCAGCCCCATTCAACCGGTGCTTCTGATGGACAAGCTGGTGCGGGCTGGTGAGGATGTGCCCCTGGCAGAATGGACCCTGAACTACCTTACAAATATGCCCCAGTTTTTGAGAATCGGGGAAGGTGTGGTGTGTCTAACCTCCTGACCTGCAGCATGGGTTCCCCTCAGGGGACGGTACTAGCGTGCTTCCTCTTTACCCTCTACACTGCTGACTTCAGACACAACTTGGATGGCTGTGTCCTGCTCAAGTTCTCTGACGACTCCGCCACAGTCGGCCTGATGAGCGATGATGACGACGCAGAGTACAGAAGACTGACGCAGGACTTTGTGGAGGAGGCTCTACCTCCTGAGGAGACTGAGGTCCTTTGGAGGGTGGGGGGCACCCCTAAGGACTTTCTATGACTCAGTGGTGGCATCAGCCATCCTGTATGGTGTGGTCTGCTGGAGCAGCAGCATCACTGAGAGGGAAAGGAAGAAGCTGGACAAGGTCATCAAGTCCAGCTCAGTCCTGGGCTGTCCTCTGGACTCAGTGCAGGAGGTGGGCGACAGACGGGTACCGGCAAAACTGACATCCATGCTGGATCACGAGTCGCACCACCTGCAGGACTCACTGTCCGCTCTGGAGAGCAGCTTCAGCGATAGGCTGATTCAACCTCAGTGTGTGAAGGAGAGGTTCCGCAGATTCTTCCTTCCTGCTGCCATCAGATTGGTCAACGATCACCGCTGACACTGCTGCGGAACCAAGTCCATAACCACTTCTATGTGCAATATTTATTTATGCAATTACGTGCAATAATATTACGTGCAATATTTTTTATTACGCGCAATAACTTGCCTGTATGTCACTCATTACTTATTCATTGCGGCAGCCACCACACTTAACTCTCACTTACTTTATATATTATTATTATATTTTACTGTTTGATACCCTTAGATCCTTATCTTCATATTTTAGACTCCCAGTATCTTTTACCTCGTATATTTTATATCTTGTATTTTCTATATGTAATTGTACTCTGAGTACTGTTCTGTACCCTGCTGCTGTTGCACACTGCAATTTCCCCACTGCGGGACAAATAAAGGATTATCTTATCTTAATAAAATACATTTTCTATGTGCCTATGCTGATCACAATAGCCATTTCCTACAGCCAACACTGTTTTTCATACCTGCCGAAATTTTGATTGTAAATGGGATCACACTGAATACACTTTGTCATTTATCCCCTTATGCATGTGGGAACGGACATCTCAGCATGCCTGACAGACATGTCCTTATGGATGGCAAAGCATTTTTGTAAAGCAATGTACCTCAACACAAAGCCCATCCTTATATCCTTAATACGTGTGCATGCCTACAATGGATCAAATCACCTCACCAGCTGCCATTCACAATATAGCTCTGGACTTAATGATCCTCCTGCACAATATTTGTGGGTTTGACCATTCCTATTCAGTAAAGCAATCTTACTTATTTAGACTGACATGTACCTATCTATATTTGTTGTCCTTTATCAGTTTCAGATGTCCCACCTTCTCCCCTGCATTTCCTAAGATCCATGACGACCAGAGCTACCATATGGAGTGGGCTCCGCACGCCTTATCACGCAGGATGGACAATGCTCCTCCAGGCAGCTTGGCATGGAAAAACTACAGTTCACAAACACATACAGTGCATACTGTTCTGTTGAACTTTTGGAATGTATAATAATGTTGCATGTATCTCATCATTATACATCCCAAAGACATCCATGCCATGATAAATCTGTTGTTATTTCTCTTTGATCTACAGGTGCGGCCAAAAATAATGTTAGTTGTGCTTATGCTTCTAAAAGGACTAGGTTAAACACAACTATTTTCAAGCGAATATAGTGTTCCATCAATTAAGGTCTGTTACTACGGATGAAAACATCTGCCCACTGTGTTTGCTGCATATAGGCTTAACTGTAAAAAGTTGTCAGAAACCCTTCCCTTACTTTCCTTTTGTTTCTTACTTTAATCAAATGTATTTTTATATCTGACGTGAAGTTTGTGTCAAATAAACAAAATTCTGATTGTTTGTTGTCGGAGGTGGTTTTTTGTTAGAGGTGCAACGCGTTCAGCCCTCAGTTTCGTCTGTTTTTATTTCTCTGTTATGCTATTAATAGTTTAGTTGATGATAATGATAATCTTGATGTGGGATGCTCGTTTGTATTGAGTCATTGATAGAAATTTGATTATTTCAGTTTCATTAGTTCCAATAGCCTTTTGCAAGAAATTGTAGTTAGAATGACACACAGGATCATGGGACACGTGACTTTACAAATTGACTTGACCTTTAAGTAAAGTAACAGGCATCATTTGTTTTCGAAGATGCGACGAGACAATTAGCTGTAAGTATTAAAACCATTTTGTCATTTATTGAAGGTAAAATATAACTAAAAACTGTAGGCCTATGCTTTACAACATGGATCCTGCACAATAAAGGCTATATAGGCTTATAATAAAGTGAAATTGGTGCAAGGCATTTTTAACTATAAAGCTTAATAGCAGGCATTTGTTTAGGAAGATATGCCAAGGCATGTAGCCGTGCTAATGTTTAAGTGTCAATAACCTATTTGTATTTATTGGACGTCAAATAGATTGAAACCGTAGGCCTATATTTTTGAGAACATGGACCCCGCAGAATACACCATGATTTGTGATTACAAGTTGAAAGCGCAGTATCCCGAGGGCTTTTCCAAATTCGAAAAAAAACAACTTTCGTAAAAAGGCCAACACGTACGACATTGATGGTAAGAGTATGACAATAATCGTTGTCAATTGTCTATATAGTTATTTATGTAATCATTTTGATGATTGTCTACTTTTTCGTATTATAATGTGTTAACTCATGGTGTGTGTTTACATTTTCATATTATATTGACCGAATATGGTTTTTCACAGCTGGTGAACTATACTACAAACGATACACAGGCACCTCCCGTGCCTCTAAAGCTACGGTGGTGAACGGTGCCGATAAGGCCAACGAGATCTTCATTGAGTTCCACTCAAGTAGCATCGGAGCCCATTGTGGTCAGGGATGTCTTCTGACATTGACAAATGGGTATACATCTAGTTTCTAAATAAATGAAATTCTGTAACCTTTGCAAATATAATGGCAATGGTCATAACTTAAATGATTGTCAGTGATAGTTAATAAACATTGTCTTTAGGGGCTAACCCTAACCCTGTTGAGTTAAAGATTATAGCCCTTCCATTCTCCAGTATTTTGACAATGTTTTCCTCAGGTCGCACAATGTGTGCCATGCCAGGCCAGTAGCGTGTCCATGAAACAAGAGGTGGAATACACACCAATCGTGGTATGTCTTCACATTTACATTCCATCTGAATGGGTTGTGTGGTGTGTCAGTTAGTAATGAATGACATGTATTGAGAGAATATGGGTTTGCATGCTACTTGGCATGGACCTGATTGGGAAACTCTCAATGACAGATGGAGGACACCAATACATCTGTGTCATGATTGATTACTTAACTAAATGGCCACAGGCTTACCCCCTCTGCACAAAGTCTGCAAAGGACGTAACAGAGTGCATTCTGAAGTTTTTTTGATCAGTTTGAGGCACCAAAACGCATCCTAACAGACCAAGGGAGAGAATTTGTCAATCAAGTAAGTTATAACTGGGTTGCAGCAACTGCATTTTCAGCAGTATTTGTCTAACATTTGTTTAAAGGCTAAATCGATTCAATTAAAACCACAGATCAACCAAAATGTGTGTAAGGCCCTGGGGATCAAGAGGAGTCTGCGCACCGTACCATCCCCAGACGAATGGCCTTGTCGAAAAAATGAATGGTACAATACAGAGGTAAAATTCAATTTAGTTTATTATTCTGTTACCCAAACAACATACAACACTTTGGTTACATTCTATTTGTGCAAGCTTAGATCGCCAGACTATTCCCTAATCAAACTTCCAACTATAAGCTCACTATAGATAGTAAAGAATGTACAATACATTACAGCACAATACATGAACTGTCATCACCAGCTGCATCACGGGCACTGCACCTTCTATAATTCCAGACATCTGTGTGCCACCAATTATATCAAGGGCTATCATTATCTATAGGCTAGTTCAAGTTATCAATATTTGTGGCTTATTAATCACTGAATGCATCATAGCACAAGAACAATGTTCATACTACTTTATAAAGGATGCATGTCTTAAAGAATACATTGTGCTTATTAAAGTAATGTTTTATGTTTTAAATTAGAAGTTTGCTTAGGCCTAAACATAGTCTCATTTAGGGAGTGGGGAACAGGCTGTACTGTGTGCCCTAATCTCTTCATTTCAGGAGCCAGGAGCAACCTTGAAGCCGGGCTGGGATGGCACCGGAGCGTGGGGCGCGCCAGCAAGAACAACTCCCGCATGAGAAAGCTCAACCTTCTTTTGATCATTTTGTATGACGGCATTGTAGCCTATAATATATCCTGGGGCAGGGACAGATAGCCAGTTGGACTTCGTGAACCAAGCCCTAACATTGTTGCGGTTAGGGAAACGTAGACAACCCCAGAGCTCTGTACTTGATTTCCAACTGCTGCATTAAAACTGATATTATCGGACCTCTGCGACTCCAGACCACTCTTTCTAGAACACAGACTTGTGTCATTGAAAACTAGCATTACATAGGCTTATTGGAATAGACACAAAGAATTTCAGTCCTTCAATAGGGATGGGTATTGATAGGATTTTAATGATTCATGATTCTGGTTCCTTATCAATTTCTGCTTATCGATTCGATTCCTTATCGATTCTTATTGGGCAGAGAGCACAAACGGGTTTATTTACATAAATTTTCTTTTATATCATTTTCTATAATGCTGTAGTGCACACCATATACAGTATTATGTATACATAATTTTTTTTACATGACCTTAAACATTTATATTACTCTTGAACTACAAATAAAACTGACATTCTTCTGTAGAAGATAAAATAAAACAATTCAGTTTTCACGTGACGTCACGTTCCAATAGACACGCCCCCCTGGAGGGCAAAAAATACTTTCCGTTGCCCGCCACCCATTATAAAGTCATACATTTACGTTGAGTCTGCTGCTTTTGTTTAGGCATAATGCCGGATAGTTGTTGTGCTATCGGATGCACTAATTGCAGAGGAGACAAGCCTGGACTGTGTTTCTACAGAATTCCGTCCGATAAAGAAAATATAGAGGGTTAGAAGAATGTGGATTTGTGCCTCTAAACGTAACGCTACCTCTGTCTCCGGGGAGGGCATACAATGGCAGCCGTCCAAATATACATGTATTTGCAGCGATCACGTAATCAAAGCTAAGCACAAGTAAAGTTAAACACAAGTATATTAATTATCGTATTTTTAGCCATAAAACACATATATATGTAATCGGTTTGACTAGTTTGTTGTGTATCGAGGCGACCCACTGCAGTGGTCGTAGCGAGTTAAAGTTAGCTTGTTAGCTAAATAGTTGAGTTGTTGTGTTAGACGCCGACACTTGCACTTTGTGTCCATATCTTTCCTTTTCTTTAGCTGAGAGGTGATCAAAATAAACGTGGGAAGGTACATTTGTCGGCTTTTGCTGCGTCTCAACGGTGTGAGCCGCTATCGCCAGCATCTTTTTCCCTCCAGCTAATCGTGCATGTCAGAGCCTCATAATTAACGCTAGGCAACACCGTTTCTATAAAACATTTCTCGAAACTGGACTTTTAATCAAAACGTGAAGTGGTCAATAACGGGGCACGAATGCCGGAGCAAAAATGTATGCTTCAAACGACGGGACAGAAGATAACTTGATTGACTACGCAAAATAAAGGCAAATTGCTTCACACAGTGGTTGTGATCACTTTTGAGGAGTTTAACTATACCTTGGCTAAATGAAGCGCTAACGTTAGCTGCACTGCTGCATGTAGCATCGAACACATGACATTTCTATAAATGTAATCCATGCTGTTTGTTCAAATGTTTAATCAGATTAGTTGTATTTCCTCTCGTCGAGGAAATAGACTTTGAACACATGTTACAAGTGGCGTTGTCATGTTGTCGTCGTGTGAAATACAACCAGGCTTTGGAGCGCTTCTGCCTAGTTGTTAGCTGCAGTGGGAAACGATCAACGTTCGCGCATGCGCAAAGGCACAGAGAATCGTTAGCAGAATCGTTAAGGAGTTTTGCTAACGATTCCAAGGAATCGATTCACTGGGAACCGGTTCTAAATAAGAACCGGTTCTCGATACCCATCCTTAACTATAGACTTCCTATCACATGGTGTGTATATAAAAGGCATGTTTATATTTGAGTCCATTTCGTTTTTGAGTGTTAGTCATTATTTTGATCACTTCTTTAGGGCGATCTGCAAGCTTGTTAACAATAAACCAAGTGAATGGGACAAGCACCTGGATGCGGTGATGTTTGGTTTGAGGACCAAGACACAAATGACAACAAAGTTTTCCCCCTTTTACCTGATGTTCGGTAGAGAGGCACGCTACCCGTCACAGGTTCCAGAGGAATACAGGGTTGGTGTAAACAAATTCACTTTCTTCTTAGTGTATTTTATGGGGAAAGGTTCAGACTGTATCCCAGTAAATTGTAATGTATATCACATATCTATTTTGTAGATTGACAACAGTGTTGAGGAGGTGGTCGCTGTAGAGGACCTTACAGAAGAGATTATTCATCTCAGCGAGGTTCTACAAACAGCCATGGACAACACAGCCAAGGTCCAAAAGCGTTATTCAAAGAAGCCCAGAGAGCCAGTGGCTGTATTGTCTGTGGGTGACAGGGTAATGAGGCTGAACGTAAGAAGCCAACAACGAAAAGGAGGCAAACTGGACCCAAACTACCATGGTCCGTTTACAATAATAAAAATCGAAGGGAAGAGTGCAGATCTTCAAGACGACAATGGGATTGTGTGCTTATGTGACGGTGTAGTCAAGTGTATGGAATTCCATCAGCCCACGTGGGTAGTCGAGTCGGAGCATTTGGTACAACATTATTTTATTATTTAGCATTGATTGATTCATGAAAAGTTTATTAATGTACAATTTTATGTTTTAATGTAGACGTTTGAAATTACATTTATTTTATGTAACATTTGAGGCTATGACCCTCCCCCATGTGTCTGCAAGCGCGCATGTTCATCATTCTGAAATAAACGGCTGATGAAACAGGTTGGTTAAAGTTGACTCCGTATAATTTTGGTTCTGAGTTGTGAAATACATATATGTATGTTAAAAAAATAAGCAAGTGTAATGTAATTAATGTAATGTAAACATGCCTACGTTTTGCTTGATGCAAACTGCGTGATCCAATTGTATTATTTAGTTTAGTGTATCGTTCAGAGCATGTAGCTACATGCGGCCATTAGCTTAGCTTTGATGATTAGCCTGTAGTACCGTGGTTAAGATTGCGATTCTGTGCCTACCAATTGTCACCAGTGTGTCCGCGTGCCGAAGTTCTGGTGGGCTAATTGATGCTGTCTTTACCACAGGTACTTTATTGTTTAAATGTCATTGTTCATTATTATGTTATCTGTGTATTAAATGCACGTTCATGAGTCTGAAATAAACGGCTGATATAACAGTTGTCACCAGTGTGTCCGCGTGCCGAAGTTCTGGTGGGCTAATTGATGCTGTCTTTACCACAGTGGTTACACTTAAAGATTACAGTTTTTTCCAATCGCTATGACGGTTTTTCCCATACCTTTAACAAGTTTTCTAAACTCTTAACGCACCAACCCACCCACCACAATTGGCAAAACTGTTAATTTCATGCTCAAAATCACTCATTATAAACTTAACTCAAACACTTATTGTCATAACACAAAAATACACTAAACATGACACCATGTCTAGCAAACACTAACACGCGTTCTCTTTTCACACTAATATGTAGTCAATCATAGCACAATGTCATAAAATACATCAGATGGAATTACAGAAACTGCATTCATCTATATGTGTCAGGTCTCACAGTATATGGATTATAGATTGTATTTGCAATGCAGTTTCTTTTGAAGCCTCTCTACATTTTTGTTTTGGGACACAGATCAACACTGTCAGTCAGAGTCAGAGGATGTTAACTGTGGTTCGCCTGGTAATGTAGGCCTACATGAGTCTGACGCTAACTTTGATGATCGCACAGCACACCCTGCGCAGCCAGCAGTCTACAGGTGTCTGCTCATCCCCTTTAGACTTAACAGAGTCGTACCCCACAGATTCATAAGTAAGACTCTTGCCACCAGCACAATAATAGCATTGCTAAAACATGGGCTATGTCAGGACTGAATGACCAATACAATGATTTCCCATTTAATTTGGATAACAGAGTATTTAAAACAGCGTGGTACAAACGCACCGTGGGTTGCTAGTCTATCAACCGACAGTGGCTGGTGTATTCCCCGAAAGGACGAACTGCACATTGCTGTTGCTGCTGGCTGTTGTCCAAAGTGGGTGGTAAGGGCAGATCCATGCAGAAGGTTTTCAAATTATAGAAAAGGCATTGAAATAATAGAAATGCACGTAAAGAGCACCACACACCGCAAAGCCGAAAAGGAGTTTCTTATGACCAGGACCGCATTGTTGTGGCCGAACTCCTCAATGCACCGCGAGAACTGATTGATAAGAATCGACAAATTATTGTCAGATTGATTGACACTGCACATTTATTGTCTAGACGTTGGTTGCCTTTCAGAGGCCACAGAGAATACGCTGGTCTTGGTGCCCCTGATACCAATGAGGGACATTTCCTGGAGACACTTAAATATCTAGCGCGCTATGATGCAATTACGGAGCAGTACCTGACAAATCCTGGTAGCCGCGTCACTTATTTAAGTCACCACTCACAGAATGTGTTCATCTCTGGACTGGCAAGCGAAACATTGTCCCCTATTACCGAGTATGTCAAAGCTGCCATTTTTCGGTGATAGTTGATTCAACTATTGACATTTCAAACATTGACCAAATGTCTCTGTCTTTGAGATATGTGGATGGAGCGGGTACGCCTATGGAGCGCTTCATCAAATTCGCGGAACTTCCTGACGGTTCGGCATTATTTGACATCCTGACCAACACACTCTCAAATGAACTGGGTCTTGATGTGAAACTAATCACAGGGCAGGCATATGATGGTGCACGGACTATATCAGGTCACTCTGTTGTAATGATAATTCCCAGGTATCTAAATCCCTGTGACCAGTGAACATTAAGCCTTCCTGTTAGTTGTATAGGCCATTGTCCAACTAACATCATTGCCTCTGATTTTGATTGGTTGATCTGATAGCCAGAGAGTTCTCCAAATTATTTTAAAGTGTCCATCAACGCAGGAACAGATATGACTGGATCACTTATGTAAGTCAGGATATCATCTGCATAGAGAGATATCTTATGTTCTCTATTTCCCATGTCTTTTATACCTTTTATTTCCTAATTCTGTCTTATAGCTGCTGCCAAGGGTTCAATATTTATAGCAAAGAGCAAGGGACTGAGGCAGTCTCCCTGTCTCACCCCCCTCTGCAATTCGAATAACTCAGAACAGCATCCATTAACTCTGACACGCGACTTTGGGTTTTTGTATATGCCTCTGACCCAATTTACGAACTCTGGGTGAAATCCCACTGCCGATATTGTGTCTACACAACACTGTTTTCAACAGATTGACTAGATAGAATTTTAAATGATTACGGTAGTTTCCACGTCTGTTGTCGAAGCAAACAGAATCGCCTTAGGTGGGTAACGTTAGCACTACAGCTTAGCAAACAAACTATCGTGATTCAACACAGCTTCAGTTAGCTATAGCTATCTTTCTGAAAAATAGATCTGGACAAACATGCATCTGAATTGTAGATTTACATAACAACACGGGTTATTTATTTGAATGAAACATATTCAGGAACATGAAATAACGTAAGTCCCATTGCCAATAAACTAGGCTAAATCATAACACATTCATGCTCTTGCGTTAGCAAGCTAAACTGCTTTACATGCCTACAGTATAGGTGTTTTCGCTATCTAGCTGTTCTTACATTCCTTGCAAATCGCCGATGAAAAGCAGATGAGCTTGAGTCTAGGTAACATTGACTAGACGGGTATGGCTGATGTTTGTTTATACCGTAGCATAGAAGATCTCTGTGCAGTTGCGAACCATTTCACCAAGGACGGTTTTAAAAACCTGGGACAATGTAAAGCAGAATTTGCTATGAAGCTGTTGCTGAAAAGAGGTGCGTTCCGACCTTAGTTATGTTCATCACAGCCGCAAGCTGTAGTATGATTTTGTCGGTAACAGTGTAAGGCTGGGTGTCAAACCTGCCCCCACCTCTCACATGCTAAAGTTTGGAGTTGCTGGACGGTCTCAACTTGATGGCCCTCACACCCCATTCAAGATCTGGTCTGATTGGTTGTTCTTGTGTATAAAGGGAATTGTAATGCATTGTCCGTTGGATTCTTCATCTCCTGAGATCTTCTCCTCAGTTCTCCCTTGTACTACTGTCCTACTGTCCTACTCTTTGCTCACTCTTGCTTTTCTCTCTGATTTACAATGATCACGGTAGAGTAGGTAAGATTTAAAGCCTTCATTTGTAACATGTTTGCCTTGTAATTGATTTCATTCATTTGCAATGTTATTAAATGCGTATTCCTTTTGACCATACTTTGACCATTCTTGCTCTGATTTAACCCATTAAGTCAAATAACTATCATTTATATTTGTATTGGCATTATTTGGTTCATGCTAATACACTTCAGTTTCCCATCTTCCTTTAAACCATAGGGGAATTCGTTTTGGTTCTTTCGACCATATTTTACCCCCCTACAACAGTTATTAGCAATGCTAACGTATCCTGTATCTAGCACATCCTTTCTCCAGTTATTTCGAATAGATAATCTAGACAGGCGTCAGCAAAAGGCTAGACTGCTTTTGTTTTCTGGCAATTTTTTTTGAAGCTTCCCTTCTAATGCCGACTACAGCTAGTCTAGCTAGTTATTTGCTAAGTAAGGTATGTTGATGTGTGTAGAAACGTAGCGTCGCTACCTCGGACTGGGCAAGAACACCAGTGAGTGGGCTGGTCTGCATATACATTGTGGGGCGTGACAAAGACACAGACCAGAGCCAATTGAATGCGCAACACCGGACTGACGTCAGTCCGGTGGCAAATTCCCAAAACTACTAGATTTTTTCTTATTGAGATGTGCATGGGAAATAAGTGTCAATGGACTTTGAGGTTCACTGTATGTTCATTTTACCCACCGAACTGTCGTTATTCAACTATGACAAGGTAAAATCGGTTTTGCAATCAGTGACCACTTTAAGAACCGGATCTTATAGGCATTATACTGCCTCCTATCCGATGATGATGATTATATTATAATCATAATCATTATAATATTATTATTATAATCCCTCCATCATAACATTCCTTCTCCATGTCCTCAACTCTTCTCTTACTTCTGGCACTTTCCCCTCTGCCTTAAAACAGGCCAGAGTTAGACCCCTACTCAAAAAACCCTCCCTTAACCCAGCTGTCCTCCAGAACTACAGACCGGTATCACTTCTACCCTTCTTTTCTAAAACAATTGAACGCGCTGTATCTAACCAACTGTCAAACTTTCTCACTCAGAACAACCTGCTTGACCCCCACCAATCGGGCTTCAAGACGGGCCACTCCACTGAAACTGCCCTCCTGTCGGTCACCACGGCCCTCCAGTCTGCCAGAGCGGCCTCGAGGTCATCTGTCATCATTCTGCTGGACCTCTCTGCAGCATTTGATACGGTTAACCATCGGATCCTGCTCGCCAGACTCTCCGAGATGGGCATCACTGGCACTGCACTTCAGTGGATCTCGTCCTACCTGTCGGGAAGATCCTACCGGGTCTCCTGGGGAGGCAAAGTGTCTGACCCCCGCCAGCTCTCCACTGGTGTCCCACAGGGCTCCGTCCTTGGACCCCTCCTCTTCTCCCTGTACACCACCTCGCTTGGACCAATCATCACCTCCCATGGCTTCTCCTACCACTGCTACGCTGACGACACCCAGCTCTACCTGTCGTTCCCCCCGACCGATCCGGGGATCTCAGCCAGGATTGAGGCCTGCCTCACAGACATCTCTGCCTGGATGACCAAGCACCACCTCCAGCTGAACCTCGCCAAAACCGAACTCCTCATCATCCCGGCCAAACCGTCCATCTCCCATGACCTCTCAATCACCCTGGGATCGGCGACCCCTTCGTCCTCTGCCAGGAACCTCGGGTTACCATGGATGACGAGCTCTCCCTCACAGCCCACATCGCTGCTGTCTCCCGGTCGTGTAGATTCACCCTCTACAACATCCGGAAGATCAGGAGATACCTGTCTGAGCACTCCACCCAGCTGCTGGTCCAGGCACTTGTCCTCTCCAAGTTGGACTACTGCAACTCGCTGCTCGCCGGGCTCCCAGCATGCGCAACCCGCCCTCTCCAGAGGATTCAGAACGCAGCAGCCCGTCTGGTCTTCAACCTACCCAGACGCTCCCATGTTACCCCGCTCCTCGTCTCCCTTCACTGGCTGCCCGTCACGGCCCGTATCATATTCAAGACCCTGGTACTGACCTTCCGAGCGGTGAATGGGACTGCACCCGACTACATCAAGTCTCTCCTCCAGCCCTACACCCCCTCCCGCCACCTTCGGTCCTCCTCTGACAACCGTCTGGTGGTCCCACCGCTCAAGACCGCCCGGTCCCAACACAAGCTCTTCCCCTGTCTGGCCCCCCAGTGGTGGAATCAACTCCCCACCTCCATCAGAGACACTGACTGTCTCCCCACCTTCAAGAATAGGCTCAAGACACACTTGTTCCGGGAATACAACGGTACCTAGGAAAGATCTGCTGGACATGATGTTAGTTTCTTCCAGGATCACAAGGACTCTGACTTAGAGAGCTGCTGCTCTTGTCGGTTAGCTGTAACTGATTAAAATTATTGTACTCGCTGTGAGGTAGTTTACTGTTGTTTGCTCGTCCACAGGTGCACTTTTAGATTCATGTTGTCCAATTGTAACTTGTTTAACTTCATGCTCTTATGATTTTTCCCTTTGGCACTTATTTTTGGGTTTTTTCACAATGTATGATTCATGTTTGACTACTTGCAATGTTGGGGATATCTCGTTGTTATGATCAGTGACCTATGCACTTTTGTAAAGCTCTCTCTTGGAAGTCGCTTTGGATAAAAGCGTCTGCTAAATGAATAAATGTAAAATGTAAATTGTGTGCCCCTTCAAAAATTATGTAATTAGGTTTGTTCTGCCCTGTAAAGGCTAACCGCAGTAACTTCATTTTTGTCAAAATTGAGTTTTATGTTAAATTAAACTTAATTTATCATTATCTGTTTTATCTTGTGACAAGGTTTAAGACTTCAATCTTGCTCCGTTTTCTAGAAAAGGGGTATAAAGAATTAGCCTGGTCCTAACCAGACTCTCGTACATATTTCATTTGTACAGAGGGTCTGGCTCCGCTCCATTGACAAACGTTCTCTTCCTTGTAGGCGGGTAGCTACTCTGTTGAAGTTAAAAACTATTGGATCTGCCCAGCCACTCTGATCTGCCATAACCAATAGCTAGCGTTCGCCTTGCGCCTGGGACACACTGCCTGCGATCGGCTGCGATCTGCTGCGACGCGCCTGGAAGCGCCGCCTCTTTTCTTTCGGCCCCCATGTTATCAAATGGGACCGACCATACTGGCTGCGAAGTGCCCCGATTGCCTGCGATCGGCTGCGAATGCCTGCGATCTGCAGCGATCGTTTCGACAGCAGGTTAAATTTTTTCGCGAGACGCTTGCGAGGTCGGCTGCAGGATGATGAAATACACCATATAAGTTGATGTATTTGAATAAAAAAACATGTTAAGATTTTATTACATTAATTGTAGACTACGGTGAACATTTGTAATGTTGTAGACTTTATATTTTTTTACTTTGACTTTTTTTTACTATACTTTGGAGACCTACGTACCAATATTCACCCTATATTAAACCTAATTACACAATGTTGGTAACGAACGGCCTTTACATGTGGTTACCCTGATGAAAATAAATGAAAATACACGGATTGATCTGTTGAGCTAGCATGCCCTTAGTTGTTTTGTTTGTTTGAGAGAACCGAGTTCACATGCGTTGCACACAACACACACGCGTGCAGATATAGCCTACCGAGAGAGAACCCCCAAATCGATTCTAAAATCTGCGAGACATTCAAGGAATACGTACGACATCAAATTAATTCTCGAAGTTGAAAAGCACAGGGAGTTGTATGACCCCAGCAACAATTTTACAAGGACAACGTAGAGAAGGAGGGCGGGAATAACACGTTTAATATAGCCTATGCCATGTACCATGTCAGTGAAAAAGGAAAGCTCAGAGCTGAAAGGCTTGGTGACTGGCGCGGAGAAATTGGTGTGAACAGCTTTTGCTCAGTCGTAGCCGATCGTGGCGCTGCGCGGCGCGTCCAGGCGCTTCGCAGCCAGTGTGTCCCAGGCGTTAGCCAACTCCTTCACCACTACTGTAACGGAGCTTGCTGCCGTAGCTGGAAAATCAAACTTTTCCCGAACCCCGTGGGGAGAAGGGCCACAACATCATTACCACCAAGAAAACTCAGCAACACTTGTTCTTGTTCCGGCTTTAGTTTCTGTATATTCGGCACTGTTGCCACAACGGACCGATGAATGGCTTCGCTCGCATCTTTCTCCGCCGCCATTACGGAACTACAACACAAACTAGCGCACAACATCAACTTTATCGTTCTCAGCCACTCCCTCTGTTCGCTGATTGGGCCAAATAGAAAATCTATTTCCAAGATCTGAAATGCGTACCGAAGATCCAGACCTTGTACAGAAGCTAAATCAAAATTGAGCGGAAGTACGTAGGAAGGCAGAGCCAGGCTAATAAAGAATTGCAGTAACTACAAAATCACACCTTAAACCAAGGCAAACCGTCTAGTTAATGCGCTCTTTATCTGTTTCCCTATACATCGGACGCAATTAACACCGAAGCAAACAGCAGTAGGCCTAAATGTAGTTACTGCGCTCTGTATCTGTACATTGGATGCACTTACTGCGGTCTTCATATAATTCTATTGATTCCTTATTTCGCGCTCTTTACCACTCTCAACTGAATGAAATGGCATCTAGAGGAAAAATAATGGTGGAACTCGCACTTAAAAGAAAATATCCAGATAATGGTAAGTATTTTTATGTTAATGACCTACGAAACTGCTTAATAACTGCGCAAAACTTTCAGTTAAACAAACCAGTGCTAAGCTGGTTACCGTTACCTTGACTCAAGATAGCCAGTCAGTCAGCTGATGACTAGCGCATAGGCTAGCTAGCTTGAGCTACCCCTCACACATTAAAACAAATGATTGACTGAAAAACCCAGTCAATCAAATTTTACCTGCTCCCTGAAGGATCCTTTCCCTTTCAATTTCACAATCATTCAAATGTCATATTCGTTTCCTTCCTCATCATACAATAAATCCAATAGTTGTGTCACGAGCAGGTAGCTAACGATTAGCTAGTAACGTAGCGTTCAACTCAGCGCTGCAGCTAGCGTTAAGTGATACTGGGAACTCTCCTGCATTCCTTTCTGATAACCCAAATGACATTTACGTATTCTTGATTGGGACCTCTTCCTCTGTGCATAATGCACTAATCCAACAATAATAAAACCCAAACGTTTTACGCACATCTGGCGAGACGGTGCACCCGAGTTGCTGATGATGAGCCTGATCTCGCTCAGTCACACACATAGAAATGTACAGCCTTCTGGGAGCAGATAGAATCACAATCCGATGTCCAATTATGAAACACTTTTTAAATGTTATGAGAGAGCTCACGGCAAAATCAATACATATACAACAAATATAAATCAATGAGCAGATAAATTAATAGTTTATATTTTCATTAGAACATGTATTAATTTTTTTGAACATAGACATTACAGTCATGTTTGTAATTTCTTGCAGTACAAAGTTCTCTGGCAAAAATTCCAGTAGTCCCACCACAAACACTGGATGAGTTATTTGCAGCACTGGAGGCAGAGTTCAGTTATCAAGAGATAGAGGAGGATGATGACAATGACTATGTGCCTGGCCCTGAAGAAGATGATGATGCTGTCACCAATCACCCCAACACCTGCAACCACACCACTGATGTTGGAGAGGAGGAAAACCGGGATATGCAAACCCCACGGATAGGAAAGCCCTGCGGCCCAACATGCAGGAAAAAGTGCTGGGATAGAATAACCGAAGACCGAAGGAAGGAGTTGTTCCAGTCTTACTGGAACATCACCTACATGGAAAAAAGGTCATTCATCTTCCACACAGTGTCACAACGAGAAACCAAGAGGCAAACATCAGCTGGTCCCAGCAGACGCAAGAAGTCACTGACATATAAATTAATTGATAACCTTGCCCAGGCACAAGATGTGTGCAAAACATGTGATCTCACAACAATTGGCTACCACCCCAAAAATGACAGACGTATACAGACTGTAATTGGCAACAGCACCCCCCCACAGACCTACAGAAAGGAGGTGAAGCTAAAAAACATCAGCTTCACCAAGTTGGGAGAGGAGCAGTGTGAGCTCTGCCTGCTGCACGATGTCCACACAAAGGCCGAACACCAAGCCACCGCCAACCTGGAAGGTCATAATCCAGATCTAGAATGCCCCATCCGCAAAAAGTGGGAGGACCGCAAGCTAAGAGCGGGGAGAGGAAGGCACCACTACAAAGCTGATGCAGCTAGAGCGAACTGAGGACTTCTCAATTAGAAGTGTGGACCTTCAAAAGGTTATCATGCTACCTCACATGCCAGGAGTGAAAACGGCTGTTTTCACGAAGCGAATCTCCGTCTTTCATGAGACCTTTGCCACGGTTGGCAACAAGTCCGGGACAAAGAGAAAAAGCATCTCTGTTCTCTGGCATGAGGGGATCGCTGGGAGGAAGGCCGAGGAGGTGGCATCTGCCTACGTCAGCACACTAAAGAGGGAGCGGGATGTCCCTCACATCATCTTCTGGGTGGACAACTGCACGGGGCAGAATAAAAATTTGTGCTTGTTTAAGACCCTGGTGTCAATTGTCAATAACAAAACCACTGCGATAAATGATGTGACCCCGAAATACTTTGAACCAGGGCACACATTTATGAGTGCCGACAGCTTCCACCATGGGGTGGAGCAGGAAATGAAGAGGCGGCCTGGAGGTGTTGTCCTGGATTTTGAGGACTTTAAAAATGTAATTGTTTCCACCAACTCGGGTAAAGTGGAGTTGGGGAGTGGAGACATACTGGCATGGCAAGCGGGTCACTCAGTAGGAAAACTGAAAAAGGCACCATATCTATCAGAGATGGCAGCAATCCAGTTCCGAAGGGGATCGAGAGAGATGTGGGTGAAACTCTCCCACGATCAGGAGGAGTTCATGCAGTTGGACTTTCTAATGAAGAAGGCAACCCTTGACTTCCCTGAAAGATTAAGACCTGGAGATAAAGGGGTTGAGAAGCAAAAAAACATAATCACCAAGTTCTGCCCACTGATGCCCCCGTAGGATTCTTACTAAAAGTGTACGTACGCCCAAAAGCCTAAAATGGCGTGCGCCCCCCAAAAATCCGATTTATAAAACCCTGCGTACGCACACCTGTAAGCAATGTTCCCTTTATAAATCACAAGTGTGCGTACGTGAATTACCATTTTACCCCGCCCTGAACACGCCCGTTTTTAACCATAAATGGTCAATGCAAAGCACCTCATGAATGCTAATCCAGCCCTTGCATGCGATTGTTCTTACTCTACATTACATCGAAGCATGGCGTAAGGACGGGAAAAGAATGAAAAGGCGCAACTTCTCAGAAACTGACATTAAAATAGCCTTCTTGTAGGCGAGGTGGAGGAGCGAAAGCCTATTGGGTGGCAACAGCAGCGGGATCACCAATAAATAAAAAGCAATGCGAGAGAACAATTTGAAAACAAAAGCATATCCGTAAACACACGTTTCTTCATGCCTGTTTTGTTATGAACAGTATTAAAGTTTGGACTGTAAACGAGGATGTGTAGCAATTGCAAAGGAGCTTAACGGCTGTATTTCCAGTTTTTGACATATGATAGGCTATATCATATAGGCCTATATGCACAGTAGCCTATTAAATACATATATTTAGTTGGGTATTTTGCAGTTATCTAGTCCTGTGTGATGTTATCCTGTGTATTCCATGTCGGGGCATTCCCCTCATGCACTCCCGTAGTGGACAATCTGATAGTGAAACAGCGCTGAATTTTGATTTAACATTTGAGTTGGATTGTACTAGGTGTTTATGGAACAATTATCACTCAGTACAAGCACAAATAACCCTGCTGGATTTAATCTTCATGATAATGATGAAACGGAGTAATGAAAAAAACGTGTATGAGGAAAACAAAATATATACATATTACGAGTAATTGTTGTTCCCACATTTACTTTCTGCAGTCTGACTACAGTACGGTCATCTGCGTCGCCAATTCCCACTGTCTCCAAAATGTGCGTAGGCCTACGGGGTCAGAGTTTGCGTGGAGGACTGCACATTCTGCCGTCAAGTTTGTTTTTTATAAATCACAACCTTTGCGTGGGAAGTGGCGTACGCACATTTCAGCCACGTTTTGTGCGTACGCAAGCTTTATAAATGAGACCCCGGGTCTCCAACTTTAAAATTGGGTTTGGGAGCACCTGACTTCAGTCTCCGGTGAGTGCACTCATGCTGCTTTTAAACGTTGTCAGCAACAATGTCCTTGATGTCATCAAGGCACTTTATGCCAGCCGTCACAGCCTCCTCTGCCACAACAGCCTCAACACTGTTGTCTAACTGTGAACAAAAATGATGATGTTATTTCAGTCCAACTTCATGATCTTCATCATTGTGTATGTTAGATGAGGTAGCAGTTGTGTATCATTTGTAAGAGAAAATGTAGTTTGCATAGAATTGCATTGACATTACATTGCATTTACAAAACTGACATTACATTGAAATCTTTCATTTTGAATCATGAATTCACCAACTAAGTAAGTAAAAATATGACATTTTAACACATTCAAATTAATTGGTTAAATCGTTAGGGTAAAGGTTTCCAAAATTACCGCATTCGCAAACTCCCTTCCTTGATCCGTAAGGATTCTTTTTGGAGCCTTGAATTGGTGGAAAAACTTGATAATGCACTCTGTCACTTCAGATGCACTTTTTGTTTTAAGAGCATAGGCCTGTGGCCATTTTGTCAGGTAGTCTATCATTACACATATGTATTGATGTCCGTCCTTAGTTTCAGTTAATTTCCCTATTAGATCCATCCCAACAAGTTCAAATGGCTGTGTGACCTCAAAAAAGCAGAACAAAGAATGTTAGAATAGGAGCAACATCCCTATGGTCCTATGTTTCATTCATTTGTGTTGATAAAAATGACTACCACATTACTACCACTTTCATTGTAAAATTGAATTTGTGTCAATATTTTCTAGATAGAGGACCTAAATTTTGAAGCTAAATGTTTTCAGAGCTCCTTTCCCTAACACTGTGAAAAAAATCTATGGTGAGGTGGTTGTATAGTACATATTTAGTGGGAGAAATTAAGTTTAAGTAGCATGGTATACAGCGTATGTCAACCAACCATATCTACACCTTTATAGGGGTATATACAACCTCTTGCTTAATCATGTGTTGACTGGCCTGGCAAATCACACATTCTGACACCTGTGTAACACGTACATTAAAAGGTTAGCCATCGGCTGACAAATGTTTGGCGAATGACAATTCATACATTCATAAAAAAACATATTGAAGAACAGGTAAAAAGAGTACAGGTGTTCATCTTTTTCATGTAAGTTTACATGTTCATGTGTAGTGTACGAAAGCCCACCATTCAAATCTAAGTGGGCCAGATCAGTTGTTGTGGAAGTACAGTGGCAGAAGTAAATTAGTTGCAAAGCCAGGGCACAACCAACTGAAAAACCAACTGTCTAGCCCAACGGGTCTTATTGTATCTCATCAGAATCAAACAGCTATGTAAAATTTACTAATGACATTCATTTTTCTGAAACTGCATTGGGATACTGCATATTGTACTGTGACTAACCTGGGATCTGTGGTGATACAAAAGTTAGCTCCACCACCTTAGCCAGGTTCCCATGTCTGTCTCTGACCCAGAAGGTGCCTTGATCTTCGGGCATCAAATCTGTGATCTGCAACTCTTTTGTGAGTCCGCCAACATAGTAAATCCTTTCCTTAAAAAATACATTAGGATTAGCCTCTCATCTTAATCATTGCCTAATACACTAAAACACCCTTGCTACAAGGTTGCTACAGTCATTCAAGTCAAACTAGTTTATTTCTGCTTTCATGTTGAACTAAGCTCACCTTGTCTCAAGTCTGCATCAGAGGAGGATGAGGGGGTTGTTGCTGCTGGTCCACTTTCTGTGACAGTTTCTGTAATTTGTTTCACAAATTAAGTTTTACTAGCAGGCAGCTAGGATGATATAGCCATTGTGTCATGTCATGACTTATGGGGCTAACTATAGCCTATATGCCATAGGTTATTATTTATCATGTAGTAGCCTAATAACGGCTTAGTATTAATTTGATATTAGCTTGCTTCAAATCAGTAGCCTGCTATTGCAATATTAGCCTACCGTACACTTTATTTATCCATTAACATACTAACCAAGGGAGGCCTCATTTAATTGAAAGTGTAGCCTATTGTCTGCTTGCTAACTTGTCTCTGTTCATTTTAAAAACGATACTTTAAGAATGGGGTTTCACCTTGTGTGGTTAAACGTTTTGTGCTCACCTTTCTTTGTAAAGAAGTTAGTCAGAACCTGACTTCCTTCTTTTTGTTTTTTCTCCCTTTCTTTCTTTTCCTTTCGCTTCTGAGAGCCAGACTTTAACTTCTGTAGTTGTGACATGTTGCCGCATCTCCATCCAGATAAAAGTCTTTTGCGGCGCACGTAGCCTTCCCAACTGAATGCCTTACCGTAAGGCAGGCCTATTCATATGGCGGACCGCGGGCCACATCCGGCCCAGAAGCACCTTCCGAGTGGCCCAGCCCGTGGTCCCGCAAAAAGCGCATAGAAAAGTATAGGCCTATATAAAAAAATTAAAAATTAAAATTCGAGCCTTGCCTTCAGAAATTCCCACAGTAGTACAGACCGTGAATGCAACACTCGGCGTAACCGAGCAACATAAATCTAGCATCATTCAACCCACAATTCCGCGCGTTGTTGTGTTTCTTATGTCAATGGTCTGTCAAGAAGAAAGTGATTGAAGGCGAGTCATAAACTAATCTAACATGTCTTTGTCAACTCAAAAACGCCAAGTGGACACTGAAAACCGTCGGTTCAACCCAACCTGGACTGACAAGTATTTATTCATTTTGCCGCCCAATCCAAACGCCAAACCGATGTAGGCTATTTAATTTGTAATGAGTGTGTTGCGGTATTTAAAGATTATAATGTGCGGAGACACCACATTGAAAAACACCCGACCTTCCGCTCAAACTTTCCCGATGGATCTCAGGAGAGGGCTGCAAAGATGCAGAGTTTGCTGGCATCTTACAACCGGAGCTGTGCTACTATGATGCGGACATGCACGGCCCAAGAGAGGGCTACAGCCGCTTCCCTTCGTGTGTCATGGATCTTGGCAAAAAAGAAAAGGCCATTTACAGACTCTGAAACCGTAAAAGAGTGCATGCTGGCCGTCGTGAATGAGGTTATAAATGACGACAAAGTAAAAACAAGCGTGACCTCTGCCATTAAAAACGTAGGCCTACCCCTGTCAGACACATCAAATATTCGCAGGGTCCAACTTCTTGCTACTGATGTGTTCGAAACGCTTTTGGAAGGCCTGAAGAAAGCTGATGTCATGTCTATAGCAGTAGACGAGTCCACAGATAAGACGGATACCGCCCAACTGTGCATATATGTCCGTTTTTTTGACGGCAAATGCTTCAGAGAGGAACTGCTCGGCTTGCTGCCGTTAAAAGGACACACAACAAGCGAGGTACTCTTTGAGAAGATTTCTACTTTTTTTGAAGACAACGGCCTTGATATGAGACGTGTGTGCATGCTTGTAACAGACGGGGCTCCATCCATGACGGGAAAAGTTAATGGTTTGGCTGCACGTTGGTCCGCTGTTGCACCTCAGATGATACCCTTACACTGCATTGTGCATCAGACGGTATTGTGCGCAAAACTAAGCAGGGAGCTCAAGACGACAATGGACAGCGTGATGGCGACAATTAATTTTATCCGCTCCACATCAAGCCTCCAACACCGCTTATTCCGCATGTTGCTGTCAGAAATGTCTGCTGAGCACCACGACCTGCTTTTGCACAACGACGTCAGGTGGCTTTCCAAAAGCAAAGCGCTGGAGCGTTTCTGTGAATTAAAAGAGGAAATCACAGCCTTCCTCCGCAGCAGCAAGCAGAAAAAGGCCGAAACACACTTGAACCGAATGCTGGATGACAACTTCATTGGCGATGTCTGCTTTCTCAGTGACATATTCAAACACCTGAATGGCTTAAATGTGGGACTACAAGGCAGAGACAAAACTGTCATTGAACTGGTGGAACAGATGCGCGCATTCCAAGTCAAACTGGATCTATTCGGGACTGACTTGAGCACAGGCCGAATGTTGCATTTTCCGACGCTCTGCAAATGCATCTCATCCCCGGCACGCATCACCGCTGTGATGACAGATTTCGTTGCGAGGTTAAAAGAAAATTTTGCTGGTCGGTTGGATGGACTTGCTTTGCCAACAGAGGTGATGTGTTTTGCCAGAGACCCGTTCACTGTCGCGATAGAAGGGGCTTTATCAGCCAAAGCAAAGGAGGTGGCCGTTCCCATTGACGAGGGGAAATTCATTCTGGAACTTGTGGACATGCGGTCATCCTTAACCATGGCACAAGAGCTGCGCACCAACGGGCCTGCCAGGTTTTGGACTGATGTCAACCCACATCAGTTCCCTAACATCAAGAAAGTAGCAGTCTTCGTGCTTAGCATGTTTGGCTCCACATACACGTGTGAATCAAGCTTCTCACACATGAACTCAATTAAAAGCAGCTCTCGTTGCTCACTGTCTGACAGTACACTTCACGAATGCCTTCGGATTGCACTGACATCTTATGAGCCCAGAATCACTGCTCTCATTCAGAACAAAAGATGCCACTTCTCCCACTGAGAACTCAGCAGTGTAACTGTTGCATATAGCAACACAATGATGTGTAACTGAGCGAGTAACTAAGTCATGTGTGTTAAGCTACTTAGTTATTTCTTGTTTTAGGTGTGTTTACTAAGCTTTAATATGCCAAGTTGTTCTGTTCATGCACTTTGGCATATTGATCCCAGGGGAATATGCTTGTTCAATATGTGACCCAATAGTTATTTTATTTATTTAAAAAAGGACACCTCCTCTAAATGTTCACTATTTTGTTTTCAATGCACCTTATGTTTTGCTTATGGGTCAGATATGACAAATATTTATTATATTTTACCTCAAAAAGGAAACTGGCTATTGGTAGGCCTAATATTGTGCACTATTTTATTTTCAGAGTTTTCCCTTGGTCTGATTTCACCAAAAATGTCTGCTCTTTTTCAGATGTGATAATTAATAAAACGTTTCTGTTTTTCAATACATTCATTTGTGTTGGCCCAAAAAATTTCATTACTTGCTGTTGAAAATGTCTGGCCCAACTGAATTTCTTGTTTTGAAAATCTGGCCCAACTGAATTTCTAATTGAATAGCCCTGCCGTAAGGCATTCAGTTGGGAAGGCTACGTTGGGGGCGGAATACCCAATCGAGCTGTGAAATCAGTTGTGTGGACTGAACCATTATGCGATTTTTGCAAGGGGTGTTTAGAATTTTGGAATACAATAATGTACTAAATTAATAGGCAAAGCTTGCATTTAGATCGATATTCATCGTGACATGTAGTTATGTAATTAAACCATTTGAACAAAAACCAAAAAATAGGCTACTTAAAACCAAAATCTAAACTTCCCATGGGCCCCTCTCTGCCTTGGGCCCCCCCACAACTGTAGCACTTGTCTACCTAGTCCGTCGGCCCTGAGTAGGCATATCGCGCACGAAAATTATAAGTTTACGCTACCGTCTTTGAAGAGGTAGATTTTGAGGTGAGGGGACTGACAAAGCAGAAGGTAAGGTGATCCACCGGATTGGCCATCGGGAGCACCGGGAGATTTCCCGATGGGCCGAAGCACTTCTGGGCCGGAGGGCCGCTTGCCTTATATATTACTAGCCTACTAATAAAATGAATGTCTATGCAGCCCTTAGTGCCGCTTACACACGACAGTGACACTGACAGATGGAAAGCTAGCTATAGAGACAATATAAAGATTGAAAACCAGGCTAAGAAACGTAAACCTATTACCTTCACTAGACAATGTTTTACCAATTGGACAAACGGATGTTTGTTTGTTTTACATCAAGCTCCCAAAACAATTTTTCGCTCAAATCAGCCCAAAAAAATCGCGCTCTCGCATTAAGAATGGAAGTCTCTGACTAGCCTCATGACTCATGGCTGAAGTTACGTTTCTCCAGCTCTCCCCAGGTTGGCAAAAGAAGTTTCTCAAAATGCATCAGATTGATGCTTTAAAATATGGAATATTTAATTTTTCTTATGGGGGAGCATGCACCCGGACCCCCTTACTTACTTACTTACTTACTGCCCTTTATGCCTAGTGGCATGTAGGGCAGCAACAAAGGATCTCCACTCCTGTCTGTTTTGGGCGAGCTTTTGGATAGAACTCCAGGTCTGATTCATGGTTTTCAGTTCTTTCTCCACTGTTCGACGCCAGGTCTCTTTGGGTCGTCCTCTCTTTCGAGTGCCTTCCGGTGTCCAGTGTAGGGCGGTTCTTGTAATGTAATCCTGTTCTTTTCGCATGATGTGTCCAATCCATCTCCACCGCCTTCTTGTAATAATGGTCTCTATACTTTCTTGGTTTGTCCGAGCAAGTAATTGCTGGTTGGAGATGGTGTTAGGCCAGAAGATACGTAAGATTATTCTGAGATTTCTTGTGTGGAATACAGAGATCTTGGAAAGGTCTTTCTCCGTCATCCTCCAGCATTCAGAGCTGTATAGTAAGGTGGAGAGAACACAGCTCTGGTATAACTTGAGTTTGGTGTTGATGCTGTACTTCGTGGACTTCCACACATTGTTGATCATTCTGAATGTGTTTCTTGCCTTGTTGAGACGGCTTTTGATGTCATTGCCTGTTCCTCCATCATATCTTAAAATGCTTCCCAGATATGAAAACTCTTCTGTTGTGGGTATATTTATTCCATTTATTTGTATAGGTGGAGGGTTTTGTGTGTTTAAGGTCATCACCTCTGTTTTCTTCAGGCTTATGTTCAGTCCTATTTGTTGTGCAAATCTGTTGACACGGGATGTTTTTTCTTGCATATGTTGGTGTGTATGGGAAACCAGTGCCAAGTCGTCTGCAAAGTCTAGGTCTTCAAGAGTTGTAAATAGTGTCCATCTGATGCCCCTAGGTTGATCTTCAGTTGTTCTTCGCATCACCCAGTCTATGACGATATTGAAGAGTAATGCGGACATCACGCATCCTTGCCTCACTCCAGTCTTGACTTCAAAAGTGTGGTTGCTGTTTCCTACTTGGCATGTGAAGTTAGTGTAAAAACCCTTTATGACGAGGATGATTTCTTGTGGAATCCCATACAAACGTAGAATTCGCCATAAACTGTCCCTGTGGATGCTGTCAAATGCCTTCTCGAAGTCTACAAAATTGATATACAGCTGTCTTTGCCATTCTGTGCACTGCTCTATGATGTTGCGCAGAGTAAAAATTTGGTCGGCACACCCTCTTCCTTTCCGAAACCCTGCTTGTTCTCTTCTGAGCTGCTTGTCTATTGCATCTGAAATTCTTTGTATGATGACTTTTGATAGTATTTTACTTGGAATTGACAAAAGGGTAATTCCACGCCAGTTGTCGCAGCTTTTTAGGGAACCTTTCTTGGGTATCTTTACGATTACACCCTTTGACCAGTCGTTTGGTATTGTTTTCCCCTCCCATATGGATGTGAAGAGTGGTTTGAGCAGTTTTGCAGAAAGTTCTGGATGTACTTTGAATAGTTCTGCATTCAGGTTGTCATGCCCGGGAGCTTTTCCATTTTTGAGTGATTTGATGGCTGAAACTATTTCTTTCTCTTCTGGTGGTGCGGTGTTAACATCTAGGACAGTCTCAGGTTCCTGTATCTCTGCTTCTGCTGTTGGTGGGGGTCTGTTTAGGACCTCGCTGAAGTGTTCGGCCCACCTTGCGTCTACTTCTGCCTCTGATGTAAGAGTTCGCCCTTGTTTGTCAGTGATTGGTGTATCGGTAGTTCTATGGTACCTACCGCAGACTATTCTGGTGATTTTGTAGACCTTACCTTGCTCTCCCTTGTTTGCTGCTTCTTCTGCCTGATCTGCAAGACTGTTTATATAATTTGTCTTGTTTTCTCTTGCCATCCTCTTAACTGTTCTGTCGGTTTCCCTATATTGTAGCTTGTATTTATCTTTAATCCTTTCTGACTTGGCTTCCATTAATTTCTTTTTAAGGGCTCTCCTATCTGCTATGACTTTCCAGGTGTCTGCTGTAATCCACTCTTTTCTGTTCCTTTGTTTTATTCCCAGGCAGACTTCACTGCTATTGGAGTAAGCGGTTTTGATTTGTTCCCATTTCATGTTGGCATCGTCAGGTCCTATTTGTGTGTTGTCACTTGAGTCTGCCAGAGCTTGGAATCTGTTTTTCAGCTGTAGTATGAAAGCGGCCTTTACTTTGGGGTTATGTAATTTCTCCACGTCAAAATGTTGCTGTCCTGTTATCTTCTTCCCTGCTCTCCTTAATTTTAGTTTAAGCACTGCTGTGACTAGGTGATGGTCGCTGCCGACATCAGCTCCTCTCCTGACTCTAACGTCCAAGAGTGATCGTCTCCAGGTGCCGTTGATCATTAGGTGGTCTATCTGGTTCCTGTCTCTTCCATTAGGGGAACACCAAGTGAGTTTGTGGATGTTGCAATGTGGGAATAGGGTACCTCCGATGACAAGGTTGTAAGTGGTACATAACTCTAACAGTCTCTCTCCATTTTCATTCATGATGCCGCAGCCCTCCCTCCCCATGGCCCTGTCATAGTTTTTGTTATTGCTGCCTACTTTTGCATTTAAATCGCCCATTATTATCTTCATATCATGTTGTGGAGTTTCTTCTAATTCTGCTTGAAGCTGATCATAGAATGTGTCCTTGGTTATTTCATCACTGTCATTGGTTGGTGCATAGCATTGGATGATTGTGATGTTAATGTGTTTCCCCCACAATCTGGCTTTCATGAGTCTGCTGTTTACAGGTTTCCATTCCATCAGACATTTCTCCATTCCTTTTTTAAGGATGATGGCTACCCCTTCATGATGTTGGTTGTCATCCCTTCCGGAGTACAGAACGGTCTCTCCTGTGTTGGTTTTGTGTCTGCCTGTTCCAGTCCACCTACTCTCACTTATTCCGAGAATCTGCAGGTTGTAATTTCTCATTTCTGCTGTTACTTGAGCGAGTTTACTTGTTTGGTACAAGGTTCGCACATTCCAGAATCCAATCCTGGTCTTGCATTTTGTGTTGAGGGCACCCACCTTCTTGTCAGTAGCTTCCTTACGGCTTTCACTACTGACATTCATTCTATTATCTTTCGATAACTCTGGAGGCCCATTGTACACAGTAGTGTTTTTTTCCTTTGTTGCTGTTTCCGTAACAATATTTTTTCTACGGGACTGGGTTGTTAGCCCTGTGCCCAACCCCCAACCTGGAGGACCAGTGGATTGCACTTTGTCAGACCTCTATCCCTCGACCTGACCGACTTGGGTGACCCTACCAGGAGCCTAAGCTCCTGTCGGTATAGCTCTTGGGGTCATTGAGGCACTCAAGCCCCCAGACCACAACAAGGTGGCAATCCTTCCTGGGGACCCGGACCCCCTTAGAGGGGTAATATCCTTCTCAACTTTTTCACCCCTGACCCGTTTTCATGCCTGTTATTTACTGCATAATCCACGAAAGATTTGTGAAATTTGCCCCTTGGTCAGAGCCCCCCCCACACAGAAAATCCCAATTTAACCCCTATGTGTATTCCTCTACCAAACGTAAAATGTAATAAATACATTATTTAAAAAAACAAGATATATATATAATAAATTGGATTGAGGGGTGACAGCACTCACCATATAAAAACAACAAAAAAATGAATAAAAACGATCAAAATACCTGTTTACCAGCACCCCCACCCTCCATCAGAGTGAACGGTGAGTCAGCATCATAGCTGAAGCTTGGTTTGAATGCGAGGCTGACCTCGGAGGGATCCAGTGGGAAGCTAAACTCAAAGACTTCTCTTGCCTGCACAGCCTTACTGAGCTTCCACTCTGTAATGGGAGGGGTATTCATTTACAAGGTAAAGGGCACAGTAAACCAAGATAACATTCTCTATAAAGATGCCACCTGATCCCAAAAAGTACAATCCCCATTTGAAGCAGCTCTGTACCTTCAATGTAGATGCGGAATCGGGCAAAGAACCTCTCGCTCGGAGGGTGTAAACACCTTGGTCTGTCTGAGTCAGCTTATCCATCACAACCTTTCCATTCTCTAGTGTCCCTCTGGCTGTGTTTACAGGATGGGTGCGGTCCCATATGACAACATCATTCAGTGGAGAGTAGTCGATGAGGGCGACAAGTCTGGGCACCTCAAAGTAGTAACTCATTCCATATTTTAGCTTTGCCTCCTCTGAAAAATCTGAGATGAGTGGATGAAGAGATGGACAGCTCAGCACTGTATCTATATAATGCATTCATATGAGTACACGTAACATACGTTCTTACCCCATTAACGGTATACAGCTCTGTGGCAGATCATCTAAATTGTTTCAATCAAATTACAGCAACATGTTTTTAAACCTGCATGGAATAATGTTCTGCGATGTGGTCTCACCTTTTACTGTAATGCCGTGAACAGGCAAAGGTTTATCATTCCCTATCATTCCCCCCCATCCCCCCCCATCATTGACAGGGGGGAGCTGCGTAATTCTATATTATCGATATTATATACTATCTGGGCCGGAGTGGGACCCATTTTCAGCCTGGCAGTGTAATGGCGAAAGCCAGCCCATCCCCTACCAGGGGCCGAGCCATACTTCGAAAAATCGGGGCTTAACCCGAACCTAGGAACTAGCCAAGGTTTTGAGGCGAGGTGAAAGCCGAACTTCACATGAATGCGAGCGCGCTGCGCAATTTTTTGCATTAATTTCAGTGCTAAATTGTTTTGGGAGCTTTCTGTAGGCTAATATAAACATTTCCTTGGACTCATATTGTAATATTCTTTGGAAATTATAACCCAAATTTGATGTGGACCTGAAAGATTCAGGGCTTTTGAGGAAACATATTTTTCCCACCCTTGCAGGAACCTAGATTTATGAAGTGACAGATCTTTCTTTTTTACCTGCCTTTTTCAGTTCCTCCTGGCATATTTTCCCCATCCATTTTATTATTTTCGCATCAGTTTAATCTTGCTAACTCTACAACAAAAAATGATTGTTTAGATTTGTCTCTGTGGCAACATCCTTACACGCACTTGTGTTTGAGAAAGAGAGGGCGACAACTGAAAACGGCACTTTTTAATCATGTAGGCCTACGGTCTGATCATGCGCTTATTTAGATTAAAACCTAGTTTAGCTTACTTATCAGTCAGTCACACAGTAACTTAACACATATCATTTTATTCAGTGTGTGAAAGAGAAAGCAGGCGATCTGCTGGACCAATGTATGAGCGGGCAGAGCGGCCCACCGTGAATTCTCCCGAAGGAACGAACGCGCTTCTACGGTGGCGCTGAGCATTCACCAAATAAAAAAAAGTTTCACAGAAGGATCTCGTAATTACGAGAAAAGATCTCGTAATTACGAGAAAAGATCTCGTAATTACGAGAAAAGATCTCGTAATTACGAGATAAGGATCTCGTAATTACGAGATAAGGATCTCGTAATTACGAGATAAGGATCTCGTAATTACGAGATAATATATCGTATGTACGACACAAGGATCTCGTTTACGGTCCCACTGCCAATGCGCGCCCACGGAGAGATACAATAACATTGGTAAGCTTGATACTTACAATGTAGAGGCTAAATAGGCCTACTAATGGACATTTCAGTGACAGTATAAAGTCTGTAAATAACGGTTTTACGACCAAACGTGCTTTTTTCCTTTTCTTTTTTAAAGTAGGCTAGTTGCTTTAGCTAACAGGCGAGGTAACATCAGTCTAACCTATAGGCATATGTGACTTTCTCAATTGTTAACAGAAGTGCACGCCACAAAAAGAGATGACAGACCAAACGCCATACGATGATGGTCTGTGGGATTTTCTACGAAAAAGAGGGGTTACTGAAGAAAATATTAACCGAATGCAAGAAGAAAAGGTAAACTAAAATGTCTCTTTCTTTACAAGAACGCAGATATTTCCATAGGAAGTAGCCTATGCACCTTCCTACATTAAACACTTTCCTTAATTGAAATTATTTAACTATCAGCAAAATGTTCACATGTAGGCCTATCAAAAGTAACGTGAGTAAAGTAGGACTACTCATTGCAGTAAGAGTGTCCCTCAAAGGTCGAGTTAATATGAACTACTTGTACAGGCCTACTGTTGTTAAGGGTTATTTAATCTTTAAAATCATATTCTATATAGCATTTTTCCTCTGAGAATCATGCAGCCAATACATTTGACCCATACATGATACCATTCTGAAATCCCCAGGATGTTGGCTAATTAAAAGAGAAGAATATTCAAGATAAGAATTCAGATATCATACTCAAAGTAACGGCACGTATATTAGTGGTCCATGTGCAAAATTGCTCAAGAAAATGGGTTTGCTCTAATCTGGGACAGTGTGTCGCTCTAATCTGGGACAGTAGCCTATGTATTATGCAGAAAAAAACAATATCCCCTTAAGTAATTCAAGTCAAATTGATCTGCTCATTAATGCTCATGGTCTTAGGTACATTACCCAGGTTTGATGGTTTCAATTTGAACAATACTTTTCTTGCCCTGGCTTCATATCCCAACTGTGCTTTGCCATTATAGCCTGACCTGTAATACATTGCATTGAGTTAACATAGGACATGAGACAATGACTATTTCCTAGGCACAGGGTTGAGTTAATTTATATTTGCTTCAGGGATGCTTTCTTTATAAGAGTATTGGACCTGTAAACCTTGAATAAAATTCATGTTGCACATTTGATTTTCCTGCATGTGTATTTCCCCAATTTAAATGACTGTCTCAGATTAGGCAAATCATGCTGTCCCACTTTTGGAAACACCTTTCCGAATGTGGGACAGCTACAGATTGATTGAAGATGAAAAAAACAGTGAGAAAAACATTTGAAGATAGTTTTGCTAATGTTTATTGTTTCTTCACAGATTGATACATCAGTCATCAGAGAATTGGAGGATTCTTCCCTTGCTTGCTATATACCACTTTATGGTGATAGGGTTGCTACGAAGCGCTACTGTCTAGACAAACAAAAACGAAAAGATTTCAGTAGCTCAAAGATGTCCCTTCTTGATAAACTGAGAAAAAAAATGAAGACAGCAAGCGCAAGCCATGATGAGGAGTCTGAAGAGGAACCTGGGCCTTCAAGAAAAGCAAAAAAATCAAGCAATTATCGACCTGGAAATGCAAAAAAGAGTTCAAGAAAAGTTGAGTTGGGCTGGATCCATGAGGGAAAACAAGTGAGAAAGCGTTGTGGTGGGGGCACCAGGGTACTTGATGTACCAAAGGATTTGACCAAAAAAGACATTTTGTCTCATGCAAAAGAACTGTTTTTTCCACAAGGTGACTCGAAAAAAGGAAAATGGGAAGACTTCAGTCACAATGTTTTTGACTTTATTTATTTTTTTATGATTTATATTTTTATTGAGTTTTCAACATCCATTTTGCACAAACATACACAAAAAAACAAACAAAACAACTGGATAGCATGTAACTAGACAACCTAATTATAGCCGTGGCCAATGAGAATATACATGAAAAAGTTATACAAGAAGTAAAGGAAGAAACATACACACAAATACGGTTGTATTAAGAAAACAGTAATACAAAATAAAAATAGAACAACAAAAAACAACAAGACAAACAGTAATGGTCATGTTAAATCAAATTAAAAAGCACCAAAAAGCACAGTACAAGAAAGGCAGCAATACACATTTAGAAACACTATGATGCTCTATCCTCCATGTAGGCGTGATAAAGCCCCCACTTCTGATGGTACTTGTCCACCCTATTAATCAGCCTAAATGACAACATTTCCAGTGCAGCTAATTTCCCCAATTGGAGGAACCACAGGGACGATGCAGGTAAAGTAGAGGCTTTCCAATTTGTTATAATGAGTTTTCGTCCTAGCATAAGTGCTGTTTGCACCCATTCAGCGTTAGATGGCGTCAAATCCTGTAGTACCATAGGATCCCCCAAGATATACAAATTTGGGGTGAAAGGGATATCATGGCCAGTAATTGTTTTAATATAATCGTGGACACTGGACCAGAATGATTGTACCTTTGGGCATCCCCATAGCATATGCACCAGGGTACCATTATTGACAGTACACCTCCAACACCCTGCATCGTCCCTTAACCCTGCTCTGTGTAGCCTGGACGGGGTCCAATAAACTCTATGCAATGTTTTAAATTGTATTAGTCTTGTTTTAAGTTCTCTCGACATTTTTTTTGAGTTTTTAAGGATCAGACTCCAGTTCTCCTCTGAGAAAGCAATATTAAGATCAGCTTCCCATGACAGTCTGAGGGCTGACAAATCATCCTCAGAGTTGAGAAGCAGTATGGAATAATATGCTGCTGCCTCATGACCCTTCCCAAAAATATCTAATATGCGATGCCAGATGTCCAAACTAGGGGGAGCCACAGAGGCCGAACCGAAGGTCTGTATCAGCAGATGTCTCAGCTGCAAGTAACACCAGAACTGATTTTGTGGGATATCAAATTGTCGTTTTATATTTTCAAATGATCTAATTATTCCCTCTTCATACATATCACCTAGAACTTTGATTCCTTTTCGGTACCACAGTTTCCAAAAGAAGGGTTCTTTGTCAATACGAAGTTTAGGATTAAACCAGATTCCTGCCTGTAAATGAAGATGGGGATTGACCCCGTGAACCTGCGCAACCCTCCTCCAGGTCCATTGTAAATGTGAGACAACTGGATGCTTGTTTACTTCTGAGGGCAACTTAGCTGTGATGAAGTGCACTGGGGAGAGTGGGTCACATAACCCGCTCTCTAAGGCAAACCAGGGTGGGGCTCTTTCTGGGGGCAAAAACCAGTGTGCCATATGTCTGAGACTGAATGCTAGGTGGTAAAAGCTAAGGTTTGGGACTCCCAACCCACCATGATCCACTGGCCTCTGTAGTGTCCGTAATTTTAGTCTTGGGCGTTTGTTATTCCATAGAAAAATGCTAGAAATTCTGTCAAATTGTTTAAAGTATGTTTGGGGAATTTTTACTGGGAAGAGCTTGCAACAAATAGTTAAATTTAGGGGCACAAGTCATTTTTATCACATTGGCTTTGCCCCACAGAGATAGAAAAAGTGGAGCCCAGCGCTCCGTGTCAGTCCGAAAGTTTGCCAATAGAGGTTCAAAATTACTCTTGACTAAATCAGACAGATTTGGAGGAAATGTTATCCCTAGGTATGTTAAGCCTTTTTCTGGCCAGGAGAAATTGCAAGAGTGGAAGAGAGATTTAGGGCAATATGCTGTCAGGGGGAGTGCTTCTGATTTAAGCCAATTAACCTTATATCCAGATATTCCTGAAAAACTGTCAACTATTCTGAGTAAAGAGGGCAAAGAGTGTTCTGGCTCGGACACAAACAGGAGAATGTCATCTGCATATAAAATTAGCTTCTGGGCAGTTTGGCCTATCTGGATGCCTTTGAAGTCTGGGTCCTTTCGGATGGCCTCAGCTAATGGCTCGAGAGCCAGCGCAAAAAGAAGCGGAGACAGCGGGCAGCCCTGTCTTGTTCCCCTACCGAGGTCGAATGAGGGAGAAAACAAACCATTTGTGGAAACTGATGCTTTGGGTTGGGCATATAGAAGTTTGATCCAGTTAATAAACTTACTGCCAATTCCAAAGGTCTCTAGGGTAGAGAAGAGATAGTGCCACTCCACCCTATCAAAAGCCTTCTCGGCATCTAACGAGATAGCGGCTGTAGGGGAGTTGGCATTCTGTTGGGCCCACATAATGTCAATAAGGCGCCTAACGTTATCAGCAGAAGAGCGTGAGCGTATAAACCCGACTTGGTCGGCGTGAATCAAAGACGTTATGACCCTATCCAGTCTGTTAGCGAGGATTTTGGATAATATTTTGCTATCGCATGAAATCAGGCTAATAGGCCTATAGTTTTTACAGTCTAGTGGATCTTTGCCGCTTTTCGGAATGAGCGAAATAAGCGCCTCTGATAATGTTGGTGGCAACCTACCCTTCGCCAAGGCTTCATTATACATATCCAAAAGAAACTGGGCTAGTTCTTCCGGATAGGCCTTATAGAACTCAGCTGTAAACCCATCTAAGCCAGGGGCCTTGCCTGCTGGTAGATGTTTAATGACCCGTAGTATTTCCTCTTTAGTAATTGGAAGATCGAGATCTTCCATTTGGTTCTCAGATAGCGAGGGAAGTTTGAGGGGGGCAAGAAATGACATTATATTTTCTGTATCAGCTTGTGATTCAGAGGTGTAGAGTTCAACGTAAAATGTTTTAAAGGTTTCATTTATCTCCCTGGTGTTTGAAAGTAAGTTGCCAGTCTCATCTCTGATGGCTGGTATAGTACACATCATTTCCCTCTGTTTGATGTACCTTGCGAGAAGTTTGCCAGCCCTATCGCCTTCCTCAAAATATTTTTGTCTTGCCCTAAAAAGAGAAAATTCTGCTTTCTGAGAAAGTATAGTATTAAGCTTGTACTTCAACCTAGTCAGCTTTGTCAAGTTACCGGGGGACATGTTTTGTTTAAATTGAGTGTCGGCTATCTTGATTTGTTTTTCTAGGTCCAACTGTTTGGCCATACGTTCCTTCTTCTTAAAGGAGGCGTGTTGGATTACATGTCCCCTGATAAACGCTTTTAAGGCGTCCCAAGCAACTCCCAGTGATGGTGTAGAATGCAAATTTGTCTCTTTAAAAAGGTTAATTTGGGCTCTCAAAGATTCCCTAAAACTAGGATCCAACAAGAGGCTAGAATTAAACCTCCATCTGGGTGATCTTTGTGATTTGCTAAAGGGAACCATGTGGAGAAATACAGGTGCATGGTCTGATATTATAATGTTTCCAATGTTACTCGATATTGAGGAGGAGATCACAGAATTCGATACCAAAATGAAATCTATTCTAGAGAAACTCCTATGAGGTGAAGAATAAAATGTATAGTCCTTGCTAGATGGGTTGTGTATGCGCCAGATATCTACCAACCCATATGTTTTACACATATCCTGCAGGGCAATACAAGTCCTTGTATGACGTTGCGTAGGTGTGCTGCGGTCTAATATCGGATCCAATACTTCATTGAAATCCCCACCCATAATTATTGGGAAGTCGCCCATATCTATGAGCTTACTCTCCAGCAAACCAATAAATGATGGGTCAACTGTATTCGGGGCATATACATTAGCCAGTATAACTTTATGTCCCTGAATTTCTGACAGTATAAAAACCATTCTTCCCCCCTCATCTGAGGACTGTTTGAGGCATTTAAAAGGCAAATGTTTGTTGACTAAAATGGCCACTCCCCTACTACTCTTACTTCCACAAGAGGCAGCAACAAAACCGACCCAATCACGCTGTAGTTTTTGTGATTCCTGGGCTAATAAGTGGGTCTCCTGTAGGAAGACAATGTCACATTTTTTAGATTTGACAAAACTCAATACCTTTTTCTTTTTGATTGGATGATTAAGGCCCTTAACATTCCATGTCATAAAGTTTAAATCCCTATTGCTGGCTGACATAATTTTGGTGGGTGTTAAACGTATTTAAATGCTGCAATTCCATGGCAAAAAAAAAGAAAAAAGGTGCATCATTACCATTAGACCAAACACACATAAACAAAAAAATATATATATAAAACAAAAATTAAACTTCAGATGACCTGTCGTCATCAGCTGGCATCTCCTGAACATGATGCCAGAAACACGAATTATTCTTTGGACCGTGACCCTTTAACTTAACAACTGCTTTCCAGACAGAGAGCCACCCTGCGGTGACGTCATCATAGCCGCTCTCTCGGCACCACGGAAAAACGCAGCACAGAGAGAGGGAAAGTAAGCGAAGTCAGATTAACTAAACATAATGAGCAAGCGTCAAGCCATATAATGTTTAACAATTATAAAAACAAAGCCTTAAGCGTTTACCTGTCTCAAAAGCGAGGCTCAAACACCACTACAAAGAATAGACTATTACTATATGCATGAAGGAAAAACTACAAAATAGTACTAAATAAATCCAACCTTTTCCCCATATGTCCGTCGATTGGGCAATAAAACGTCCACTTAGTATTGTTCTAGGTCCCATCCTCCTTTTCGTAGGCTAAATTGGGGGGGAGAGAGCAGGATCGCAGGAGGAAAGAAGGGTGAGTGAACCAGCTTGCACGAGAAAGTATTCCAAAACATTTTGTTAACGCCACAATCCGATGGCAACTTCACGGCCGTCTGGCCATATGCGTAAAGAGGAGCGCGTTGCGCTAACCCAGGGAGTGGATGTAGGCGCGTGCCTTCTTTGGATCATCAAATTCACGGCGACCCTCCGGCGCCCGGATGACGAGCAAAGCCGGGAATACCAAGGAGAACTTCATCCGTCGGTCATGGAGCAGTTTCTTGCATTCGTTGAAGCGCAGGCGTTTGTCAGTGACGATCTTGGAGTAATCGGGAAATACCATTACGTTATGCCCGTTCCAGGTAACCTTCCCTTTACGGGCTGCTTCCACGATGCGCTCTCTGTCCTGGAATCTCAAGAATCTGGCAATAAGGGCCCTCGGTCTCGGTGTCTGGCCCGGTTCCGACTGACGCCTTGCTCCTATCCTGTGTGCTCGGTCGATCTCCAGCCTCTCAGCGAAATCGATGTTCCATGTTTTTGGAATATTATCACAGAGGAAAGCCCGTGCATCGCCGCCCTCGCACTCCTCCGGGAAGCCGACAAAACGTAGGTTATTCCTCCTTTCCCTGTTCTCAATGTTATCGAGTTTTTGTCTAAGCAGCTCGACCTCCTCTCTGGTAGCGGGGGGATTCTCTTGTAGCTCCTGATTAGCTTCCTCGAGGAAGGTTAGCCGGGCCTCGACGTGATTAAGACGCTCGGAGATCTCTGTAAGCTTGTTTTCTACTGCAAATGTGGACCTTTTAATATCTTCCAGTTTCTTGTCTTGTGCTTCGGAGGTATCTTTGATAAGCCTGGACATGTTGGCAAGCTCTCGCGCCACTATCCCATCGGTGGCAGTGGGAGTGTTGCTAGCTGCTGGCTCCTGTTGCGTAGAAGTGTCCGCAACGGCTTCATTAGCTTGTTCGTTAGCTTTCGGGCTAGCCATGGCAAAACTCGACAGCAACTGCTGGTTAATATTTTTTTTTGGCCGCTTTTGGGCATTTTGTCCTCCTCGATCACAGAGTATACTAAGGTCCGAAAAAATCTGACTTTCGCAGTGTATTTAAAAGTTTCACCGTCAGGGCAGGCGGAGCATGTCTTTCAAGCAGCCATCTACATCACCTGCGTCACGTGACTCCCACCCTAAACTATTTTTAAGTAATTCAGCTTTTTGATATCTATTCAACTTTTTTCAATATCACTGATTATGTTTCATGAGTTTTTCAAACCGTTTCTGAGATTTACATGGGTTTCTATGTAGAGAGCTAGAGTGAGGCATTGGAATGTTGCGCAAATTCAGAGTGACAGCAGAGTCTGAAACCGGTTTTTAAAAATGTCACTTTTGCCCTCACGGCCACAATATTAACTTTTCAAGCTTCATTTTGGATCAAAACGATGCTGTGCTTGTGCTGGTCGGACTCATATGGGTATGGAAACCCACAGTTATTTACTTTTTGTGTGAGGAGCCCGAGAGTGAGACAAAGTCTGTCTCAAGCCCCATAGAGACTAATGCATTATGTTGTAACAAATTCGTCAGAGAAAGCAGAAATTAGACGTTTTTAAAACTGCCGGTAGAGTCGTATTTCTGACCGCACAGACAATTAAAAGGACATCTCTGGTTTCAGCAGAGTCTTGGGTCTCAGAAAAATATTCTAATTTTTTGGATTGGACGTATAGGTTTGCGTCTAGGTTAACTTTTTTGAGGTGTGGATTCGAGGTACATTTCAGTTCTCTCTGCCCCCAGCGCGTTAGCAATTAGCTGCACCATCACCGTGGCAACCACACAGACACGCGCCACTCGGTCTCTCACACAGGTGATTGGTATTAAGCTTATTCATAGTTTTCAGTCACGTGACATGCGCGATTAGCTGGAGGGCAAAAAGCTGCTGGCGATAGCGGCTCACACAGTTGAGACGCAGCAAAAGCCGGCAAATGTACCTTCCCACGTTTATTTGGATCACCTCTCAGCTAAAGAAAGGGAAAGATATGGACACAAAGTGCAAGTGTCGGCGTCTAACACATCGGCGTCGGCAGACCCTTTTCACCGGGGCACGTGCCCCGTTGTGGATCTGCGGTGCCTGGGTATGCCTGGGGCACTGATTTTTTAATTAATTAATTTATTTATACCTTTATTTATTTTTTATTTAAGTCTGACTCATCTGGCAATCTACAGAATGCATGCTTGCATTTTTTTTTCTTAAAATAGGCCTATATGCATGGTGCCCCCCTCATTGGCCGGCCGCTGCAATGAAATGTACGTGACGAATGCACACACTGAGGAGAGAATCATTCTCCTTGATATCGACTTTTTGAACCTGTCCAGCACAGCGTCAGCGACCATTCACTCCGGCCGGCGTGAAGTGAAGTAAACAGTAAGCGTTACATTTTTATCCTCTGGAAGCAAAGAATGTCTAACAAATGTGTATGCCTTTCATCAAATAAGGTGAAGGGGCGTCTCTGAAGTGGTGTTATTGGCTAATGTGGTCACGTCTGTCGTTATGCTATAGTAGCCAGACAGTTCGCTAATATATTAAACTGTAGCGATAACTGTTTAAGCTGGACCTGTTGATCGGAGAAAGATCACAAATGTCGGGTTCACACTACATGCCATCTTATGGTGTTTCTCGATTCTTTACGTTCGTGTTTTCAGGGGGTGATGATCCCGTGATGGGGTATCCAAGTTGTCTTGTCAGCTTAGTTAGCTAGCTATCGGCATACTGTATAAGACATCTTCTCAAGTTGCCTGGAACCAATGGCACCGATGTTATACTAGCGCAATTTATAACAGAATATAACACTCGGAGGTGGAAGCTGTTTTGTACGCTGTTGCTTTTAAAAATAGCCCAGTGCATGCTTAAATAAGCAGGCTGGCTTAAGCAGCTCAAGCACACGTTGGTCTCAAAGTTGAAAATGAATGATTCTGAAATTATTCTCATTCTGGTGTTTTCTGCTCGAGTAGGCCTACAGACGAAAGCACAGACATTAAGGGGGCATGATGACATACAGGTGGTTACTTTCAAGACAGTAGAAACATAATGTAGAGAAAAAAACAATTGATAGGTATCATTCATAGCATGCATATAGACGAATGTCCTGTTTTTACTATTCGTTTTTTTGGTGTGTCAGGTATGTAGAGAGTTATGGAAGAAGTATGTTGTACTAGTAGGCTATGTTATTTTTAGGGCTGGCCCGAATAATCCGAATATTCGAATACTCGTTCGGGAAATTAATATCCGGAGCTTAAATTGGTATTCGGAGCTTCGTAAGATGATTTCAGGCAGCCATTTTTTACAAAAACTTCTTCATCCACCATACCTCATCAGACAACTTACATTTTGACGACTTTAATTACAAGATGGAGGAAAACTTTGACTAGGTGGAATATCCACAAATCTGTGGGCAATGTAAATCCGAAAACAGATTAGAAATATCTTATTTTGATTAAAAGCTATGACCATTCTAGTGACTAGTGGTAACATGGGGAAAACCGGAATTCTCCTCCCCCAAAAGTAGCTAGCGCTATGCCTGGCTACTCCTCTCGATAACTAAAAAACGTTCTACTGTCTTCCACAACCGACCGAATTGGCCAAACAAGATATCAAAATGTAGCTTATAGTTTACATAATCTAGCTAGTTAATGTTGTTTTTCCAAGTTTCACAGAAATATGCTAAAGTTGAGGCTAAACAGCGCTACTATTGTCATACTACCCTTCCTGCCGGACAAGCATTTCTCTCGTCAAAATAACTCCCGTCACTCCCACAAACAAATTCTTCGTAAGTAAAAAGTTTAGACTTTTAATTGACAATATTCACAACACATATTAAGACACTTAATATGTCTCCGATTTCAATTCGAAGCTGTAAATCTCACACTGTAGGCAATCTTCCATGGTCTCCGCTCTGGCTCCGACTCGGAAAACAATGGCTGCCGTTGCAGACGATACAGTAAATTCCTCCTCCCACTAACCCCTTAACCAATGGTATGTGCTTTGAGCTTAACTTGTCATGAGTATCCAGAAGTTTTCAGAATTAAAATTGGTGATTGGACGGCAGAGCTATTAAGGCGTGAACCATGGGCATTTAAATGCCCATATTTGAATGGTCCGGCTATAGGGATATAGGGATTATTAACGGTTTTTTGTATTTATTTTTTATTAATGTTGTTTTTGATGGTGTGTTTTTCTGGACCGAATATCCGGATATTCGTTCGGAAAAACCAACGAATATTCGGAGCCTGAAAAATGGTATTCGGGCCAGCCCTAGTTATTTTATGATCTTTTGCTGGCATTGAATTGTTTGTTATCTCAGTGACCGGAACTAGATATAACAGCCTACTGTATTAGTTATGATTTTGATCTCAATTCAACTCAAACAACATTGTTCTTGTAGATGGACATCAGAAAGTTATTCGCTCGGAGCAGGGATAAAGCAGCAAGGAGAAATGAGAGAGGTACGCTAGGTAACAAGGCAATGCAAACCACTTTTAGGTAACAACCCAGTTGAGTTGACCACTGGTCACTAGCCCAAGCCTAACAGTTACATATCTGTCCAGACAAAGAGGAGCAGCAGAGTGCCGGAGGAGGTGACGGAGGAGTTGAAGGAAAAGGTGAAGGAGAGAGGGATGTTGATGAGCACGAGCAGAGGTGATATGACTATTACTTTCATATTAATTAGGAATAACTGCAAACAGGTTATACACAAGTAACTTTACATATGCATATATACAAATCTAGATAGTGAAAATGCAGACAGGAGACTGTAATATGTTCTTGTTGCTTCAAGACTCAGTGCAGCAGAGTGCAGAGGAGGAGAGGAGCAGATTGAAGGGACGCAGGTAGAGTTGGCATTGAGAGATGACACTGACAGGTGAGACTCAGCTTAGATTTGATTAATTTTATTTGAACTTTTAATGGTTATCTGAGGTAACCATTGATCATATGATTTTTTGTATGTTGCACCAGACAGGAGAATCAGAGGGCAGAAGAGAATGAGCTGGTTGAGGCAGGGGAAATGCAGAGAGAGAAGGAAGGACAACAGGAGACAGACAGGCCAGAGAGATCACACCCCAGATATGAGACTGAGAAAACAGTTGCCACAGTGGCAGAGAACATTAGACTGGGGGCAAGAGAAAAAAGCAGTGTCCACAATGTTGAGGGACATACAAGTGATCTTGGGGGAAAGGAGTCTGGCCCAAACCAAGTTAAGTTGTCAAAATATCCCCAGCACAACTTTGGCGCCAAGAATCGATCCTTTAACGCCAACTGGTTTGAAAGCTTTACATGGCTGGAATATTCCAAGTCTAAAGATGCAGCCTTTTGTTTTCCCTGTAGAATATTTGGGAAACATTTGAAGAATGACACCTTTGTAAACACTGGCTTTCAAAATTGGAAAAAAGCTCTGGATGTCTATAGAGAGCATGAGAAATCACCAGCCCATAAGGCAAGCATGGAGTCTTGGTGTAGTTATAAAGCCAGTGCGGCTCATGGCAGTGTTGTCGAGCAGTTGGATTCTGCAAGTGAGCGTGAAATCAAAGAGAGACGCGAGTACCTCAGCCGGGTTGTGGCTGTTACCAAGTTTTTGGGTAAACAAAATATCCCATTCCGTGGCCATGATGAGGACATGTCAAGCGACAACCAGGGAAACTTTCTGGAGTGTATGAACCTCTTGAAAGAGTTTGATCCTTTTCTTCAGGCATATTCACCACCATCTCACAGTACATACTTATCACCTTCATCCCAAAATGAGGTCATTCAATGCTGTGCCCAAGAGATAGTAAAAGCTATCAGTCAAGAAATAAAGGAGGCTGGAATGTTTTCAGTAATGGCAGATGAAGCGAGAGATGGCACCACTGAGCAGCTAGCTGTGTGTGTTCGTTATGTTGCTGGGGGGAGTGTGAAAGAGCATTTGCTAGCCATGACAGATTTGAAAGGGTTTGACTCAGAGTCCATTACCACTGCAATTGAAGATCAGCTAAGATTGAATGGCATAGATCATGTGAAGGTGGTTGCACAGGCTTATGATGGCGCCTCAGTCATGAGTGGGACTGTTGGAGGGGTCCAAGCTAAGTTCAGAGAGAACCATCCCATGGCCATTTATGTGCATTGCTATGCACATCAATTGAATTTAGTGCTGTGTTACACATGTCAAGCCATACCAGAGGCCAGGAATTTATTTGACCTCCTGCAGAATGTGTATACATTCTTTTCAGGCTCCCTTGTTAACCACGACAAGTTTAAGGAGACCCAGAAACAGCTTGGCTTACAGCCTTCTGAGCTGGTACAGCTGTCCAAGACCCGATGGTCGTGCCAGCTGAGGTCAATCAACGCTATGATAGAGAATTTCCCCGCAGTTCTCACGTGCCTGTCCAACATCAGCAACCCCACGGCTGTGGGTTTGCATGCCAACCTTGCCAGGTTCACCACAATTTATCTGTTGGTGGTCTTCAAGACTTTTTTGTCTGTGACAGAAAGTCTTCACAAATACCTGCAAAGTGAAACTGTGGACCTGGCAAAAGCAGAGGAGTTTAAATGCGCTGTGTGTGCCACTCTAAAAGAAATGCGCACTGACCCCAAAGCGACGGAGGTATATGACCGTGCAAAGGCCTTGTGCGAAACGCACCAAATCCCTGAGTCATGTGTTCCAAGACAAAGGCAAAAGCAAAGACGCCTGGAGGAGTACATAGTCGAGTCTAGTTGTGGGGCAGCGAGTGACCTAGGCAATGCTGAAAAATTGAGAACAAATGTCTACCTACCTTGCCTAGACAGGATGATTGCGGATCGGACATTGGTTTTAATCACAGAACGGACTTGTATAGTGATCAGATTGAAGCGGTGTGGTTAGATATTTTGCTACCTAAGAGTAAGCCTATTCTTATCGGTGCATGTTACAGACCGCCTGATCAAACCCATTTTTATGATGTTTTAGAAGAGCTTTGCTCAAAGAGTATTGATTTTGTTAAATCCGAAGTTATCATGATGGGAGATTTTAACACTGATATTCAGAAACGGGATGTTTCCGGGTATAAAGCACTGATTAACTTTTGTCATTCTTTTTGTTTACACCAGCTGATTAATGAACCAACACGTGTGTGTTCCACTACCCAAACCACCATTGACCTCGTTCTAGTTTCAGAAAAATCTAGGATAAGAGAGAGTGGGGTTATAAATTATGGGCTGAGCGACCATTCTATTATTTTCTGTACAAGAAAGATCAAGAAAGCAGTTTTTAACGTGCATTCTTCTATTAAAACCCGGTCACTAAAAAGGTATACCAAAGAAGCACTAAATGACTGTCTAAAGCAAATGGACTGGTCTAATGTACTGCAATGCATGGATGTGGATAGAGCATGGTGCTTATTTAAATGTATGTTTTTAGAAGCTGTTGATAAAGTAGCCCCATGTAAAGAATTTAGAATAAAACAGAGGACAGAACCCTGGGTAAACGATGACATCCTTGAGGCAATTAGAGCAAGAAATAGCAAGTATGGTCAATTCAGGTTAAACAAGGATGAGCAGAGTTGGACTGATTATAAAAAGGCGAGAAATGAAGTTAACAGATTAGTGGTTCATACTAAAAAGGCATTTTTTAAGGAGAAAATAGCTGAATATAGAAATGATTCAGGAAAACTATGGAAATCCCTCAAGCAGCTTGGCTACAGTAAAAAGATGAAAACCAAAAACACTAACATCACTCTAAATCTTGGTAATAATATTACATCAGAAAAGGAGAAAGTAGCAGATGGCTTTAATGAACATTTTTCATCTGTTGCCAGCAAGCTTGTGGATAAGCTACCTGGCCTGACTGGTCAATATGGTGAAAGCCATGTGCGAGATTATTACTCTCAGTTAGGGATTCAGACGGGTGGCTTCCTCTTTGAAAAGGTGTCTGAGGCACATGTTCTTGAGAAGCTTCAAAGGCTTGATTGCTCTAAAGCCACAGGATTAGACTCTATTCCATCACGGTTCTTAAGGGATGCTGCAGAGATCATTACCCCATGCATCACTCATATTGTAAACAGTTCTATAGAACAAGGGCATTTTCCCAATGATCTCAAGATTGCCAGAGTGATTCCGCTGTATAAGAAAGGGAGTAAACTGGACCCTGGCAACTATAGACCTGTCTCTATTTTGAGTAGTCTGTCAAAAATCATCGAAAAGATAATTTTTGAACAAATTGACAAATACGTATCTTCACAAAATATACTCTATGAGTTCCAATCTGGCTTCCGTAAATCTCATTCTACAGATTCATGTTTACTGTTTCTAACTGATTTTATTAAAAAAGAGGTAGATAATGGTCACTTCTGTGGCATGGTCATGTTAGACCTACAGAAGGCCTTTGATACGGTTGACTATTGCGTTTTATTGTATAAATTGAAAGCCATGGGTTTTAGTGACTTAGCACTGAAATGGGTGGGCTCCTATCTGGAGAATAGAACGCAGGTGGTGGACATTGGGGGTACAATGTCTCAACCACTAAGCATGGTCTGTGGGGTTCCTCAAGGGAGTGTTTTGGGGCCACTTTTCTTTCTTTTATATATAAATGACCTACAGTCTGTTTGTTCTTGTAATCTTTTTTTATATGCTGATGACTCTGCGCTGGTAGTTTCTCACAAAGATAAGCATTTTATTGAAAGAACACTTTCTGCAGAACTTGTAACTGTTAGCAGGTGGATGTCTGACAACAAGTTATCACTTCACATGGGGAAAACTGAGTCCATATTGTTTGGATCAAAAATCAAACTGAAAAAAGCCTCGGATTTTAAGGTTTTAGCTGGAGATTGGGAAATTACATCCAAGGAATCAGTCAGTTACCTTGGCTGTGTTTTAGATTGTAATTTATCTGGTTTAGGTCAGGCTCAAAAGGCAATCACCAAAATAAATCACAGAATCCGTTTTTTGGCCAGAATTTCAAAGTTTCTGGATCAAAGAACAATGTTAATTTTAGCAGGAGCTTTAATTCAACCTTATTATGACTATGCATGTGGCTCATGGTACAGTGGCGTCACGGTGCATTTGAAACATAGGCTTCAGACCTCGCAGAATAAGTTGGTTAGGCTTATTTTTGACCTCCCCATGAGAACTCATCTGGAATCTTCCCACTTTGAGAGGTTGGGTTGGTTGAAAGTTGTTGATCGGGTATCTCAGATTAAACTGTGTATGGTACATAAGATTTTAAATGGGGATGTTCCCAAATATTTTAGAAACTATTTTAATCGTGTAAGTGAAGTTCACACACATGCCACTAGGGGTAGCACCACTGATTTTGTACCACCAAGGGTGAGGACCAACTTGGGAAAGGATTCCTTTTTTTATACGGGTGCTGCACTGTGGAACAGGTTACCGGGAGCACTCAAGGTGGTCGGGAGTTTGGGCAATTTTAAAAAGGCCCTAAAAAATGGCTTATGCATAATTAGGCTTGCCTTAGTGGGGGTCATTGTTGTGTGTGTGATTTTTATGTATGTGTATATTTTGTGTATGTTTTGTGTACAGGGACCACAATGGAAATAAGCCTTCGGGCTTTTTTGTGTCTATCCCTGGCTATTTTATGTATTTTAATGTGTGACAGAATGCTGTTCATGTTTTTATATCAAAATGGTCAAATAAAATCAATCAATCAATCAATCAATCAGCTGGAGCAACGCTTTTCATCTCTGAACAGCGTTGTTCTGAAGGGTGTTCAGGCCTGTAACCCAGGCTCGAGCACCTTTCTCAAAGAGGAGGAACTCAGAGGTCTCGCAGATCACTACAATGTTGATCTTAAACAAGAGGAGGTGTGGGTAGCGAAACATTACCTGGACAGAAAGCAGGAGAGCCTGCCAATTACTGACATGCAATGTCTTTTCGGTTTACTCGATAATGTCATGTTCCCTACACTGACACAGGTCATTAAAATATGTCTGACCATTCCTGTGTCCAGCTGCAGTTGTGAAAGGACATTCAGCGTACTGAGACGCCTTCACACTTGGTTGAGGAGTACAATGGGGCAAGATAGGCTTCATCATCTTGCCATCATGTCGGTTGAGCGAGGAGAACTCTCCAAATTAAGCCAGTCACAATTGATCGACAGCTTCGCAAAAATGAAGCAGAGGCGCTACCGTTTACTGTAAAAAAAATGAACAGCTCCCCTATCTTTCTGGCCATGATATACACACCTCATAGGATCATCACCATCACACCATCATAGGATGGTCTGAAATAGAAATGATAAACACAGACATGTATGTATGTAGAGGTGTTTTTTTGTTTTTCCTTTTACAGTTGCACATTTCAAGTTTTCAGTTTTCAAGTTCATGTTTGCTGACAGATATTTAATGAAGATACGCTTTATGATAATAAATAAGTGCTATAAAATATTTGCTCGCGTGCTTGCATTAATTATCTGTGCCCATGCTTTTTTTAAATAAATAATTGCCCAAATTTTTTTTAGCTTTCGCGCTTTGCGCGCTCGCATTTTTTTTTGGTGCCCTATTGTGCCCCTGTATGGTATTGGGTGAGCTGACGCCCCTGGTCTAACACAACAACCCAACTATTTAGCTAACAAGCTAACTTTAACTCGCTACGACCACTGCAGTTGGTCGCCTCGATACACAACAAACTATGTCAAACCGATTACATAAAGATGTGTTTTATGGCTAAAAATACGATAATTAATATACTTGTGTTTAACTTTACTTGTGCTTAGCTTTGATGACGTGTTCGCTGCAAATACGTGTATATTTGGACGTCTGCCATTGTATGCCCTCCCCGGAGACAGAGGTAGCGTTACGTTTAATGGCACAAATCCACAATCTTCTAATCCTCTATATTTATCTTTATCGGACGGGATTCTGTAGAAACACAGTCCAGGCTTGTCTCCTCTGCAATTAGTGCATCCGATAGCACAACAACTATCCGGCATTATGCCTAAACAAACGCAGCAGACTCAACGTAAATGTATGACTTTATAATGGGTGGCGGGCAGCGGAAAGTCTTTTTTGCCCTCCAGGGGGGCGTGTCCATTGGAACGTGACGTCACGTGAAAACTATGAATTAGTGAGACACACGACGGAGCTATTCAGTCAACTCGTCTTATTAAAAGACTAAGAGCACCACAACACAACTACTGATACTACTACTACTGCATCTGCTGCTATATCTTATGTCACTACTACAACTACTAATTCTGCAGATACTGCTAATATCTCTTTTATTACTATTGCTAATGGAACTGTTTTGTTCTACTACGCCACTGATAGGCCTACTACTGTATCTGCTACATTTATTACTATCATTTCAGCTACTAAAACTAATATTCTACTTCTGCAGTTTAACAGTTCAGCTTTCAGCTTCTCCCGCATTGTATTTAAGTTCTTAGCATTGTTAGATGATGCAGTTCAGTTTCCACACCGCCTCTTTTGTGCGACTCACACATTTTTTAAATCAATTTCAGCTTGCAGGTATTTTTCTCATTTCTGTATTTTCAGCCATTTAAAAAATGTATTTCAGATTTCAGCATTCCAACGCATTTTCAGCAGGAAATGCTCTTTCTAGTTGTAGATAACATGTTATTCTGGAGCAAAGACGAAGATGAATAAATCATGTCTGATAACGACAATATTGTTATGGTCGCCAGATATTCAAGTTTGCAGTTTCTTTAATCCAACACAATACTTAGCAGTCAAACTAAAAACACGGAGCAAAAAGAACAACGTATAGGCATGGCACGTATAATATTACAGTATTGATTTTCGTAAGTTCACATGTATCTTCTTCTTGATCGGACTTGTACCACATTCTGACAGTTTTCTGCAATGCCTCTCGCTACTGGTTGTCGCAAAGTATGACGTGTACAGCTAGTTGCAAGCGTGCACGAGTCTCGGAGCCAGCTTAGAGCTAGGAAAAAAGTGAGCCCGTTTAAAGCTAGGGGCTCACTTTTTTCCTAGTTTAGACCGGAAGACACGGAAGTGGAAAGATGGCGCTGTCCGTTTCGCGCCCTAGCTTGCCTCACTGCGCCACTGAGCACTTTTCATAGAAATGAATGGGGACGCCATCTTGGAAGACAATTTCGTCTCTCTCTAGTAATATAACTCTATTGCTCGTCCCCTGTTAGTATCCGCGAACACGTTTCGAGGCAACTTTTCTTGACGTAAGCAAATAAATGGGGTGCTAGTTTACCCATTTCGGATTGGTTTCAAACATAGCAAAAATCAGGAAAAATTATTCTATGAAAAAGCTAGTAGTATGAGCCAGGTTTGAGTATCGAACAAAAATTATTGGGGGAGATAGTTTTGTAAATGTTGACTGGAGTTAATAGATTAAAAACGACCGGAAGACACGGAAGTCAAGTCGAAGATGCAATACCACCTACATCCACCGGGGCCGTTGCCTCAAGCCAAGGGGCGAGGGGTGGGGGCTTGTGTAGACCGGAGATGAGTGACCACATGTGTTTGTATGGTTATTGAATAAAGAGTTATAACACTGTTATTGAGTAAAGAGTACCAGAACTAAACATGCTGCTGCGGCTGGTTTATAATAAGGAACAAACATAACATGGTGTCAGACGAGGATATTTCGCCGAAAGAAGAAGTAGAGTTCTGCACGCTGCAAAGATTAGCAGGAGAGGCTAACGCAAGCAACAAGTGTCGGATCGTCAAAGAAAAGAGACGGAGAGGAAACATGGATAAGCTAAGTCCACCTACACCCAGGGCCGGATCTAGGGAGGGGCTGGGGTGGGCTACGCCCCCCCAGATTTCCGCGGCCTGGCCGGGACCGGTTTTACCAATTGAAAAACGACTGTTCGCGCGCGCTCGCATTAGGTGTGGAAGTCAGTAACTAGTCACTGTCGTAGCTTACAGACAACAGGGACTGACAGATCGAAAGCTAAGAATATAGCCTAACGATGGAAAACCAGGCTATGAAACGTAAAGATGGGGCTGAAAAATTAAGAGACAAAAAGACACCACATTCATTAGACAAGGTTTTACCAATAGAAAGACGATTATGTTTATTTTAGATAAAGCTCAAATCAGCACCAAAAAAATTCTCGCGCGCTTTGCGCGCTCGCATTAGGTGTGGAAGTCAGTAACTAGTCACTGTCGTAGCTTTTAGTCTCGTTTACAGACAACAGTGGGACTGACTGATCAAAAGTTACGAATATAACGATGGAAAACCAGGCTAAGAAACGTAAAGATGGGGCTGAAAAATTAAGAGACAAAAAGACACCACATTCACTAGACAAGGTTTTACCAATTGAAAGACGACTATGTTTATTTTAGATAAAGCTCAAATCAGCACCAAAAAAATCTCGCGCGCTCCGTGCGCTTGCATTAGGTGTGGAAGTTTTAGTTTAGTAAGCAGTTCACTTGTCAGCAAATAAGGATCAAAATCTAAAGAAGGCCTATCTATGGTATACATTATTTTTGCTTTTCGTCTGTGGTAATGTGTGCTATTTTCGTGTGCGACATCATTCATCCATTCTCCCGAATGTTTAAAACGTCTGGCTCCGCACATGATTAACACTAGGATCGTTAAGCAGTTTTAAAAATGGTATCAATATAAAAAAGAATACGATCTCTTTCCGTAATGATACCGCCCCCCCCAAAAATGTTCATTGCCCCCCCAGTCAAAGCAGGCTGCATCCGGCCCTGCCTACACCTATGCCGCTAACAGGAAATCTGGCTGATAACTGGAAAAGGTTTAAGCAGAGATTCAACATACAGTGCCTTGCATAAGTATTCACCCCCCTTGGACTTTTTCCCATTATGTACTGTTACTAACTGGAATTCAAATAGACTTAAATAAACGTTTTCCCGTTTGATCAACAAAACATGCATAGTACTATGGAGGTGCAAAATAAATGTTATTGTGACACAAACAATAATGAGAACAAAAAAGTTGACATCTGTTGGGTGCATAAGTATTCACCCCCCTGTGTCAATACTTGGTAGAACCCCCTTTCGCTGCAATTACAGCTGCAAGTCTTTTGGGGTATGTCTCTACCAGCTTTGCACATCTAGAGATGGAAAGGTTTGTCCATTCTTCTTGGCAAAAAAGATGAAGCTCAGTCAGATTGGATGGAGACCGTCTGTGAACCGCAATCTTCAAGTCTTGCCATAGATTCTCTATTGGATTGAGGTCTGGGCTTTGACTGGGCCATTTTAAGACATTAACATTCTTTAATCCAAACCATTCCTTTGTAGCTCTGGCTGTATGTTTAGGGTCATTGTCCTGCTGGAAGATGAACCTCCGCCCCAGTCTCAAGTCTTTTGCAGACTGCATCAGATTTTCTTCAAGGATTTCCCTGTATTTGGCTCCATCCATCTTTCCCTCTATTCTGACCAGTTTCCCTGTACCTGCTGAAGAGAAGCATCCCCACAGCATGATGCTACCACCACCATGTTTCACTGTTGGGATGGTGTGCTCAGGGTGATGGGCAGTGTTGGGTTTTCGCCACACATAGCGTTTTGCATTGAGGCCAAAAAGTTCAATTTTGGTCTCATCTGACCAAAACACCTTCTTCCACATGTTTGCGGTGTCTCCCACATGGCTTCTGGCAAACTCCAAACGGGATTTTTTATGGATCCCTTTCAACAATGGCTTTCTTCTTGCCACTCTTCCATAAAGGCCAGATTTGTGGAGTAGACGACTAATAGTTGTCCTGTGGACAGATTCTCCCACCTCAGCTGTGGATCTCTGCAACTCCTCCAGAGTAACCATGGGCCTCCTGGTTGCTTCTCTGATTAATTTTCTCCTTGTCCGACTCTTCAGTTTGGGTGGACGGCCTCCTCTTGGTAGGTTTGCGGTTGTGCCATATTCTTTCCATTTTCTTATGATGGATTTTATGGTGCTCAGAGAGATGTTCAAAGCTCTGGATATTTTTTTATAACCTAACCCTGCTTCATATTTCTCCACAACTTTATCCCTGACCTGTTTGGTGAGCTCCTTGGTCTTCATGATGCTGTTTGTTCAGTAATGATCTCCAACAAACTCTGAGTCCGTCACAGAACAGGGGGGTATTCCAGGTAGCCGGTTTTGTGAAAACTCTGAGTTGTTTAACCCTGAAAACAGGCAAACTCCGAGGTTTCCGTTCCAGAAAGAGAGGTAACGAAACCTTTTGGTAAGTTGCCATGGTAACTTACGCTGTGAAACTAACCTGCTCGCTAGGTGGTTAGTTCCATGCCAAACTCTGAGTTTTACCTATCCCCTCCCACTTTCTGAGTTTGATAGCGTTGGAAGACATGGGATATCGTTTCCTGGTTCAGCCGAGCGATCTCGAACAAAATTTAATTCGCTTAGTTATACGCCAGGAGACGATTTTAAGACTGCGAATTGATGTGCTTTAATTCCCTGATGAATGCCTAAGTTAACGTTACCGTTTCCCGTCACAATCTGTAATTTATTTGAGCAACATTCTCAGCCCTTGGGTCTTCATCGCTAGTGTTATACGCCGTGGACGTGCACACCGAATTGACCAAAAGCTTTTTGGCACTGAAATAAAGACAAATCATTAAAATTGTAGGATTTGGTCTTCTTCATTGCCTACAAATAGAAATATAACAATGAGTAGCCTTGGTTTGAAGGAAGATGGGAAACTGAACAGTAGGCCTATTAACATTAACCAAATAATGCCAATAGCCTACCAATTGCAGTTATTTGACTCTTTGGGTTAAATCAAAGCAAGAATGGTCAAATGAAGGTGAAATAATATAATCATGTAAACATATTGCAAATGAATGAAATCAATGAAGGTTAACTAGGCCTACTCGACCATGACTAGGCCTATTGTAAACCAGAGATACAAAGCCAGAGCTGAGGAGAAGGTCTCAGGAGATCAATCATCCACAGAAAAATGCTTCACAATTCCTTTTAATACCCAAGAACAACTACAATCACACCACAATCTTGACCCTTTCTTATCAACATGACTATGCTACAGTAAGTTACACAATGAGATGTGAGAGCCATCAAGTTGAGACTCCATCCAGTAACTCCATAGTTTACCATATGAGAGGTGGGGGCAGGTTGATAGCCTTACAAGGTCAGCCTCTATTCTTCTGCCCTAAGTCCTACACCATCTCTTGGTAAAAATAGAAATTCAGCAAATTCAATAATTAATTTTCATAGCCTATAGGTTATTGTTCCTACAATTAACATCACTTTTGACCATGCATTCTCCCGTAACTGGAGTTCCAGTAAATCGTTTTCGAGATTAGTCTTTATTCGTCTACCCTAAGTAGGCCTACACCATCTCTTGGTCAGTTTTTGGCACTTTCTTCATGAGGTACAGTTTGTACAACTCATTTATTTGTAACTATATAGGAATAGGCCTACATGAGATTACATTAGCTACATTTCACAGTTCCACATGCAAAATACGCCATTAAATGAACATCTCACTGTAGCATCCATGCTCTGTTCAACATGATTAGAATGTGCAAATCGTTTTTATACGATGTAAATAATAGTAAGCTACATGGGGAGAGAACTACCAGCTACCACATAATTCTCTGCATCCATTTCTACGGCAGCAGTCAATGTCTTTTCGTCATCATCATCTTTTGATGAAAAGCATTCTGTTGGGGGAAACTGCTTGAAATAGGCACCAATTGATATTGAATTAGTATCATGTCGAATATGATTAAAACCAAGGTGACGTCGAGGCTACAATCACAAGCGTATAGCCTAAGCAAACTATGCATTACCTGCGTAGTATGTTTTTATATTTAATAAAACATTGAACCTGCTATTTTATTAAGGCCACCACTTTTTCTCCTGTAACATTAACGGACAGTTGGGTTAAATGTTCAATGTATGGACTGGCTATTATATTCAAATGTATGCTCGGCAGCAATTGTCTCCCACGCCACTTGCATACGCTGCTACAGCCGTGTTGCTTTTTTCCGGAAAATGTACTCGACCATAAACACGAAATGAAACTTGAATCTGAAGTTTGGTGACGTAGGACAACGTTTTTTGTCGCCGGGTGGCATGGTGGATCCTAGTATCGGAGCTCCATTGATGTTGGCTTTCAATAGTTCTCATGCCCGCGCTTAACTCTGAGTTGACGTACTCCGAGTTGAGTTAACTAATTCATATCAGCTTTTCTGGAACCGAATTTTCAGAGTTTCCAATGTTAGAGTAACTCAACTCAGAGTTCAGGGTTAATCTCAGAGTTTGTTAAACCCGCTACCTGGAATACCCCCCAGGTGTATTTATACTGAGATTAAATTGCAGACAGGTGGACCCTATTTACTAGTTATGTGACTTGCAAATGTGACTTGTGAATGCAATTGGTCGCACCAGATCTTTGTTAGGGGTTTCACAGTAAAGGGGGTGAATACATATGCACTCAACACTTTTCAGATTTTTATTTGTAAATAATTGTGAAATCCATGTAATATTTCCCCCCACTTCCAAATGATGCACTATTTTGTGTTGGTCCATTACATAAACTCATGATGAAATAAATTTTAATCTGTGGTTATACCATGACAAAATTTAGAAAAGTCCAAAGGGGGTGAATACTTATGCAAGGCACTGTATATATGGCTGCAAGTGGATGTGGAGCGGAGGAAGACGATAAGGTAAAAGCGTCAATCTTGCTGCACGTGATAGGTGAAGATGCATTGGATATTTACAACAGTTTCCAACTCGACGATGATGCTAGCCTGGATGAGCTAATGGACAAGTTTGAAGAGTACTTTGTGCCAAAACAGAACATTACATTTGAGAGATATAAGTTTTTCTCATGTGATCAAAAACAAGGAGTAGGTTTTGATCAGTATCTAGCTGAGTTGCACACTCTGAGTAAGACGTGTGAATTTGGAAATTTGAAAGACTCGCTAGTTAGAGACAAGATCGTCTGTGTCATACCCGATAATGGACTAAGAGAAAGACTGTTGCGGGAGCAAAACTTGACATTGGACAAAACTATTAACATGTGCAGAGCAGCCACCACACGTGCTCAAGCCAAAGAGCTGCGCAGGGATGAGACAGCAGTACATGCGATAAAAAAAGGAGAACAGTACTCTAAGTCGCAAAGAGAGGCTAAAACAGACTTTAAATGTGGTAAATGTGGAGGGAGCCACAAAGCAATGTCGTGTCCAGCATATGGCAAAGAGTGTCATAACTGCGGGAAGAAGAACCACTTCTCAAAATATTGCAAAGCGGAGGCCTTCAAGAAAAAGAAGGTACATGCAGTTGAAGAGGAAATTAAGGAGTTCTTTGTGGATGCAGTGCATATGAAGGAGGCTAAAGATGAAGAAGAATGGATAGTACCATTGACTGTTAACAGGACTATCATTCCATTCAAACTGGACACGGGAGCTTTAGTCAACCTCATATCTGTGAATGAGTATGAGAAACTCACTGTGAAAAGCAAAATATTCCCTGTGAAAACAAAAGTGAGTGGATACACGGGAGAAAAAGTGCCGGTCAAGGGAGGCTGCATCGCAACATTCGAACACCGCGGTAAGCAAATAAAAGCACTGCTGTTGATTGTTGATATGAGTGTCAAGCCAATATTGGGATTACAAGCATGCCAACGACTAAACCTTGTGAAGAGAGTTTTCGTAGTCTCATCTAAACCTTCTAATGACCATGACTCACTCATGGAGGAATACAGTGACTGTTTTGAGGGACTTGGATGTTTACCGGGGGAATACAAGATACAAGTTGATGAAAATGTGCCTCCATTAGTTCATCAATGCCGAAAGATACCATTCAAACTGAGAGGAAAACTCACAGAGGAGTTAACTAGAATGGAGAAACTAGGAGTGATAAAGAAAATAGATGAACCTACATTATGGGTCAGCTCCCTGGTCGCTGTGGAAAAGCCCAATGGAAAGCTGAGAACGTGTTTGGATCCAAGGGATCTTAACAAAGCAATCAAACGTGAACACTTTAAGTTGCCGACAAGGGAAGAGATCATGGCACAGTTTGCTGGGGCCAGGTGGTTCAGTAAACTGGACGCGTCGTCAGGGTTCTGGCAAATGAAGCTAGACGAGGAAAGCTCCAAACTTTGTACTTTCCACACGCCAGAGGGAAGGTACAGGTTCTTACGTCTGCCATATGTGATCCTGTCAGCACCAGAAGTGTACCACAAGAAAATACACATGATCTTTGAACACGTCCCAGGAGTCGATACCATGATGGATGACATCATCGTGTGGGCGTCCAGCCGAGAAGAACACGATGAGCGACTGAGACAGGTGCTCGACCTGACACGGCAAGTAAACTTAAAACTTAACAAAGAAAAGTGCCTGTTTGGAGTTCAGTCATTGACATTTGTGGGGGATGTAGTCTCTGAGGCAGGGATTAGTCCAGACCCAAGGAAAACGTCAGCCATCGAGAACATGGAACGTCCTAAAAACAAGGATGACGTCAGAAGGTTTCTAGGTATGGTAACTTACCTTGCAAAGTTCATACCTCAGCTGTCAACTGCTGGCAGTACTGCTACAGCTGCATGACAAAGACTGGCAACCTGTCGCCTATGCGTCCAGAGCGTTGACATCAGCTGAAACTAGATATGCACAGATCGAGAAGGAGCTACTAGCCAGCACCTATAGATGTGAGCGATTCCATCAATATGTATATGGACAAGCTTTTGAAGTGGAAACTGACCATAAGCCACTGGTGTCAATCATGTCAAAGCCACTCAATGACTGTCCTATGAGGATACAGCGCATGATGATACGGCTGCAAAAATACGACGTGACTATGAACTACACACCAGGCAAGTACATGTTTGCCGCTGACACGCTTTCACGCGCAGTTGACAAAAATGAAAGGACAGATGAAATGGGAACAGCACAAATAAAGGCTTATGTGGACATGATAGTGTCATCTCTACCGGTTTCTGAAGAGAGAAGAGAGCAGATCAGAAAAGAGACAGAGAAAGAACACAGCATGAGAACACTAAAAGAGACAATACTGAAAGGATGGCCTGAACAAAGACAAACATGTCCAGCTGCAATACAGGACTACTGGATGTGTCGAACAGAACTCACTGTTGTGGATGGCATCATATACAAAGGAAACAAGTTTGTCATTCCACCAACAATGCGAAAGGAAATGTTACAAAAGATACATGAAGGACATTTGGGAGAAGAAAAATGCAAGCGGAGGGCAAGAGAAGTTATGTATTGGCCAAGATTGAACACAGATATCAGCCATACTACGGCTTCTTGTGAAGTATGTCTCACATACAGACCCAAACAGCAGGCCATTTTGCAGTGGCGCGCTTGACTGTAAAACTGTAAAATTATGAACTATGTGACATGACGCGAAGACATGGCTGCTGCTCCACTATGCGGTCTGTACCGGGCAACATTCTCACTCAAATGTCAAGACTTAAGTGACCCAAATCAAAATTCTGATGCGACAGATCACTGGGGAATCGCTTTCTCTCTTTAAGGCTGTCCTCATCTGACTTTTTGGTCATTTAAATCTAACTATTTGTAGTATCCGTGTGGATTCCGCGTCCTATTGCCTTTTTCAATGCTATCCTTTCCCGGTTTTCTGCAGCCACGTTACGCTCGCATCCTGAATGTTTACAAACATGAAATTGGTCTATTATTTGCGAGCTTCTGTTGAAATACTACACTACCCACAATCCTAAGCAAAACAACACTGATATCTCGGATTGGTCGAACTCGCGGTTACCATGGCAACGTTTACCGCCCCCGCGACCAAGGGTAAATGTTAGTTTGAGCAGGAAAATAAATTAAACGTACATATGCCAGTGTGGTGCTGAAAAACTAAAGATATCCGATAACAAAAGAAAAGCTTTATTCAGTCTACCAAAAGTGACCTATTTATTTGGTCCAGCATCTGTAGCTAGAGCTTCCCTTACAAAAAAGAAGTATACTTCAAGTTTATTTTGTGAGTAGCACTATACTTAGTATACAAAGTATACCATTATCATGTTACTTAAAGGGGTCATTGACTGGGTTTTTTGAGTATTTAACACTGTTCCTTAAGGTCTCCGAATAGGGTATGTAACATTGTTTTGGCTGAAAATGGCCCGGGTGCTTTTCTATGCCCTCTTTTACATCCAGCATTTTTTTCCCGGGAAAAAACGCTAGCTTTTTCCCTTATATCATTGGTATTTAGATGAGCTGTGCGCTGATTGGTTGGTTTACAACGAGCGAAGCTGCGGAGCAAAGACGGCCAACAGCACTCACTGAAACAAGAAGGTGGCGACTTGAAATAAAAACGTACAAATAAATCTATTGTGTCTACACAACACTGTTTTCAACAGATTGACTAGATATAATTTGAAATGATTACGGTAGTTTCCACGTCTGTTGTCGAAGCAAACAGAATCGCCTTAGGTGGGTAACGTTAGCACTACAGTTTAGCATGCAAACTATCGTGATTCAACACAGCTTCAGTTAGCTCTAGCTATCTTACTGAAAAATAGATCTGGACAAACATGCATCTGAATTGTAGATTTACATAACAACACGGGTTATTTATTTGAATGAAACATAGTCAGGAACATGAAATAACGTAAATCCAATTGCCAATAAACTAGGCTAAATCATAACACATTCATGCTCTTGCGTTAGCAAGCTAAACTGGTTTACATGCCTACCGTATAGGTGTTTTCGCTATCTAGCTGTTCTTACATTCCTTGCAAATCACCGATGAAAAACAGATGAGCTTGAGTCTAGTTAACATTGACTAGACGGGTATGGCTGATGTTTGTTTATACCGTAGCATAGAAGATCTCTTTGCAGTTGCGCGAACCATTTCACCAAGGACGGTTTTAAAAACCTGGGAATATGTAAAGCAGGATTTGCTATGAAGCTGTTGCTGAAAAGAGGTGCGTTCCGACCTTAGTTATGTTCATCAGAACCGCAAACTGTAGTATGATTTTGTCAATAACAGTTATTAGCAATGCTAACGTATCCTGTATCTAGCACAGCCTTTCTCCAGTTATTTCGAATAGATAATCTAGACAGGCGTCAGCAAAAGGCTAGACTGCTTTCGTTTTCTGGCAATTTTTTGGAAGCTTCCCTTCTAATGCCGACTACAGCTAGTCTAGCTAGTCATTTGCTAAGTAAGGTATGTTGATGTGTTTAGAAACGTAGCGTCGCTACCTCGGACTGGGCAAGAACACCAGTGAGTGGGCTGGTCTGCATGTACATTTTGGGGCGTGACAAAGACACAGACCAGAGCCAATTGAATGCGCGATACCCTCCCGACGTCCCGAGGGTGGATTTTTCCAAAAGCTACCGTTCTACAGCTAGATTTTTTCTTTTGAGATTTGCATGGGAAATAAGTGTCAATGGACTTTGAGGTTCACTGTATGTTCATTTTACCCACCGAACTGTCGTTATTCAACTATGACAAGGTAAAAACGGTTTTGCAGTCAGTGACCCCTTTAAGTATACTAGCAG